>CP045901.1:2503714-2536489 GCA_013387185.1 Caligus rogercresseyi | reverse complement strand
CACTTTAACCCATTAAAGACGAGTCTGCAGGTTTTCCTGCCATTCAATTTAAAATGACGTAGAAAAAGTTCTATCCAATATTTTCCTTTGTTTAAGTTTTAACTTGTTCTTATACATTTTAGGCTTAACTAAGTAAAATGTTCATTGCCATATATATAATATTGTTTCGTCAATAGGTTAGAACAAAGCTAGTATAGTAAGAATTGTTTGAATTGCTATGTCTCATAAATATGGCCATGTATTAGTATATATCAGAGCAAAATTGTTCAAGAATTTAGCTAATCGGATTCTTGAATTGTATAAAAATACATTACATTAATATTTTGTTCACTTTTTTTTATTTTTTTATTTGTGGTGCAACAAACTTTAGTGGCAGGATATCCTACCACTCGTCTATAAATACATGAAATTAAATTTTATGACATAACTTATGGTTTTTGATCAGTTCCTTATAAAATCATAAACATAATCGAATAAAGTATGTATTCTCGTTTTTTTATTATTTAAAGCCCACTCATGAGGAAATTCTCCATCTTTGATGTAAAATATTGCAAAAATATTCATACACAAAATTGCAATGTGGTAGGAAGTGTACCTCCATTGATGCTAAGAATGACCAAAATGAAAAAGGAACGAGGCTACATGGAAAAAATATTTCACTTGTGTAGTGGAAAAATAACAAGCTTGTCACGGTAGCCTCAAATAAAAATTAAAATCCATTTCTAACAGCTTTCAGGTGGAATAAGGTCAAAGGAAAACACATAAATGTCGAAATGTCCAATTCTATTAGTATTTACAATATGCTCGTAGGCGGTGTTGACCTTTTTGACCAGAATGTATCTATTATATAGTGAGATTCGTTCCAAAAAAAATGTGATGGCCAATTTTTGCGTGAAGTGTAAATTCCAAGCCGTTTTGTCCAAGGAGATATATCAAAAGAAAAAAGACATATAATTTTGAGAAATAAGATAACTATACAATTGGTATTTCAAAAAAGTTTGGAATTTTTAAGAAAACAGATCCTAGACTACAGCCCAACGGGCCTGCTACAATGACTGTTCGCTACAATAGAGGGCAACATTGGAGGTCATAAGGGAGTAGATCGAATCCAAAACGTCGCCAGTTTTCCTCCAGAATATATCACTAAAATGTTTGATGTACCTTTACATTCCGAATGTACTGAACCTTTCCATACAAAATAAGTAAATAATTTAGGATAAGAAATATAGAATACATATTGATATTTGTATGTATGTTAGGTTAAGAAATTATTTACAGTTATCTTGTATATGTTGACAAATTGTTTTTTAAAGTTACAATTGAAAAACAAAAACATGATTTTATAGCCTAGTGGCAGGAAATCCTGTCGGTCAAAACCCCAGTTTTTCAGTATTTTTTTCTCTTAAAATTTTAATTTAATATGTCAAGAAACACAAAAACAATTTAAAGGGAAAAATGTATTGAATGTAGGTGTAATCATATATATCGAATGTCTTCGTGCACTTAAGAAAATACGGGAGCTCGACAGCCGTGCGTGCTAAGGCGTGTTCAACTCTAAATGTTGGGGGCACAGTTCGAATCCTGAGAGGGGATGGTCTTTTTGGTCTACCTCATTGATAAGATTTTAGGTTCGATAGACTAATTTTAATGCTATAATGCTTATTTATATCCTGTCGGATGCAATTCTATCGAACCAAATAGGCAAAAAAAAATTAAAAAAATACAGCTATAAGAATTTTAAAAAATAAACCTTTAAACAAGAGATACAATTTTTAGAGTTTTTGTAATATAAATATAAATTTTTATACATATATATATATAATATATACTGGTTATATAATCGTTCAAAATAGAAATGATTTTGTAGGAAACAGATTAGTTTAATTTTAGTTATGTTTATTTTATTTTTTAGTGTACGTTAAAACTGTTTTGTTTTCAATAAATGTAACTTTATATATGTTATAACATGACATAAACAGCTTATATATATATTTTTCATGTTAAAAGTATAATCTAATTTGATTCTGATTTAGAAAGGAAGATGAATGCTACTCACTAACATAGATTTGAAAATAATTAAGTTAAGGATGATATATAATATATATATATAGGAAACGACACCGGGCCGGGATTTCAATGGTTTTGTTCGTTCGTCATCTGAAAGTGACGATTATTTTTTGACAATAATTTTTTGTAATTTTAAGAAATATTTAAAAATTATTTATATATAAAAACATCATCGCTTCTGTTAGAAAATAATTTTAAACTTTAAATAATTAATAAGAAAAATTATTTTCTATAAAATCGTCCTCACTTTCAAAATGACGAAGGAACGAATACATTATAGTTCCGGCCCAGCCTGGACCGGCTTGAAAAATTTAGGTCCCGGTCGTTTCTTATATATATATATATATATTTTCCCGTATAAAGTTGATAAGTGACTGTAGGTCATTAAAGCAATTTGTTGATAATAAACTTTTGTTTAATTGATTAAATTTGATCACTCTCGATAGGATTGAACATGTTCTACAGATACATTTGATTTCATACCGACCAAAACGCTTCTTGGTTCAATTTTAATATTAAGCAGTAAAAAAATTATCTTACTCATACTTATTGCCAATAGTTTGCAAGATGATTGTCTTAGTGTAAAAATAACATGTATGATTCAAAAATATATCTATTAAAATTGTATATTTATTTATAAAATATTGATATAAACAAATTCTTGGATTAAAGTGTTCAAAAAATGAATGGAAACATTACGCCTTAATTTATTTGAATTTTTTTTTGATAAATAGTTGTGTCTAAAGTTTATCATTATTCGGGGCTTGTTCGGTCATGAAGGTTTGGTAGCCTCAAATATAACGAACTTAGGTTCGTTATAACTGAGGCTTGTTCGGTCATGAACACAAAAGGTTCGGTAGCCTCAGATATAATAAACTTAAGTTCGTTTTTTGGGCTTGTTCGGCTAGCTCCAGGAGGTTCGTTGTATCCAAAGTTCGTTATACAGAGGGGCGTTATATCGAGGGTTTACTGTAGAGAGTTTATTCTCTTCATCATTCATAGATTCTATCTCTAAGATCAGCTTACGATGACGTCGTATAAATTACTTTGTTTGTTTTGCACACACAGAAACATTAGAACGCTGTTTCTCTGCCATTGAAGGGAATCAGCTCTCTATATCTTTATATCTCTATGGGGACGCTGATCAATACAATACACAAATTATATAAATATCTATAATTAACACATAATATATTATTTGAATATTAAATGCTTTCATACGAGATCAAAATATATTCCTATGTCCTAATGGATTTTAAAAGTGGTTTATTGAGCAAATGGACCGACACATTTTATTACTTTTTTACTCCGAAAGCAAAACGCAAATTTTGTGTGGGTTACAGTTTGTTTGTATTTAACTTTATCTCTTATGATACCCACTAATATACAATCATATAAAGAGTTCAGAGAAGAAAATTTAGGTTAATGGACTTAATATGTGTCTTGAGTAGGATTTTTATTATTCTGAGAAATTGAAAAAATTATTGCACATATAAATATTTGACCTAATTTTGTGTAATTGAAATTCATTTAAAAATCCACACATGTGTGCAAGGATTTTGGTATAAAATATATTATAGTGATTAAGGAGCATGGTTTGATCTTTTCCCCTGGAAATCTCATATTTCTGTGATAGTTCGATGTTTGATTGTCTTATAAGCAAGCTGGTATTGGGTATAAAAAAACGCTCGCATTTGTAGTTTTTAGCCAGTTGTGTCTCATCAGTATATTTTGTACGCAAAGCTACCGATTGAAGGTTGTATCAGAATATTATATATAATTCTGTATTTTGGGTACGAAAGGTCCAAGAATTGAAATTGGTTTTTAATCTAAATTGTTTTGGTTTTTTTGGTTCATAGAATTGTATCGGCAGGATATAATTAAGCATTTTATCAGTAAAATTATTCTATCGAACCTAGGATCTTATCAATGACCATCCCATCTCAGTATTCGAACTTGCGCCCCTAACATTGAGAGTTGAACACGCCTTAACCTACACGGCCACTGCGTTTATTATTTATCTTATTAAATTGTTTAGTTATCTTATTAAAAATGCAATCTTTTTAAATATTTATTTTATTACAATAAAAAAGTAAACATGTATTATTTGTATTGAGTAAATAACGTGTAGATGAAAAAACTATAACTCTCATGGCTCATCATTATCTAACACATATGATTTTATGTTTTGAATTCAATAAGTGTGCCACAGGACACAGACCCATAAAAAAGCAGTGGTGTTAAAGTCTTATTTAACTCTGTATGTGATAGGGTGCAAAGAGGGATTAGGCCAAGAACAAAAGAAAGGGGGTCGTTGTACTCTTGATTTCAGATGGCTTATGGAAGTAAGACAATTGCTTCCAACTTATATCTATTGTTGCATTCACCCCCCACTCGAGATTATCCAAATATCATAAAGACCCCCTACATAGATTTGATACCTCTTTAATGATATCCTTTCGTATTTCTCCATACACATAAGTAATAAGAAGCAGAGGAGAATTTTTGACGGAATCAAGAAGCGTAGAACCATTTTTTATGATGGTCAGAACAATAATAAATATAGAATATCAAGTCCACAGTTGTAGAGCCTACTATTATTGATCAAATATAAAGTAATGTAATATCCATATTACCAAGAGAGCATTAATTTCACTTGCCGGCGTGGCGTCATTAAAACCCACAAGCGGAATAATAACATTTCAATATATATTTTCGATTAAGTCATAATAATTATAAGATTTATGATGTTTCATTCCCCATAAAGTCATGAAATAAACATATCCTTGGATTTTATTTTATATCTTAGTTTAAATATCTGTACGTACATAAAATACAAGCATATACCTAAACTTTTTATCTACTTCATTTTCTTCATTAGAATACATTGATTTAATTACTTTTGTGGGTTAGTCTAATTGTAGTTGCTTTATTTTCGCCAAAAATATTGAAATTAACAAAAAGTATATAATAAAGCTGACACTTTTTTTTAAAGAAATATATAATTCATGTCCTTCCGAAAACAAAAATTTAAAGCTTTATTTTGTTTAACTCGTATACCAATAAACGTGAAAGATATGACTTTCTGGTTCAAGGTATTCTTCAAATAAAATATGTATATTTAAAGACGCTTATCATGATTGTCATATTTTTGGTTTTGAATTTATACATATTTGTATGCAGTTTTCGGCTAAAAGTTGTAGTTTGTTTTAATTTTTTACCGTGAGATTTAACTTATGTTTTAAAGGTGTTTAAGTCTAAAATTATAAATATTACTTTATATGTTTCGTTATTACAGACATTAGCAAGCATAAAAGTCATGAAGCATTTAATATCGCTCGTTTATTGTCTATTTTGTTTATATTTTCAAATGCCTCTTCTTTATTGTTAGTTTTTTTTTTCAAATAAATATCACCAGAAAATGCGTCCTTTTTATACTTATTCAATTTGCATTTGTGGCCTGGTGCAGCTTATAATCCGGTGGATGTATAATTTGAAAAAGAAGGACCTTAAATAGGAAGCTTCAAAAACTATAAATCACATATTTTCTTTAAAAATAGTATTAAAATTACACTTCAAAAGTTACTATTAGTGAGAATATCTCGAGATATCTTAAATATACTTTAGGAGGCTTCTCAATCCAACCTAAGAGAGATCACAAATTATTTCAACAAAGTTTGAAAAGTATACAAAAGCTCATTTACATAAATAATGGGATTTCTTTCTATTAGACGCAAATAACTTAATCTCCTTCATCTTAATTAAATCAGTTTAGACACCAGAGCGCAGATTTAAAAGCTTTGAAAAGTATATAATTAAGTATATAGTTGTATAAATTGGAAATACTTATATAGAGGGGTTATACAATACAAAGTATTCCTTTTAGATGATGTAGGTAATTCAGGAAAAGAAGAAGATATTGTAATTTTTTTTTTTGTATAACTTTATTTATTCAGAGAAATTGCACATAATATAATGTATAATAAACATTGTATATTTTTTTTACTATCTTTATTGAAGAGCCTCTATTCTTCATTTCGCCTGGCGAAACTTCTACTGTGACAGGAATAGGGAAGGATGCAAACTTCTCTTTGTGAATAATTATTTTTCGAAATGGCTCACTCTCAAAGTTTTTTGACTTTCATTATAAGTGAAAAAATAAGTAAATAAAAAGAACAAGTTGCTAAATTATAAAAGTGATTTTTTTAGCATGGATAATATTTTTATATATAGAACAATAAAAGAGTCTATGTGAAAATTAAGTGCATATTTTCCACTAATTTATATGGTAAGAATATATTAAATTTTATTTCAGTTAGAAGTCGAGAAAAAAACCGAGGAATTGTAAAAGCTTAAGTTTCATTCAACAAAATAAAAAAGTAAACATACCTGATGACATTTAATGTCTTTGTTTCTATCATCACCGAGACTTAGTAAGGATTTCCTGAAGTTAGAGATGGTATGAGTACATAAAAAGTGTATTTTTTTTTAAATTCTAAGAACAAATATTGAAGGCTTGAAAAAATATTTTTATTTGGGCAGTAACCTTGATAAACTTTCTCCGAGACTCTAATGGTGTTGCCTTGATTTTAGTACGTCAAAACAATTTTTAGTTAGCAACAAGGACAAAACGTACAAAAGTTATTAGTTATTAGAATGATGATTTTGACTATTAATCTAAATTAATCATGTATATTTGAAAGCAATGCACTAAATTATCAAAGGAATTAAAAGAATTTGTTATCTTGCTATTGTTATACAAAATTATATCCACCTATTTCATACATCCTTTATAGCCATAAACGAAATAACTAAATATCATTATAAATTGTATTTCAAATTTGCTGTCCAAAAAAAACATCATTAATTATTTAAATTATTATTTTTCAATCCAGAAACATGTTTGGATGCTGAAATTGTGGTTTGGATGAAATAAGTATTTTTTGTATTTAAGTGAGTGATGGGCCAGACATTGTAAGGATTTGACGTAATTAAAGTAATTGACGAAACATAACAAGTTTTGACCAATCATTTTAGTTGTAAAATAAGAATATCAATATGTCATCTCAATTCAGAAAATATTACATGTGAATCCAGAAAAAGGGACAGAAAGTTGATAAAAGGCACTCTATGAAATGAATATATATGTATATAATATATATATCTATATATATATATATATATATATATATATGTATATATTATATATATATATATATATATATAGAGATATATATATATATATATATATTTATATATATATATATATATATATATACATATAGTAATATATATTAACAATTGAAAGTTTTAGATAGAGGATATTCATTTAAAATAAATCAATTATCTCATAAATTATCTTATGACAAAATAAACATTTGAACAAGAAGTTTTAATGTGAGACATCAGTTTTTGCTACACTCATCAAAAAATTCTTCACAAATAACAAGTAAAATGACGAATGTAAAATTACAAAAGAATTTTTAAAGCATTTCCTATATATGAAAATGCCATATTTTTCTTCCTTTTATGTAATGGTATATTTGTAAAGATAAAATGGGCGTTGTATATTATAATATACAAATAGAAAGTCATTGTTCAATTTTCCTTTTTTGAAACTCTAAAAAACTTGTCACAACAGTTGTATTACATTTTTCAACCATAACATATTGTAAAAATATATGTATATATTGTAATTTAATATATAGCACTTATATTTGTTTTTTAAAGTATTGAAAAATGTTTTGAAGTTGCTTAGCAGGGAATGCTGCTCTTGCTTCTCTTAGTAGGCAATGTGTTGCCATCATTTGCACCGTGATGTTAAATGTGTATTGACTAATAGTTTAAAACATTATCGTATATACCATAGATTTTATTTTCAATTTTAAGGCATAAGATAAGAAAAAATGGCAATTGTAATATCCATATACCTTCATTATTAGTTGATTAATAATGCCAAAATATTTTTGAATATATAATTATTATTTTAAATATTATGTTATATAATAAACTCTCAAGGATCTGAATTATGTAGATATTATTTAAATTATTTCTTTTCTTTTGCCCTTTATCTGTTGATTCATCGGCACTCCTAAAGAAAATGCGGACCAAAAGGTTTTGTTGACTTTAAATTTAGAACGTCCATGGAGAAGGTTGCGTGAGTTATTGTATTAATATTCACCGCATATTTTATATGAATTGCATTAGTATTGTAATGGGTTTTAATTATTGTATATAGTTTTCATATAATAAAAAGTGTGACTAGATTTCTCTTAAGAACCTACCATATTATATACAGTTGTTGGTCATCAAGGCCTTCCTTGACTCTTGATTGCCCTCTTCATATGGTCCTCATTATTTACTTATTTGACTTTATTCAAATAAATACCTTTTATTTTTAAAAAGTCTAACTAGACCTCCTCAAAGATTTGGGTTTGCCACATATGATGAACTAAGCAATCTATATTACATGTCATTCTAAAACAGCTACCGGCGTTCTATATGGTGTCGTCGGACTAAAAAAACGATGTAGTAAATAACTATAATAAATATTAAGCCGTTTTTAATTTAAAGTCAACAAAACCTTTTGGTCCGCAATTTCTTTAGGAGTGCCGATTCATCGATATATAATATTAAGAAGTCGACATTTAATATGTTTGTGTAGGCGTTTCGCTTATGGCTTACACAAAGTAAGCCCCCTCAGCAGCCAAGACCTTCAACAGCCTGTTTCATGAACAACTCGTTGATCGTACGGTGATACGTATTTTCAACGTATCCGGACAATTCCCCCCTAGACAATTCCCCCCCGGACAATTCCCACCCAGACAATTCCCCCCTGGACAGTTCCCACCCGGCGAATTCCCCCCTAGACAATTCCCCCCCGACAATTCCCCCCTGGGCAATATCAATGCCATTGGACATTTGAAACCTAACATCAAAGTAAAAGGATGTTTCTGCCATTTATCTTCAAATATTTTGAAAAAGGTTACGAACCTAGGATTGCAGCAGCGATATTTGGAAGATACAGAATTTACCATATATTGTAGAATGCTCTGTTGCCTTACTTTTTTACCAGAAAAAGATGTTATTACTGCCTTTTTTTTTTTGCCTATATGGTCGACAGAATTGCATCCGACTGGATATAAATAAGCATTATAGCATTAAAATTAGTCTATCGAACCTAGGATCTTATCAATGAGGTAGACCAAAAATGACCATCCCCTCTCGGGATTCGAACCTGCGCCCCCAACATTGAGAGTTGAACACGCCTTAACACGTACGGCTATCGAGCTCCCTTGCCTTTGCCTTTGAAGAGCTCGCAGATAAAATTAAAGAAAAGTTTAATACCGACTTCGACGAAATCTTCGATTATTTTGAGGACACTTACATTGGTCGATATGGAAGAAATGCTTCCCGTAGTCGCCCCATATTTGCAATAAATTTGTGGAATATCTTCAACCAAACGGACGAAGGACTACCACGGACAAACAATAATGTGGAAAGATGGCATTGTCAGTTTTCCTCGCAAGTTGCTTCCTGCCATCCAATTCTATGGAAGTTCCTTGAATTCTTAAAAAAGGAAGAAAACTTGATTCGTATCGACATCATTCAACAGCTTGCAGGTCATCCTCCACCTCTTCAAAGAAGACGATATCAACGAATTTTGACCATTTTGAAAGATTATGAGAATCGTGAAATTGTAGATTATTTATGAGCTATTGCTCAGAATATTGCATTTTGAAAACATTTAGAAATATGTTTTTATATTGTTTTTGAATTATCTCTATGTAACTTTAGAAAATATATAGAAAATAAAATTTAAAAAATATGTAAAAACACAACTTTCATAAAAAATGATAAACCAAAATTTATTTCTATTATGTATGTACATATAAGTACTACTAAGTATACGTATACTAATGCATATATGGAGGTGATTTACCAGGGTCGGAATTCTAGGTACTAGGGAAGGTGTATTTTTTAAATGATACAATTTATTATTGTTCAAAAAGTATATTCATGTAAAGGTTGCTTTTAGTTAAAAATGTTTTTTTCATATAGATGGGAATTCAACGTCAAGAAAATATCCAAAATCATTGGCTAAATACTGCGCATTTTGAAACAAAGAAAATATTCCTTTTGATGTGCCTTATCTTTGGTTAGAAATCTATCACTCAAATTAGAGTTATTGACAACGATTTTTTTACAAATTAGTATAAGTTAGACTTTATGATATATTTTCCTTTATTTTTTAAATAGGATAACTGTCCAGGGGGATTTGCCGGTTGGGTATTGCCAAGGGGGGAATTGTCTGGGGGGGAATTGTCTAGGGGGGAATTCGCCGGGTGGGAATTGTCCAGGGGGGATTGTCTGGGGGGAATTGTCCGGGGGGGAATTGTCTAGGGGGGAATTGTCCGGGAATCATTTTCAACTCGACAAAGGTGTGATTTGCAACCCTTTTTGTGTTCCCTTTAACTGTCCCCATAGATAGAAGTCGCAAGGTTACATTCGGAGGGGATTTAGGGGGCAGATGTGTGGATGATTTACTCCTGGGGTGATGTGGGAGGTGTGACATCCCCATTACTATAATTAGTGAGTTTTCAAGTATATTTACCATGAGGCACTTAAGTTACATTTATAATCTAAAATAAAAACAGTTAAAACATGTAAAACAAATAAATAAAATACAATGTAGCATGGATATGTGTATCCTCGAGGTTTGCCCTAATGGACTTCACAGTGTTTCTTACATACAGCAATCATAATGTCAAAATCATTGGATCTAGCAGGGTCATCTCTAGCCGCAGTGCTACGTTTTTGTCTCATAGGGAGGTTGAACTCGTTTGAGTTCATTGTTGTCATTATCAACTATTCTCTAGTACTGATTCAACTCATAGAAACTTTCACAGGTGTTTTTATTCTCATCTTGTGTCTACAATGAGCAACAAATTAAACTGTTTTTTTACTCATATAATATATCCTTTCAAAAATATAAATATCTTTTTCACGCCAAAATCAACCCTTACCTTAAATATGTTTTATTATTCTCTTTCACGGAATTCCAGTTTATAATGTACCAAAAGCACAAAAAAAATGCTTACTTCATCATACATATTTTCTCACTTTATGCATACAATTAAAGAACTAATTATTTATCTTCTGTATTCTTCATTTACTACTACTACTCCAATTTACTTTTAAGGAAGAAACCCAACTCATCTCGATCCTTGAGTAATTAAAGTTTCTTTTTGAAGAACACACAACATAAGTTGTATACGCATCCCAGCTCACTTAACTATCTTCTTCCCTCTTTCCTTAATATTTTTGGGCATTTGATTTTACTAAACCCCCCAAAAAATAAACAAAGTTAGCAGAGAAAAAGCACGAACCCTCCTACAAATGAGTTTTAAATAATAAACACTCTGCCCAAGGCAAAATAAAAAAAAGATAAAAGGAAAAAGTACTAATAAACATGAGAAAGTAGACATATTTCATATAAAGTGGATAAGAGATGTATTATTTAATCTAGAGAGATGATTTGTATGCCTTAAAAATACAAAAAAAAAGTGGAAACATCGTCATATTAAGCTTCCATTCTTATATATATATATATATTATTATATATATATATAGATATATATATATATATATATATATATATATATATATATATATATATATATACTTATGCGTCTTTTGTACCTACAATTGAAATAAGATCTTTGAGTAACTTAAAGAAAAGGGGCGCTCATTTCTCCTCTCTGAAAGAGCTTGTTTACAAAGGATAGAATATGCTTATTAATACTCCTCTGCAAAGGGGACTTATCTAGTATGCTTTCCACAAAGTCTTTGAACTCATATATTTACATAGTAAATAGCAAAAAAAAAATATTTCACTTTCTTATTATTCAGGTCTTGAAATGTATTTTACGAAAAAGTAAATAAAATTTTAAAATTGAGGGTGCTATTCATTTTTTTAGTAATGCTTTGATTAGGTTTGTTCCTCAAAAGACGCATGTTTTATATTTTGAATGGTCATAGAAAATAAAGTTTTTTGACATGGATAAACTTATATATGTCATATTAATATTTCATATACTCAAAAGTTTACTTTTATGTTGGTATATATGTTATATATATATATATATGTTATTGATATTTCGAACCATTCATTCTCCGGAGAGTACTTCAAGTCGATAGGAATTATAGAAAGTTTAAAGTTTCTGCTGTGCAAATTATTAAAAATAATTTTAACTAAGGCATATATACACTCAGAGAGTGCAAACCTCCGCCGTCACGGTTCCTTATGAGCCTTCCGAGGCGAATTTTTCACGACTGGGGAGGCGTAGAGGGACGGGGGAGGGTTCCCCTCGACAGAAATTCCGAGAGGAAGACTCTCCCGCACCCGATTTCACAGCACAGCGACATCTATTGGCAGAGTAGGCCTAACTTGAAATATTTATTAATATTTAGCTCATTTTGCATCTTAATTCTGCACTCAGAGATGCCAAAATTTAATCACTTGTTCCTTTTGGCATTTTCAACAACTCCACAAAATTTCATCCGAATCCGTTCAGTACTTTTTGAGTTATCCTGCTGACAACCAACAAACCAACACCAGTGAAAACTAGAGGCATATATACACTCAGGAGTGCACACCTCCGCCGATCCCCACCTAATAAATCACTTAACAGATTTACATCCAATCATATATGTCTACATAAGTAGTGTGTTTTGGTGAATAATGAGTGAGGAGAGAAGCAAAGAAAATATAAAATAAATATATACACTCAGAGAGTGTGTACCTCCGCCGATCCCCACAACATTCCTATTCAAACATTCTCCCTTTCACAAGCCCGATTTCTATCTCTAATCATTGTTTCCTCTCGTTAGCTCATTTGCATATTAAAAAGCACTCAGAGATGGGAAGACGGAAGAAGTTTAAGCTACGTCACTGGGTTAACATAGTCCTAGAGCTGATATATGAACAATAATACGTCAATAATATTTTTTTAGCGTTTTTTCTTTCCTACTCCCTGAATAGAGACCCCATTTCATTTAGTATTTTGCTCATTTTGCATATTAAAAAAGCACTCAGAGATGGGAAGACGGAAGAAGTTTAAGCTACGTCACTGGGTTAACATAGTCCTGAGCTGATATATGAACAATAATACGTCAATGAATATTTTTTTAGCGTTTGTTCTTTTCCTACTCCCTGAATAGAGACCCCATTTCATTATTATTATTAGTAGTATTTTGCTCATTTTGCATATTAAAAAAGCACTTACAGATGCCAAAATTTAATCACTTTTTTCCTTTTGGCATTCCAACAACTCCACAAAGTTTCATTTGAATCCGTTCAGTACTTTTTTGAGTTATCTGCTGACAAACAACTAAACCAACAAACGCCACTGAAAACAATCTCCTTCGGCGAGGTATAATAAAGAACTGAAAAAAAGTTTAACAAAAGGCATTTCAACGGAAGGAAGAAGTTGGAGTAAAATATAATTTTTTAAAGTATGTTTTTTTATAAAAGAAAATATAATATATATATATATATAAATTTAAGAATAAAAGAAGTGCATCTTACGAATTAAGTAATTAATCATTTTTATAAGTAATTCATGTATTTCATTAGCATTTTAGATTAATTAAAAAGGAACTGAATCACTCTTTGTGCATAGGATCTAAATAAATGTATAAATATAACTCTTCTCTTTGCAAAATTATACTTTTGATTTCAATTTAATTTAAACTCAAGTACTGCATCCTTCAATTCCCTTTTCATTACTTGAAGCACTTTGTGTTTGTTCATCAATGTATGGAAAAGTGAGTTTTATTTTGTGGGAGAGCATTGAAGATTACTAGGGATTTTTAGTAAGTATTTTTTAAATTTTCAATTTATTTAGAGAATTAATTTTGAGGTAATTTTCATCAAATTGAATGTTAATAATTTAAAATAAATAATTAACACTGTTAGAATGCATTGATTCCTGTTTTAAGAAATTCCTGTTTTTATATTAACTGTCGAATATCTTTTTATAATATTACTGCACTTACCTGTTTTTTAAAGAATCTATTAATACCCCACCAGTATTTTATTGTTAACTCCTTTCTAACTCGTATATTACATCATTGTCAATGAAATTTTTAGAAGAGAAAAAAAAATTAAAAAATGGAATATAATTTTGTAAGTCTTTAAAATTTATATTTAAAAAAAAAGTTCCATAAAAAAATGTTAATAATTTAATTTGATGCTGTGCAAAGATTTATGAATATAGTGCATTTTTATTTCAACATAACGATGTCGGTCGGATATTTCAGAATCCATTATATACCCACCCAATATCTGTCATCGTCCAAAGAACCTCCCATTATGAATTCGCCCAAGTATGCGTCGAGGACCCTGTCGGAGTGAGTTCAACATATCCAGATCCTTCTAAAGTATTCCAAGGCATACCTCCTTCTGAGAAATCAGGATATGGAGATCACGCTCGATGTAGAGCATCGAGATCTACATGTGTTTACCAAGATGAGCTCCTCTCCCTGCATGTCCGACAGGCTGAAGGGCCTGGATGGCACGTCTAAAGAGACAAGAAAGGATCAAAGAAGCCCTCAAGATCCAGGCTATCCGGCAAAACAACAGTTCTCGACAACATAATTAATTTTAGACATATTTCACCTTTTATAACATTGTCTTGCCTCTAAAAAAATATCTCGTAACATTCTGGAATATTAAAAATATCTATTAACATTCTTGAAAAATATTTTTAAGTTAAAATCTATGGATGTTATAGTACTTTAACAAAAATTTATACACGTTAGAAGAACTAAGTTAGATAAGTATATATCGTATACTAAATTGCCAAAGCCCTGCTCAAAAAATATTTATATAAATAGTCAGCTTAAACAGTAGCTAAATATATATAATTTGAATATATCGTTATTAGGTCCTTATCGCGAGCCATTTGAAGGAATCTCCCCATTCCGTATTAAGTCCTCTTTCATGAGTGTCCATTAATCTACATACATTATGTATCAAACATCCATATCTTCTTTCGTATACGGTAAAAATAACAAATATATTATAATTACAAATAAATTCCACCTCACATAAAACATTATGTAACCCTCACAAATGTATATAAACTCTATTGTTTAAAAAAAAACCGTCGAACTAAAAGAATAGATCCCTGAGTAGTCTCACTATGAATAGTGGACCCTTAATAAGGACCTTTTAATGTATGTAGTTACTTATGTAATAATCGATCTATTCTCTCTGTTACCCCCTCTCTACAATATCTTACAAACAAACCTCGTTCTATAATAAGTATCCAAGGGGGAAAAGTGTTTTAATTAAATAAAGGTTTGTCATAATTAAAAATTAGCCGTAATTAGACCCCTATTCACTAATTGGCAAATACAAAAAGATAAGTAAATGACAATATGATTTTTTTGATAATACAATTTTCACCTCTAGTTTCGAAGGAAAACAGATGTTGTCATTTTGATTATTCCTCAATTATCTGAGGATTCATATAAGGCAATGAGTCATTTACATACAAATATACAATTCTATTTGAAAGTCTCTCGTTAAAGAGAGAGAGAGAAAGAAATAATCAACATAATGAGGTGGTTTACAATTTGTGTCATCCTAGATGTCATTTTTGACTTTTGGATGACGTCACGATAGGGTTTCTTAAGGATCAAGTTACAAGGTTAATTAGACATATTTAGCGTACAAGAGGTTGTTGGATTTGTTAATTTGAGACTATAACATAAAGTAAAATATATTAAGTAAAGCTATGCTTCTTCTTTTGATATTTATATTCTAACAGCTTTGTTCGGGCATTATGGTGATGTATTACTGCCATATTTATTGAGTACATACAGATATTTAGATATAGAGAGCTTATTGGATTCTTCATAGAAATACGTCATAGTGTCCAATAGTAACACATTTTCTACCTCTACGATCAGCTTACGATGACGTAATACAAATTACTTTGTTTTTATTGGCGTCGACGACAGCTGAACGATGTTTCTCTGCAATTGAAGGGAGTAAGATCTCTATATCTTTATACTTCTTGGGTCATAAGTAAGATCCATGTCAATTTTCAAGCTAATCTGTTAAGTAATTTAATCGAGGATATGCTTGAAAATTCGGATGGATCTTACATACGATCCAAGAACCCTCTGTGTAGGTCATTTAGACCGAACTGACCAACTGACTCTAGTAGATTTCTTCAGAAAAGGCTGCTTATGGTGTAATTAACAAGTAAAAAATCCGTAAAGGAGATGGTGCCATTAGAGGATTTACTCCTCCATCAACCTTCCTCAAATATATTAATATAAGGTTGTGCAATTTCAAATTGTTACTTTGTATATAACCATTCTGAGAAAAAACAAAACTTCTTTCTTTTTTCATTCGTATTCCTTAGAAACTTCTTTCTTTGTAAGCTTAACGAGCCATTTCCTAAGATCACAAAGTAAATTATGTATATTTTTAGAAATAATTGATGTAGAACATTCCAGTCCTTAATCTTGTCTACGTAATAAGCGTTTATGGAAGTGATATAACAACGATAATCTAAACTATTTAGATTTGGGTGCCCTTACGATTATTTTTTAACAATAGATCGTCATGTTCAACGTCCGTGATGCCTCAAACTTGATCATCAGACAAGAAATAGAAAAATACATATTCGTTTGTCAGCCTAATAAAATACAGATGACATTAAAAATATATCATGCTTTACTTCGTTTATATCTTAGTATTTTAAATATGATTCTCATTTTATTTGTAGTTAACCATGGCTAACATCGACTAAAAACATAGGAGTTATTTGGTCTTTTTATGCTTTGATATGTTGAGTACGATCCTTTCATCCATGTTTCCAGGTGTAAAATAATAATATTTTTTTCAGTCAAATGAATAAGAGAAATACAGTATTTTTTGCGTACTCAAATATTTATATTTATCCCAAATAGTTTATTGTTCCTCTTTCATAAATATTGTAAACTGATACACTTGTTGTAGTAATTTAGAAGTTAAATTTGAACGGGTATAGTATGATGTATTCTTAGCGAAACTTATAATACTAAAAAGCTAAATAACACACATAATAATGAACTTATTAGCTAAATAATGATTTGAGTTGTGCATCAATCTCATTGATTAGATTACAGATACATTATGAATCCTCGCATGTTAAATACAAATAGGGTGTTTTTCACAAATATTGGATATGGATATATAATGATGTTCCTAGAAAATCAATTGATAACTGAGAAACTATTTCCTACCTTAAATTCACATCTTTATTCATATTAAATCAAATTTTGCTTAATGAAAGACTATTTCAAATTTAATCGCTACAAAGCTTTAAAAACATTTATTATAAATATATCTAAAAGTCAAAACATATTGTAACTATTTCATTAATTGTTAAAATACTACATTTATAGTAAATAATAAAATATTTATAATTAAATAATTATAGAGCTATATTTTAAATTTCCATATCTTTCTTAAAATATTTTCGGTTTAGCGAGATAAAATTCTTTGAAGTTAGATAACAATTAATTTCTTTGTCGTTCTAAATATACAATTTAGTCCACTATTTTAGATCTTATACAATTAGGCTTATAGTCTCAAAATTAGTATGCCAGATGCGTTATATTTATGAGGGAAAAGTGTGCCAAGGACATTGGAAAAGTATCATGGAATCCCAATCTTGAAGAACATATCACGTTCAAAAAAGGTGTCCTTAAAAATGACCATGTTATTGACATTTTTCTTCACACATAATTTTAATGCTATTCAAGAAAAAAATCCTTTAAATAAAGTGTTTTTTAAACTGAACAAAATTTTAATGGATAGCCAGGTGAAAAATATTTTATTCATGTGTAGACGATTTAAACTAGTGAACAAAAATCTTAAAGTAAATCGATATTTGTTTGACCTATAGCTGATGTTCAAATTTGCATCATCAAAGTATCTGAAGTATGTGTGTATGTCTTGATTAAAAAATATTTCATAGTGATAACAGTGAACTTAAGCTTGACTGAAAGCTGACTGAATTGAATCAACTGATTTATCGTTTTAAACAATGAAACTGTATCATATTTGGGTTGATGACAATATTGTTTATTTGAAAAATAGGCGTATAAACGATTAAATGACATGTACATATACGGTCTGTATTCCAAACAATCGGCTTATATACAATATAAATACATAGGCTTTTCCTATTGGATATCGACCTATATATCGGGCATTTTTATATCGTTAATAGCTAAAATAACATCGAAGAAATTTTAAAGATGATAATTTACGTATGTAAAAACTTTTATTACAATTGTTAGGTCATGAAGATAATTTATATTCAATAAAACATTTCGATATTTTAGGAATTACTTTATAATTTCAATATATGTATTGTATGATTTTTTTGTTGAAAATATATTATTATTTCATCCAGCAATCGAAACCTGCCTTTTTAAATATATAAACACTAAACTGATGTCCTTTTCTTACTTTTTTTAATAAGCAACATAAGTTGCTGAATCACCATGAAAAAATTCTCTTTTTATAACTTTGAAATGTACTCAATTGAACAGGCTACATTTTGACCGTTTTTGATATATTGGGTAAAAGGTCGAAACAAATTGTAAGTGTCAAGGATTAAGTGTAGCTGGTGGAGTGCCATTTATCTCTCGGTTTGGCAATACATTATGATCCTACTCCATTCACTTATTATAAGCTATCATTTTTATAGATCAATAACTAAGAGGGGGTCAAGGTCCATCTGATAGTGGACACTCCTGCTTGCTTGCAAAGAAATGATATTTGTCTGTCATCTGGCTTCTTATTGACCAACCCTCGTTAGCAAAAAGAAGGAAAGAAAATCATTGTCTTAATCATTGACTTCTTTATAAATCCTTTAGGATTGTCACGTACTTCATATATAGAAATATATATTTCTTGTGTAGCTGTATAACCCATTAAATATCAGTTCACAGCATTGTGATGATGTATACTTTGACTCTGTTTTATATACATGTTTTTGACGTAATATTGTCTGGGGAGCAATATTTTATACAGGGAAGATCAAGCCCAAACAGCTTAATACATGGTAAGCTTGTAGTACTTTAAGTAGGATAAGACTTCAGAGGATTAATATATACAAAGTACATCATGTATTCTAAGAAGAACTGATTTTTTTAGAAATGTCAATTTGCCGTGCGTGTTAAGGCACGTTAAACTCTCAATGTTGGGTGCGCAGGTTCGAATCCCGAAGGGGATGTTCCTTTTTGGTCTACCTCATTGACAAGATCGTACGTTCGATAGACTAATTATAACGCTATAATACTTATTTATATACAGTCGGATGCAATTCTGTCGAACCATATAGGCAATTTTTTTTTGTCAAAAGTATGTTATTTTAGCACCACATGTGCGTGGACAAAGATACTTCATCAGAGTTGTCCCTATTAAGGTCTCAAAGATAACTTAAAGTGGATGTGGTATAAACCATTTATTTTCAAAATAAAAGAATAATAGCAAAAGTGACTCCCGGCCTGCAAGATCATAGAGAAATAAAGATATAGAGAGCTTATTCCCTTCATCTGTATTTTGTGTCCAATATAACAAAGTAATATGTATTACGTCATCGTAAGCTGATTATAGAGATATAATCTATCTCTATGATCAGCTTATGATGACGTAGTACAAATTACTTTGCTTATTTTGAACACACAGAATACAGCTGAACGTTTTTTCTCTGCTATTGAAGGAATCAGCTCTCTATATATTTATATCTCTATGGAGTAGATATCATATCAAACGAATACAAGGTAAATAGATGAAGACTTATCTTGCTAAGAAGCTGAAGCTCATTATTATCAAGAGTCTTCTAATCCCATTAATGAAGCTACTGAGATGAGTCATTATTATTTCTCTCTTCATTTTTATGTCTAAATTTTAATAACGTGATGAATAGGATGCATTGCTTTAGTATATGCTTCTGACAGAAACATATATCCATGAGGCATTATATTTATATTGTTAATTATGAAGTAAGGTCGTAATTAATTCTCGATTTTGGGACCCATTTGCAGTGCTCAAAAAATAAGGCAATCACTTTTTATAACATTATTGCCCATTCCTAACCTTAGTATGACAAGGAACTTTTTGTCACCCTCATGTTCGTTTATTATATAAATAAAAAATATATACATACACACTAGAGCAAATGCGTAATAAAACATAATTAACTGTTGACAAGGACTTATATCTAAAATAATTAAGTACTAAATTATGAGGAGTTCTTTCAATCCTGAAGTAATTAGTTTGAGCTTTGGGACCCATTTAACTGCTGTCATTTTGTAACCAGTTATATAGTAAAAAGGGGGAGGGGATAATTAAAGCTATAATGCTTATTTATATCCTGTCGGATGCAATTCTATCGCACCAGACAGGCAAAAAAAGAACAAAATCACTTTTGTTATTACCACTTTTTATCTTTAGGCCCGTAGATCACATTATTAAACAATAATTACACAGGGCAACAAAAAAATATTTTTCGAAAATCGTCCAGGGTTTTCCTGCTGAATTAGACTAATTTTGATACTCTGAGTCCAAAATGACCTTAGTTTTGCTCAATCAGGTCAGGTTTTTTGATACAGAAATTTAAAAAAATCGATTTTTTGTAAAAAAAATAAATAATTCTGTGGATCATCAGCTGATCCTCAAGAAATAAAATCGACGTATCCAAATTTATTCAGTTTTTATTTAGTCCATCAAATTTTATAAGCATAATTATCATAATATTAGTGCATTACATGACAGAAGTTCAGAATTCATGGCATAAATCGGCGTTTCTTCGATTCCCGTGTGTGAGCAGCTGCTGTGTTGTCTCGCTTCAGCGACCAGCAGTAGTCCGCCATCATGACTACGTCCCACCTCCCCTGGTACCTCTCCTCCATTTGGCGCATGTCCTGATGGAACCTTTCTCCCTGCTCGTCGCTCATCGCCCCGAGATTTTTAGGAAACTTCTTCATGTGTGAGAACAGGAAGTGCATCTTTATACTCATCAAACACCCGAGTTTTTGGAAAGCCTCTATCATGGTGCTAATGAGTCTGGCGTGGTTTGCTGCCTTCGTGTTCCCCAGGAAGTTGTTCACCACCTGCACAAACGATTTCCACGCGGCGCACTCTAGCGTGTTCATGGAGTTTTGGAACTCTGTGTCCTTTATAAGCTTCCGTATCTGGGGGCCATCGAAAATGCCGGCCTTCACCTTCTCACTGGTCAGTCGAGGAAAGGCTCGGCACAGGTAGTTGAGGCACCTCCCATCCTTGTCGAGAGCGCGTGTGAACTGTTTCATTAATCCAAGCTTCAAGTGTAGCAGTGGGATCAATATCTTCTCCCGGTCAACAAAAGGTTCGTGTATGATGTTTCTCGCCTCAGGTACTAACTGATCTCGCGCCGCCACTCATTCTTTACATAGTGCTGGACTCTGTCTCGACTGTCCCACATATATATAAAGCATGGATACATCGTAAACCCGGACTGCTGACCAAGTAGAAAGTTCACCATCTTTAAGTCGACGCAGATGATCCATTTGTGCTGCTCATATTGGATTTTGTCGAGTACGTACTTCACTGCTTCATATTAATATATAAATATATATGCTTCATATAAATTATTTATAATATTATTCGTGTCTGTGAATTGTAATTCGATATATTTTTCAAGAAAAATATGATTGAACTCAAAACCGCTGATATTAGAATATGTATAGCTCGTCAGGTAGGCCTATGGCTGTATCTCAAAAAGTTGACCTGATGGAGCAAAATCAATGTGATATTCGGACTCAGAACACCAAAATTAGTCTAAATCAGCTGAGAAACCCCTGACGATTTTTTGGCTGTTGACCATGTTATCATTACTTTAAACACATGTCCCCAAACATCCAATGAAAATTTATTGACGCATCCCTCATTCAGGAGTTGTCTTGAACTTTAATTAAAAATCATCCACTCCTGGACAAGAGACTCCATCCCTTGAATCGATTTACTGTAATATAATCGTACGTATTATTTCGCGCACACCTTAATCGCAGGCTTTAACATCGTATGCTTTTTTTTCGTACGTTCCTTTATCGCACGCCTTTAACATCGCAATCTTTTTAAAGGAGTATTATTAACGCGTTTGCTCTATTGTCGTTGCTGCTTATAATCGCACGCTTAAACATCGTGTAATTATCATCGTTAAAGATAGAAAGTCGAGGGATTTTTTGGGCGTGTGAAAGGGAGAATGTCTGAAGGTGCAATTGAGTTCAAGCTCCTTGTTATCACTATTCTCTTTCCTCTCTTGAGGAATACTTATTTCATTTATGAAGCAGGCCAAGTCGGCCAGAACGGAAGGTATTTATTTTATATTTGAATCTCTGTTTTTTCCTTCTGTTCTGAGAAAAGAGAATAGTGATAACAAGGAGCTGAACTCAATTGCACCCTTCACACATTCTCCCTTTCACACGCCCAAAATATCCCTCGATTTCTATCTCTAATAATAATAAAAGATGTCATCTTGTCATCAGTCGTGAGTAAAAACAATAAAAAATATATCGATATTTCCGAAGAATTGTAGTACTCGGGGCTGTAAATGAGGAGTTTAAGTCATGGAGAATCCAGTATTATCTTTGCTTAATTTCCTCGAAGGACTTGAAACAGGTTTTTGTGATAAGTGGAAAAATGCACTTATGTACAAATATATAAGAGTCGTGTCCTACTCGTCCAGTTTTATAGGACTTGGATCCGGACTCTTGGGACTCAAGGACTCTGATTCGGATTTAATTGTCTTATAGGACTTGAATCTGGATTTTTTGGGACTCAAGGACTCGGATTCGATCATTTTTGAGGACTTGAAATCGGACTTGGGAATCCTGAATGATTATTTAAGGATATGGACTCTCATTTTTTGGCTGTGATTCTACGTGTCCCATCCAAGCTATATTATATTTAAGTTTTATATTATAAGTAAGTAGGTTGTAGTAAGATATGGAATATATGAAATAAATGACGCCGCCAGGAGCATCGTTGGATGTAAGAGGCGGGATCACATCCACATCGGGGACCTCCTTGAGAGAGCAGGCCTTCCTCCCTCAACGAGGTGGCCGCCAAGGCGGTGGCCATGGAGACTTGGAATGTTTTTACTGCCAGCGACGGGGGGGCGGTGCCAGGAACCCGATTGGTAATTCGTCTTCCCCATCCCGAGGAGGCCCATGAGGTCCACAACTTCAGTGGCGTACCCACTTGGGAGGGAGACAGCTACTTTTGCATGTCACGCAATATCTGTGTGGAACTTATCTAAGGCCTTGAAGTCGGCCACTACCCTTCACACAGCCAGGACCGCAGCTAGGGCCATTGGAACGCAGTGTCCCCATATAATCCATTCTGCATGGGCATTTTGTTTTTATTTGTTTTTTTTATTTATATTTTTTATATAATTTTATTGTTTCTTTATTTATTTATATATTTTAGACTATTACAAATGTTAACGAAGCTATTTTATGTTATATTTTATTTGTTTGTTTTTTATTAGTTAAGTTATCTAAGAACTTTATCGTAAAAATAAACAAATGACATTTTAATTTTAAAAAATAACTTAGAAGCGGACAGAATAAAGCTGAGAATCTGTGTAACAAATGCCTATCTACGCTACTAATATGACATCAATACAAAAAAATTGTAATTACCTCCGCCGAAGGAGGTATAGTTTTCACTGGCGTTGGTTTGTTGTTTGTAGGTTTGTTTGTCAGCAGGATAACTCAAAAAATACGGAACGGATTCGGATGAACTTTGTGGAGTTGTTTGAAATGCCAAAAGACAAGTGATTAATTTTGGCATCTTTGAGTGCAGAATTAAGATGCAAAATGAGCTAAATACTAATAAATTATTCAAGTTAGCCTACTCTGCCAATAGATGTCACTGTGCTGTGAAATCGGGTGCCGGGAGCGTCTTCCTCTCGGAATTTCCGTCGAGGAGAACTCTCCCCCGTCCCTCTACGCCGCCCCAGTCGTGAAAATCCGCCTCGGAAGCTCATAATGACCCCGTGACGGCCTCTAGTTTATGTTCGTTTTCATATATATTTATGGACCATAAATAAAAATACATTCTTTCAAAACTCATTTTTATAGATTTTAAAATATTTTGTTTTTATTTATTTTAAATTTATGATATAATTTTATAGTTTTATTGTTTATTTATTATTTATATATTTTAGACTAGTTACAAATGTAACTAATATGCCCAATGGCAAGAATATACTCGATTACACCATTTGCCTTAAATTCAAATAACCTTTCATGATGCCTATTAACAGAAATCCTTTACGTAAATATTTAAAATATTATAGATAGAGTTATTGTTTATTGTTACTAGTTTATTTTATTTACAAAAGTATTTTCATTTTTCATTCATACTGTTTGAATCGATAGATCACTTTTATATGTTTAGATATATTGTACGTCATAATTTTCATGATAATAACATAAGGAATTGAAATCCTGGATTTATCGGCTCCTTACTTCAACGACGACCCGAGTTTATCAAGCATAAACATTTGAGCACCATAGACAACGGGAATATCTATATTAAGTCATCGGATTGATGATGTTACAAGTGAGAGTCCATTCACGGGACCTTTTGGCGTTTTACACACTCAAGCCAAAGACGTTTACGAGCACTACCAAGACGAGCTTCTTTACGGAATTAATGTTTATGCAGGAGGAGTTCAAGCATGCATCCAAGACGAAGGAAGAAGATTGTCTACTGCTACAAACATTCATTTGCGACAAAGAAAGTCTCCACTCCTCTATGAGTGACGTGGAGCTTCAGGTGGACCTGGCCATGGAGAGGTAGTGTCGATGGAGGCACAGCTTTACTACCGGAATCCAATACTACTGTACCCATCCCTCGCCGTTTCTCCGAGGACCCGAGCCGCCTCGATTAGTGTCGTGAGACTGTAAGGCTATTGAAATCCTCGAAGCTCCGAAGCATTGGCATATGAGTGTAAAAGTAGAAGAAGGTGATATAAGACTTCCCAACATAAATGCACCCCAATTCACAAGCAAATTCTTATGATCTAAAATAACGATTGGTAATATATCCATCTCTTATTTGCCCCCTCACTATTTTTAATTGACCGAAACGAGAAAGATATAATACCATTAACAATTTTGTGCCCCATTCAATCTCTTCCAATAAAAAAGAATGTATTTATATATATTTATAAACATTTTAGTTTAAATTAGATCTACAAACAAAAGTTAAAATACAAAAATTAATTGTTGATAAAAATAAATAATAATAAACATGATCTTACGATATCAAGTAAAAACAATCCACCGATAAACCATAAATCGACCATAAAACATACTAAATATATAAGACAAACCAATAATACCACTAAGGAGTTACTCAGACCTAGGATGAGTGAGGACAAATCTCCACTTATTTTAAAATAAAATGAAAACTAAGATAATATATATTAAAATTTTAATAAAGACACCATATTTATTAATTTAATGAGCATTTTTTTGTTTTTTAGGATCCTCCAATCACTGGTGGAACAAATAATCGTATGTCTTCCTAATTTCACGAAAGCCCAAGGATACGCATCACTTTTTTTGGAAATTCTTTTCTATAAAAAACGTCATCACTTTTTTTGGGAAATTATTTTATAAAAAAGACCCTGTTAAATAAAAACCTAAATAGTACATCCATTTTTTTAATTACACAATGTTATTTTGAACATTGAACAGAACACTGAACGGAAAGCATTCTTTTTTTCACGCTGAACGGAACATGAACGCAAAAAAAGCTGAACGCTCACAAGCCTGATATTAAAAAAAATATATATATATATATGTTACGGGTTTCAATGGAAATCAACACAATAGGAAGATAACTTCATACTCCCTCTTGCCTCTATCCTGTGTTCAAATGGATATCCGGCATCAGCAAAAATGAAGAGATGGCATCCTTGAATCCATCTTTGTTGTCTTTTCTTCTTATCCATGTTCTGTCTTACCTTTGTCGTGCTTAGCATTGTTTTGCATAATACACAACAAAAAACTCAATACCCGGAGAAGGGTTAAAGATCGCAAAAGGAATGTAGGAATCCTTATAATAAGTGTCTGCTTTTTATCAAAGTACAACAAAATTATCTCAAAGCATACACCGATTATCATAATGCCATTTTTATTTTGCAAAACAATAGTACTGTTATAATTAAATATATAATAAGCCTTTGGATAGATTTAAACTGAATCTAAGCTAAAAGTTTCTTTGATGATTAAAAAACTCTACTTTGAGCATCTAGTTCATTTATAAGTCCGTGACTACAATATAACATACCGAATCAAGCCATATCTCAATATATCTATGGAACATATAGTTATTACAAAGTCTTGTCGCATTTTTATTTTCAACAATAGATATTATTTCTCATGACTAACCCTTTTTATATATCAGTAATATAATAATGTACTATGATTGAGTGATTGAATATATTCAAATAATCAATTAAATCCTTTTGAACGAGTTTGAAATACATTTGTGACGTTCCTGATGGATTATCCAACTCTACAAAAATAACCAACTTAGAGGATGGCTATTTTTTATTTACATTTTCGTAGAATTCCTACTTTTCTTAATTACAAAAGAGGGAACCCTAAACTGAGGCATTGCTTCAACTTACCTGAAAGAGAAAGGTTGATACTATATTATAACTTATGTATTAAATCGGTATAATACAATTAAACCTTATTCATAATAAAATCAAATATTATGGTTTTTGGGGGAAACATATATATTTACTTTACCTAAGTATTCTCATAACAATATGAAACGACTTGGTTTATCTACCTACAAGACTCTCCGCTCAAATGCTTGAGCCTGCTTCATCTCATCCAAATAACAAACACATAGATTATTAAACACAAAACATGATGGAATACATCTTAATGGAGAAAGCGGAATGTATTTCAAGAAACAAATAGAAAATAATCATGCGAAATAAAGTACTTATAATAATGTTTTCTGTTCTTCTTAACCTGACTGACTACTTTCATTACAACCTAAAAGCCTCATAGTAAATATGTTTCATTATGGAATAAATAGACTTGAAACATCATCTGTTAAGGCTGCACTAAAATATAAAATTAGGAATGATAGTAGACTTAGATTTCATATGTAAAGGCTTTATTATAAGATTTTTCTATCTCAAAGTTAAATAGGTGAAACCATAATTACGTGTGATGGCATTTAAAAAAGAATGGAAACGAGTATTTTAAGGTTACTTTTAAATATTATACGAAAAGATCATTTATAAATATTTTTTTTTACCATCCAATATCTTATAAATTAAACCCAAAATGGTTGCAAAACCCTTTTACTCTACTTAATTACATTTATATTTTATGAATACACTTTAAAACTAGTGTATTCGCACGTTTGTGACGTCATTTATGGATTAGCAACATCTAACGTTATCGAAAATTCCTTGGACTAGATGCGATGTCTTTGACAACAAAACAAAGCATTAAGGTATTTAATTTTCCTCTAAAATGAAAGAAATCCACCTGATCGACCACCTGATCCTTCTCTTATGGAAAACACAAGAAAATTTCGTACGCTAAGATTCTCTCTAGAAGAGAAAAAAACGTCAAGCAGGCGTTAGATACAATTAATTTGAGCTCTAAGTTCAAATGGGAAATGTTTGTCATCACTTTGACAGAGTCTAATAATGGTAGAGTATTCAATAACATTAATATGAAGCCTTTGGCAGTGTACAAGGCAGCCCTACATTATGGTTTTACAGAAGAGGAAATTGCGGGAGCCCAAGCGCGATACGGCTATGGCTATGCATCCTTTTATACAAAAGTACCTATGGACATTCGATCCAGACTGCATCTCATGAAGAAGCAATACACTATTGACGTGGAAGACCCTAATGGATAATGAAATCAATTCACATGAAAATTAAAAACATCGATAACTTTGATGTGGAAACCAAAAAGAGGTTTAAAATTACAGCTGTAAATACATTCAAGAGGGTAGACGAAGGCAATTTGAACCAATGGCTTTCAAAATTTGTAGACATTGTTGATTCTTTTCCGGAGCCTAATCCAGAGGATATAGAAGCTGAAAAAACATTTAAAAACTATAAAACAATATGGAGAACTTCCAATTACACTTTTGAAGTTGAAGGTGACCCCGCTGTTTTACCACAGATATTGCCAGTAGGCGATTGTTTAGTCAATCTAAAATTTCCCGGAGTAAGAATGCAATGCCAGCGTTGTTTTCAATTTGGCCACTCGCGTATAAACTGCATTGGCAAAAGGCTCCAAATAATCGAATATAAAACCATACTTAACACAAAAATTAAAGACAATAAAATGGAAAAATCTCCCCTTAAGGATTTGATGTCTGACGGCAAAGAAATTTCTACAACTAAAAACAAATCATCCGAGCTTGATGAACAAACAATATCTCTCAAAATGACACAATTACAGTCCTCAGTGAAGTTCCCACTAACATGATCGATTCCTCTAAAAATGAATCACAAATGCAGACATTCCCGAATGATTCTTCTGCTTTGGAAGATTTAGCTGCCAATACAACTAATGGAGACATCAACAAAATAGTCAGTCTATCTCCTGAAAGATCTAAAATGTGACCACTGTTGAAGTTGAAACTTCTATGGCTTCAACAATGCATTTGGAACCAAATAGAAGTCTAGGTGAAGAAGCAGAAGCTCTTACTTTACAAAAAGAGTCTACCAAAAACGTTGAGACACCCTCAAAAATACGAAAGTCTCGTATAAACAAAGGTAGTTCCGAATCACTTCTAATGTCCTCAAGGACCAGATCGGGTTCTAACCCCAAGAGATTGGCCTCAGAGTTAGTTTCTCCTAGTACTAGATCTGAGTCATCCCCAAGAAGTAGTGTACATAAACACAAAAAACTGTCATGAGTTTATCAATACTTTCATTTAACGTTAACTCTCTACAGAGTCTCAGTCGCAAGTACGACCTGTTTAGGTTCTTAAAATTCTTATCTCTCCCGGATGTGATCGTTTTATGTGACACTCGCTGTTGCCTCCAGGATCATTTTTCGGTACCAAAGTGCTACAAAATATTCTCTTCCTTCTGTACAACTAATGATAATCCTAAAAGAGGAGTTACACTGCTCATAAAGTCCTTCTTAAAGCCAGAAATAATTTTCAGATCATCCGATGGTAACCTCATAAAAGCCCAGTGTACCATTGAACACGGTCACTTTGAGGTGATTGGCGTGTATGGGCCTAACACAGATGATCCTGATTTTTTCGAGAGAAGATTACTCCAGCTAATTTCTCACAAACCAACAATTATGGGGGGCGATTTCAATATTAAGCTTCGAGCCGGACGAGACTTTCCAAAAGCCTCCAGAAATGACCATCCTCGTGCAAAAAGAAACTCACTTCCATCATGTCCTCCTTTGGCTTTCAAGATGTTGCATATATGAAAAAAGACTTTCGTCATACTTTCTTCTCTAAGGACAAAAATGTATTGAAGTGTCATCCCGACTAGACTTATTTTTAACAAAAGGCTTTCAGAACGACGCCATAGAATCCTATGATGTCATTGATACAAGGTTATCAGATCACAAGGCTCTAAAATGCAACTAAACCCCTCAAGAAAAGAATACAGAAGCAAAGGCTTTTGGAAATTAAACATTTCTCTTACTCAAGACAGATCTACTAATGAGGAAATAGAAAGTATTATTCAAGATACTCATTTTAGATTATCAATAAATCAAGAGGCGGACGTTTTTGAATTGACTGAAAAAATGTTTGTCCAAATAAAGAACCTCCTACGCAGAAAAGGCTCTATTCGTGCTGCAGCTAAAAGAAGAAAACTAGGTGATCTAGAAAAAATAACAGAATCACTCAGTCTTCAGCAGAAAAGTACTTTGAAGCCAATCAATTGTATCGTGAAGCCGACTTAAGCTATCGTACAAAGCTTAAATTAGAGGCCATTCAAGATCTCTCCCACTCAAGATTGAAGTGCGTCGAAGAAGAGAGAAGAAGAAGCACACAAAAGGTTATTTCACTTGTAACACAATCTGGTGAAGTTTCAAATAAACCCGAATACATTTGCAAGAAAATACGAGACTACTACTCCGAATTATACAACTGTTTCGACTGCAAGAACAATATAAAGTGTTCTAGGTGCACCATCAAAAACGCCTCTTTTTGCCATAACCTTAGAACACAAAAGGATGAGAAGAACACAGTCTGTGAAAGAGATAACAATATACTGGAAAAACATCTATCAAAGGACGAAATAAGGAAAGCTATTTCTGAGGCGAAGCTAAACAGATCCCCAGGCCCATCAGGGTTCAACTTTGAATTTTATAAAAATACAGTGATCTTTTAATTCCAATTTTACTGCATTTTTACGAAAAAGTTATGGCTGTTGGACATTTCCCAGAGTTTGCTTCTAATGGCGCATCGTTTTAATACCAAAAAGCAACAAAGACCCCAGGCATCTGAGGAATCTTCGCCCACTCACAATGCAGAATTGTATTTTTAAAATTTTCTCAATAATTTTATCGAATCGTTTGAGCCTCGTTTTATCCAAAATTTTAAATCCTAGTCAATATGGTTTTATAAAACAAAAACGTATGGAAAACATTACGTTTGGTCTACAAACCCTATTAGAGTCCATGGATAAAGTTTCTGTGATGACAATAGATTTTGCCAAAGCCTTTGATACGCTATCACATAAATTTATCATTCATACCCTTTTTAAAAAAGGATTTGGCGATTTTATCATTCGAATGGTTGGTGCTATCTTAGCCAGATCTAAAACTCTTATTCACTATGGGAGTCAAATGGACTTCTTTGAGAACAAACGAGGCGTTAGACAAGGCGACCCAAGCGCAGCACTTCTCTTCGTGCTTTGCTTGGATCCGTTAATAATAAAATTAAACACTGACAGCAAGATCAATGGCTTTTCGCCAAACCTAAATCAAAAATGTCTCAGTTATGCTGACGACATGACTTTGATTTTTGGAGGCAGTCCGCTAGAAACTATTAGATCCATACAAAACACAATGAAAATTATTAATAAGTATTCGATTGAGGCAGGCCTCACAGTTAACGAGGAGAAAACGGAGATCCTGAGTAATTACGGAGAAATAATTGAGAAAGCATGGCCTATGTTCAAATCAAAAACATGTATCTACCTACTGGGCTCCTGGGTTGGAGATAAGTGTACGGAGAAAAATCTTCATGAGATTAAAGTAAGAATTAAAAAGGCCTTAATTTTTTTTTCGTCTATGAACCTCAACATGTGGGATAAAATCCAAGCATGGAATGTGTATATAATTCCAAAGGTTACACATCTCCTCCGAGTGACCCCATGCGATGACAGCCTATGCCAAGACATTTTAAATACGGAAAAAGCGTTTTTCAATTTAAACAAGAAAAGAAATATATCATTCGAAAGACTTCACAATCCCTCTTCTTATGGTGGCCTCTCCATTTTATCCTTCAAAGACCTATGGAAATCATTGAATCTTTATTGGATACAAAAACTCTGGGCAATGGATGAATTCTGGAGTATACACTTAGTCAAATGTATAAACTTAATTACCGTAGTGATCCATATGCGGGTTTGAAAAAGGTGTTCCATGAGCTTTCTCAATACTCTTCGCGTATACAAAAACTTTGTAACAGCCTGGAATCAAGTATTAAGAACTTTGAAATATCTCTTAATGGGAAATGCCCACACGAGAGTGTTTTAGTGATTTAAATACATATTCCAGGAGCTTGAACTTTGCCGCTGAAACAGCTAATAAAGAACTTCTCATTTACAAACTAGCTTTTCAAAGATATGCTCACTTTTTCGGGAAACATGTTCCAATAATCAAGCCCGAAGTCCCTTTCGTTTAAAATTGTTTAACACACCATCCTCAAAATTTCGCAGTCTCTCCCAAACACCTACCTTAGAACCCTTCATTAACTACCTAAAAAGAAGACAACTTAATTTAACAGTGAGCATGAGTACTAAAATGATTAAGAATCCCCTCCTCTCATCTTCTGAAAGATGGTTTAAATATAGAGTGCTCACTGGGACACTTGAAGTTCGGGAAAAGTTCTTCTCTGGCCCACAGAGCCTCTGTAGATTTTGCCACGATAACAGGGAAACGACGGATCACTTTTTATTTGATTGCTCCAAGCTACAGGAAGTTTATACCGAAACTGGAGAAATTCTTCGCCTCCAATATAACTTTTATACTCCAACGAGGGACCATTTTATAGCCTTTTACACTGGTCAAATGGAGGCCGTCATCAACGCAATCATCACCAAAACCCAGCAAATTTTATATGCCAAAAGAAGCTCCAATGACCACGACATTTCTGGCGTTTCCAATATTATTAATTTACATCTTCGTGTTTTACAAAAAAGTTTTTATCCAATTGGAAAGTGTTTGTGATTACTTTTTAATATTTTATATGCTTTTTTGTTATTTGATTCCTGTTTTATCTGTCTAGTAGAATGTTCTTTCCGTCATGTCTATATAAATCTTTATAGAAATTAATAAAGTATCGCCTTATGGCCAAAAAAAAAAAAAAAAAAAAAAAAAAAA
>CP045901.1:2474301-2503614 GCA_013387185.1 Caligus rogercresseyi | reverse complement strand
AATTTCATATTATTTCTTTCAATTTAAGTAGCTATTCTACTAAATGAATGTAAGGGATCGAACACTATAATGGCCGAATGATTTTAAAAACTAGATCAAGCAATGATAACTTTTAAGGCTTGCATCTGCTTTTCGAATTTGATTGTCTGTATAAGCCTCTTTTGTTATAAGTTAAAAGTATTTTTTATTTTGTAGATTGTAATAAATACCTACCAGATATCGAGTGAAGAAGTCATAAATTGTTAAATTTCATTATAACATTATACAAATTTTGTCTAAATTAGGATATTCATTATGGATAAAAATATTTTTGAGAAGAAAAAAAAAAACTGCAAATGCAAATAAAAGAAATTAAACTTATCGGGTAAGAATGACATCAAATTCATATATATTCTTTAAAACATTTTAAGTCCATATGATAAACAAGTTGCTTTTCAAATGTTGAACGATTAAACGTTTTTCTTTACTGAAATAAATTAAAGAAATCTGATTTTTAAATTTTCCATGATAAAAGGAGTTCAAAAGTTGTTTCTCTAAGGTTAATATTTAAATGTCTATGAAGTTTAATAATCATACAATGAAAAATAAATAAATCCTTCACCAAGTAGTCTTATTTAGAGATTCATGCTTTTTATTTATAAAACAGCATTCAAAAAATAAAATATTTTTTGTAATAAGTTTAGACTTTTCATTTCAACTTATATACATGATAATGCTTGAAACCTTGATGCAGTGAGCAGACTAAAGTCACTCCGAAAGGTATTTGGACTTATATAAAATAAATTTTCTTGTTGTGTTGCCTGCATCTTCCAATTAGATATCAATGTATGTACATGTACCAAATGAATGTCTGGATTTCATCACTCAATGTACATGCATAAAACATATCATCCAAGAATGTTATTATGTCTTCCACACATTAATCATATATTTTAAGTTTCTTCAAAATTTATTAGTTTTTAATCACTCACTGCTTACGAGTGATAGACTCTATTTGATAATATAATTTTATTGATAAAGAAGTATATTCAATTAACATAGAAGCTAAAACTATCGTTTAGAATAAATAGTTGAATACATTAAAATGTATTTTTCAAAAAAATTAAAAGGTGATGTAAATAAAAGTAGGATGTATTTTTATTATTGCATTCGTTTCTTTGAGCAAAATAATTGATTGTCTAATTATATTATCCTGGAGTGTAGATAAATAAATAAATCCCCTAACGTCCTTTTATACTTTTCCCCCCTCATGTTCGTCTAATATGTAAATCAAAAAATAAATATATAAAAACCCGAGCAAATGGGTAATAAAAACATAATTGAACATTTGAGTTTAAAAAATACTCTGGGATAGAACGCATGCCATAAAATGACACATAATATATCAGGTAAAAGCTATCAAATTAACACAATACTTTTTGCGAAGCTACTATAAGAACTTTAGAACCTAAACATAACAATGTAAATAAAAATATAATAAAGTTATGCTAAATGCTAAAAATTACAAATCTTTTTAAATTATTTTTATAAGTGTTTGATGGAGAGGCTTGGATAGTACTTAATACTTTTAATATACTTATAATGGACATCATTCAAATATACACCCAAAAAAATGTTTTAATGCTGCAAGATAACTTAAATTTATTAATAATTTATATTAATTTTTTTTAAAAATAAATTAAAACATAAATGAGCATCATTTTTGAATTTTAAGTCATACTTCTTTTTATGAATAAATCGATATAAAACTGATTTCAATTATTCCTTACGTAATCATTTTGATTAAGAGAATCCATAGATGTAGATTCCTAAGAATAAATTGTCGTTCATAACAGCTCCTCACAAAATACCTGAGTATGAAATATTTATATCTAACCATCACACTAAAGCTATGGATTTAAATGACTCTATTAACAGTTACTACAAAGTAACTAAGCTAAGTGGAACGTAGTATTTTGGACTTGCCAATAGAGCCTTGAAATTGAATCCTTAATAGTTATGAAAAACATAAGAAACCCGCTAACCATTTAAAGCATTCCTCGGCACTTGGTAGGAGTCATCAAAGAGTTTTTTCTGAAACTCTAGGGGATAGCCCTGCACTTAGGCATGGTTTTTTTTTTATTGTTGTTTTATAGACCTATTTTTGTCTTTTACTTTGTCTCAAGTGGGTATTATTGTTCATGAAAAAAGGATTAAGCCACACTTTGATTATCTCACAAATATCTTTGAGTAGTGGCTAAACAACATCATAATTATCTAACCGTAGCAAAAAAAAGAGAGATATCATGCTATAATTGACTATATGCTTAGATAAATCCAATCAAGATGCAAGAGTATTTCGTCATACTCATGAATAAGGATAATTTACCAAACTCTTTAATAGATAACAATAAATATATTTCTAGTAGTACTTTTTCTCAGTTTTTTTATGTCTAAATTATCGTTATAATAAGGATCCTTTTATCGTCAACGATCATAATTTATAACATTTTATCCCATATGAACGCAAGGACTCGATTGTATTAACTAATATGCATATGACTATTTCCAATTGCAATCGTCAAAGATACTTAGATGACTAAGATTATTTTATCCCTCAGCTGATACTTATATTTTTCTTTTTTATACTTAATTCATTTAGAGTAGTTATTGATAACAGTAATATTATATAATTTTAACATTATAGATTAAAAATAATAATACTCTAAACATAAAACCAAAACAATCCCCAAACTATATATCAAACAATAAAAAACCATGAACACTCAACCATTACACAAACAACAAAATCATTTTTAATCTTATATATATATATAAAATTTAAAATTTCAGAACAACAAAACATTTTGTGTTAAGCAGGTAACTGAAGAATATTTATTTCTTTAAAAAACTTTTATGCATTCCTAAAGCCAGCATTGAAATTTATTGTAATGTTTGGGGGATAATATTTGATAATATTTCCTACATATTCCCACAATGAACCATCCAGCCGAATATCTTGCAGCTGTTGATATGATAATTGCCCGAAATTCTTCCACTTGGACCGGCATTCCGATGGCCAGATTATCTGCAATTCGCCTTTTATAATTTGAAATAGCCATTTATGTTTTTAAGGATGATATTCTTATTTCTGATTTGATGTAATTGAAGTTCAACTGACGGAAACGTTGTATAGTTCAGCCTGTCTTCCCTTTGAGTATTGTTATATCATGTATATAGATTCTTAATCAGTATTTAAAATACAAAATTCTCGAATATAAAATGTTTCATTTTTTTTCGGGAGGAGGGGGTCAAAGTTTGTTCAACCTAAGCTACAAAAAATAATAAACCGATCAACATGATTATAAAAAATTTAATGAAAATAAACATTTGCCCTTAATAACTGCAAATGAGCTCGCTATCAACATACCATCCAACATATTAGTCTTAAGGAACCTTTTTATCATCCCCTGCTCATTGCTGATGTATAGAACATGTTTGGATTGAACTAAGTATTTACAGAGATTAAAATTTTATTTGCGGAAAGGTAAATAAATTAACCCTTGCTTTTAAAGTCATATTTTTTGTAAATATATCTATAACAATGCCTCCTTGAAAACAAACAAAATGTTAATTAATTCCCTTTTTTATTCCCATTATCGTGGTTTTATAATATTATTTTTTTTTCTTGGCCAACAGGCGAACTATATTTCATAGTGAGACAAAAATTTCAATTAAAAAAAGACAACAAAATATACAAGTACAACAATTAAAAAATACATTGCAGAATACTAATAAAAATAATTAAAAGGATTGTAAAACTTTGTATATAACTTAAAATAGGTAAATCGTTGCTACGTCAGGGTCCTCCGACGATCTCTTCGCATATATAATTTGTTGTACTTTTGTGATGATGGCGTTGACTTTGGATTCTTCTTCTCCGCGGTAGGAGGCTAAAAAGTCTTCCCTTCCGATCTCTGCTCCGAATTTCTCCTTGAGAGTTTCTGAGACAGAGTTAAGGATCTCTCGGAGCGAAGTGCAACTCCAAAATATGTGATCTGTCGTTTCGGGGCCTTCCTTGCAAAAGCGACACATACTCCTCTGCCCTTGGAAGAACTTGTCTCTCACCTCCAGAGTTCCCGAAAGGAGACGGTATTTCACCATTTTTTTCCGGAGCGGAAAGATACGTGTTTTTAACCGCTTTGATACTATCTTGTGCCTCTCTTTGGATACTTCTTCTATTTAAGTATTTTTAAATGGGCTCATTGCATCTGTGTGTGGTTTTATATATTCACCTATTTTTTGTTTGTTATTTCTAAATATTTTAAGCAACAAACCCTTTTTTTGAAAGATAATTAAATTCATAATTAACCTTTTTTTTTGTTACTTGAAACAAAACTTCATTTGTCCTTATAAAATGCAATGCATTGTATATACGCATGTAGGCGTATCCTAAGTGGGAGATGCACTTAACATAAATCAATCATAAATTCACTCAATGTAAATATATTCTAACACCATGATATTATATTAGGCAGACAAATTGTTTTGTATCAAACGTGACATTATTTGAGCCAAGCCCTTGTTAATGCCTTTCTTTACTCTTATCTATTTATTCAAAATAAAATTATATTAAGCTTTATTAAGTCTATGGCATCAATGATAAAGTACGTAGATAGTTTTTTTTAACTTGGCCCACTTTTATCAAACTTATATTATTCCCTTAATCAAGGAAAAAATGTTTCGAATGCAAAGAAGTATTTTTTGGGGGAAAACACCAGCTTATACTATTTCCCATTTAACATAGAATGGACACATATCAAAGATCACTCACCTTCAAACAAGTGAAGACATTACATATAGAATACATATATCACGGAAAATTACCAAACAAACATGTTTTTTTTTTTTTTTTTTTTTTTGTCATATGTTCGATGAATTGCATCCGATAGGATAGAATAAGATTATAGCGTTAAAATAATCCAATCGACCTAGGTCTTATCAATGAGGTAGACCAAAATGCCCATCCCCTTCGGGATTCGAACCTGCGCCCCAACATGAGAGTTGAACACGCCTTAGCACGCACGGCTATCGAGCTCCCTTATTGTTTTAATTGTTATTTGAATACTTTGAAATTTCCAAACTTTTATTCATTGTAGGGTCGAAATTATGCACTAGGAAAACCTGGATATAATTTACTACAAAGGTACTGATTACCCACTATTCGAAATAGAATAATTAGTTGAATTTAACTTACTTCCAAAACTAAATGTTTGTGTTTGAAATGCATTTATTCATTGTCCTATGCGTAGCTTACCTGAAAAAAAAATAGTTTAATTCAATAAGACTTACTCAATATATTGTCTACATTGTTTATCATATTAACAAATAATGAATATAATTTAATACGACAAAACCATTTTTATATCTACAAACTATGTATTAAAAAAACCATACCTCATAATTTTTGACGGATTGAGGATAATACGAAAAAAATCCCGGCCCGGGTCCCAGCTGTTTTTTGAACGTCCTGGTTTTATACACCGGGCGGACATCCATATTTTTTCATATTTCGTTTGTTGTTAAAAAATTAAAAATCATCACTTCAGAAACTTTTTGGAAATTCTTTTCTAAAAAACGTCGTTACTTTTTTTTGGAGATTCCTTTCTAAAAAATGTCGTCACTTTTTTGGAATTATTTTCTAAACAAAACATCGTCACTCTTTTTGGAGGTTCCTTCCTTAAATAAAGTCGTCACTTTTTTGGAAAATTTTTCTATTCAGAATGTTGAAGGAACGAAAATATATATTATGTACCGGCCGGGTCCCGGCGAAAAAAAGGTGTCCGGTCGTATCTGATAATATATAGATATATATTATATATACTCTATATATATATATATATATATAGGCCTATACTATATTTTATTTTCTATCAATGGAATATTATTAAAAACTACACTATGCTAATCTCAATATTTAAAATAATATACGATATGTTGTCTTACATCATTTATTTCTTTTCGAAGAGAGCATTACTAAATAAAGAATTTATATTCTGTGAACCGCTAGTGTAAGGAACATATAACTAGCTATTAGGCTTGATCTATTATAAACAAATAATCAAAAACCTTAGAATAATAAAAGTAGACACATAAACAAATACGTCAATTACGCAAAAAAAGGAAAAATCTCAAAATTTAGATTAATCCTCGATCGTAATGTTCATAGATTCTTATTTTTTTAACCTAAAAATACTGTGATTACTGATGAACAATATTATAAAAATATTAAATAAGATTTTACATTATGGTTTTGGTTTGTTGTTATGAATCAAAATGAGTACTTTGATGACTTTTTGTCCTTTAATATTTGTATGGCTTGTGAATATGTTAATTTATTTTCTATTGCAAAAAGATAAAAAGTATGTACGTAGGTTTTACCTACTTTACTTAACAATGCACATCAATAGCAGAAGCAAATGCATTTGTGCATTCTTTAGTAAGTGCAATTTAAAAGTTTTTGAAACTATTTTTTAGAAAGCTTATAATGTTTATAAAAAAAGTATTATAATATATATAACTATTTTAAGTCACTTTTGTATGTAGGAAAATCATAAATAATATGATTTATTTATATGACAGGCCTACTTATAATACCATAATTCTAAAACTCATCAACATTTTAAATAAATTATGGGTATGTAATTGGTTCAAAAGTGACTTTTTATATAAAAGTTTTTTGTCAAAAAATCATGATTGGAATGAAAACAGAATACAAGCTATAATGGCACAACCTGTATTATAGAGTATCATTTATTTATGGGCATGTGACATATATATCATATAATCAGGCTTGTGCGGAACGCAAAATTGAACGGGTTCAGCTGAACGCACGTTCAATGAACGGAAACGATGAACGAAACGAACGTTTTTTCGAACGCTGAACGGTGAACGCAAAAAAAAAAAAGAGTTTTGCGTTCAGCGTTCAATTTTCCCCAACTTTCTGTGACTTTTTTGGAAATTCTTAAAAAAAAAAAAAAAAAAACGTCATCACTACGCAGTATATTTTTAGGAACTTATTTTCTAAAAAAAAAACGTCATCACTAGCAGTACTTTGGAAATTCTTTTCTTAAAAAAAATCAAACGTCATCACTGAGCACTTTTTTGGGAATTCTTTCTAAAAAAAAAAACGTCATCATACGCAGTACTTTTTGGGGAAAATCATTTCTTTTAAAAAAAAACGTCATCACTACATCTTTTCTTATAATAAAAAAAAAAGTCATCACTACGCAGTACTTTTTTGGGAAATTCTTTTTCTAAAAAAAAAACATCACAACTTTTTAAATTTTTTCTAAAAAAATAATATACGCAGTACTTTGGGGAAATATTTTCTAAAAAAAAAGTCATCATACGCAGTACTTTTTTGGGAAATTGCTTTTCTAAAAAAAAAACGTCATCATACGCAGTACTGTTTTGGGAAATTCTTTTCTAAAAAAAAAACGTCATCCCTACGCAGTACTTTTTTTGGGAAATTATTTCTAAAAAAAAAAAACGTCATCACTACTCAGTACTTTTTTAAATTTGAACGCTAACGGAACGCTGAACGCAAAAAAAGCACGGAATTGAACGGAACGCTAATTTTTTTGAACGCTGAACGCAAAAAGCTGAACGCTCACAAGCCTGATATATATATATATATACAGTAAACCCGCGATAATAACGACCCTCTGTATAACAGAACTTCAGATACAACGACCTCCTGGAGCTGGCAGAACAAGCCTCAGATATAACGAACTTAAGTTCGTTATATCTGAGGATACTGAACTTCCTGGCGCTGGCCGAACAAGCCTCTTATATAACGAACTTAAGGTCGTTATATCTGAGGCTACCGAACCTTTGTGTTCATGACCGAACAAGCCTCAGTTATAACGAACCTAAGTTCGTTATAACTGAGGCGACCGAACCTTTTTTGTCCATGACCGAACAAACCCAGAATATAACGAACTTAAGTTCGTTATATTTAAGGCTACCGACCCGAATATGAGCTGCTGCGGATCATGTGGCTTGAACTCATGCGTGAGGTGAAGCAGAGGAAGACGCGACGAAGATCTCTGACTCCTTCAAGGTGGCCCCTCCCCAGCCGAGAAAAGGTCTAGGACAGAGTCTGAGACCAGCAGTGTGTCTGTGACTTCGACCTCCTCCACTAATCTGCCAATATGTGTCCAACGGCAGTTTGTTGTCACTCCTGCAGATATACCTACACTCCAGAGCCCCCCTTTAACGAACTTCGGATTTAACGAACTTTTGGATATAACGACCCCTGCCGTCCCCCTATTTAGCTCGTTATATCGAGGGTTATATATATATATATATATAATATATATATCTATATATATATATATATATATATATATATAACAAATAAATAATAGGTAAATGCAATAAAATTTGGATATCATGATGCATACTTATTTGGATTCCAATTTGATTTAAGCAACCAGCTTTGTTATTTAGACTGTATTTGAATAACATTGAACTACAATTTGAAGTAAATTATGTTAATGTCGGTCAATTTTTTATGAAAAAAAATATTTGTTTGAAACGTGATGTCGTTATGTCCCTTCTTAGTTATATTGGTGATTTTTGGAGTACTCAAAATATTAATTGCAACGGACTAAGAAATAAATAAAACATGTTACGTCATGCATTTAAACAGTTTAAGTAATACAAAACAATGACTACTAATTACAAAATAAAAGCAATACAGTTCATAGTTGGATCTCCGAATCCTATATACACCGAGTTATGAATTCAAAGTAAAAAACCTTTTATATAAAGTAAAAAGTCTACAGGATCACGGGGGCGTTTGTTGGAGGAAGGACGAAGTGCTTAAAATGATCGAAGCTCTTATAAGTAACTGTCCATTCGATGATTCTTGTGAATATGAATCTGGGAAACAGCCCACGTGATTTTTTTTAAACTCTTGCCATCTCTTAAAGTTGTGTTATAAGTATTTTGGTTTTTTTATTGTGATCAGCTTATGTTTTGTTTTATAATGTCTTTTTACTTATGTAAAATTAGAATACTATGGATTGAAATATAGCTCGCCTTTGGGTGTATGCATTACGGGTTGCTGGATTAAATTTCAGTTTCCGTGACCCTAAGAGGATGCTCATAGCATATACTTTGGGGTAAGATTAGAAAAAATTATACAGTTTTACAATTTAATAAGCATCTTTTTTAATTGAATGTGCCTTAATTCTTCTATAAAAATGAAGTGGTGACCGAATGCTGGATCATAAATTATAGATAACAATGTCAATTCAGGTGACGTCTAAGATATCGTTAAATATTTTTCAACACTAAAGCATTTATCATTAACTAATGGAGGTAGGGACGCCCCAATGGATATATATGATTACATCACATCGTCCCAAGCACAACACCGTTCATAAAAATATTATACATGTCAATCTAATTATGTACCACCCCACTCTATTTTCAATATTCGTCTGTCTAAGCTTTTAAATAACAACTTTCCTAGCCAACATCCGGCATCCTCTTTTTCTTCCTTATTTCCGCCTAAGTATGTTATGACGTCATTGCTCATCATTAAAGTATTATTAAAAATTAACATATCCATGTTTCAGCGCTTACATGCCACTTTATTTGTAATTTTACTTTAATTTGAAGATATTTTTTCATTTTCAATAATAACTTGCATGGAAAACCTTTTATAAAAAATTATGAGACATTAGTTGATATACAAGTTATAAAAAGATAATGGAAATATTTGGTTGGTCATAAATGAGATACTCTTTGGCATATTATGAATCTATTTAAAGGTATTTAGGATGTTGATAAATATTGTTCATAACGCCAGTCCTTTGTGGTACACGAAGAGTAACAGATTACTTTCGTTTCAAATCTAACTTCATAAAGTTTTTTCTCTCTCTTCTGTAAGGACTTTATTTAGTTTGAATACGTAAATAAATTAATATAAACATTCACATAAAAGCAACAATAGATATGACTTGTGTAATCCTTCTTACTTCATGTTAAATAGCAAGGGGAAAATGAATATTTATATGTGTTTTGATATATCTTATTATTATATTAACTCACTGATTTCATTTGTTATCTACTTATTTTCACATCATACTTAAATCTGTGACCTTTTGAAGTAATACATATATTAAATTTCCTCCAAATGGGTTTGTTTTTAAGGAGTCTGTATATATATATATATAAGTCTTATATACCTTCATCAAGTCTACACCCTCCCAATCTGATATTTCGTCAATTCATTAAAGTTTATTTGGTTTACATGACATCCATTAAGGACAAAAACATATCATGATACAATCAAATGCATTCTCCTGTATGTGTGAATCTGAATGCATTTTTCCCAAATAAGCTCTCTTAGCAGTAGGCCCAGTATGACGTTTTCAAATCCTGAAAGGAATTAAAAACATGAATATTTTCTTTTATCACTCATTATTCTAGAAAAAGTTCATTTCAACTTTAAAAGAATAACTTAATTTAAGTAATTTGGAAGTAAGGTGCATGAAGTTAATTCATTTTCACATGTACATTCATATGCACATAAAACGTGACTTTACTTGTGTCGTTGGACTTATCTATGGTGCTGCTTCGATAGATTTCATCTGCCTACATGTGAGCTTTGTTTGTGAATACATTTCAGCCTTAAGTGACTTTGCAACATCATTCAAGTGTTCTCCCAATTAGAGATTTGAGCAAGGGTTTAATGGAAGAAGAGGACTGTGGGCGTTTGAGAATTATCCTTTTTGAAAGCAGCGGTATGTTCATTAACTGGGAAGGTATCAGGTATCATCAAGGCATGCACCACATCCTTAGTTGTGAAACAAATTCAGGAGTTGTAATGACCATTTTCCCTATTTGGTTCGTCTTTATATGGAATTATATGATTCAATAATACAGGAATTAAGATTCAACATTCTTATACGGCAATTTCTTTATCATATCATTTGTCATTAGAAAAGCTATTTCAAAAGAATAGAACATATGTGTTAATGTTTACAAATCGTATATATAAATAGTTGCATTTTAGGCTAAAATCTTTAAAATATATGTTAATACTGTCTTTATATCATAGAATATAATTTCTTATACCTTTCAATCCTATATAATATAATTAACAATATGGTAATGAATCGATTAATTAAATGATTCAGTCCCAAAACCGGCTTAATATATAATAAGCATGTTATTTATTGCTATCAGGATGTACGTATTTTAAAGCACAGGATATTATAAACGGATATTATAACATAATAAATAGAGATGATTGAGTATATTGCATTAATTTATTTAATTAACTTGCAGTGCAGGAAAAGGAAGGAGTCGTATCAAAGTTGATCTTTCCTTCAAGCATCTTCTTCACAAGGTCTACAAATTCTTTGATATCTCCGCATTGACGTCTTTTAATGTAATGTGATATCTGGCAACATTTTTATTAGTACGACATCCTTACTCAAAGAGTATTTTTGATGTTTATCTAATGGTTCAAGGAAAGTAGTTTTTTTTTGTCTTCGTAAAGTAATGAGTCTTTACGGTTATGAAAGCACAAAAATAATAATATTAACACCCTTTGTGAATAATATCAAATAATGAGAACAAACTTTTTATTCTGGCAAGTGATGGCAATCAGCAGGCCATTGTAATGGGCCAGCTGACGCCTACCTCCGACATGAAAACAAAAGAGCATGATTGCGGACACATTCTTTCGATTTTCTTTGAGAGGCTCTCTCTTACGTAAGAGGCATTAATCATGCAGCAATCGAATATTAGGCACACATTGTGTGTGTGTGTATTTTCTCTCTGTGCCCCCAAGAGGATCCCCGGCGCAGTAAACAGGTTCATTCTGAGGATTGATTCCACCACCTAAAGAGAGCCACGCCTTACCAAAAAAAAAGAACTGCATTGTGCTAACAATAATGATTCTTGAGCGAGCAAGAATGTGTTTTTTTATTACTCTTTTGGCATTTAAGAAAGGAATTGCGTAATCATAACAGTAAATGGCCATATAAATATTGATTATCACCTGAAATATTTTGGTGTGTTGATATTTAATCATTAAGTGTGGATCTTCCTTTAACTTAAGACATTATTGCAAACATTTGATGAGGTATTACTTCAAAAAATATTAAGGAATGTGAATGCTCAGTGTGTTAAGGCGTGTTCAACACTCAATGTTGAGGGTACAGATAGCTCGATTCCCGCAAGGGGAAGATCAGTACTGGTCAATATCATTTTTAAGGTCCATGGTTCGATAGACTAATTTGCACGCTATAATGCTTACTTATATCCGCACGGATGCAATTCTATCGAACCAAATAGACCAAAAAACTTATGTGAATACGAGTATTTTGAACTATAAGTGAGATATTTATTTTTATGTGATTAAGTAAAGGCCTTGTTGTGTGGGAAGAAATATGTTTTTTGTTGCCTTAAACGCATATGAAATCAATACGTAAGAAGATCTTCTATTGACAGCCCTTACTTTGGATTGGTGTACTTTTGTGTGCATACAGAAAACAAGGACAATAACTGATATCTCTGTTATTTCTTAGCATAAGTAACTATGAATTTCCATATTACTGACCTTTAAAAAAAATTGTTACTACCGGATATTATAAAAGTAATTTGTGGGTTATATAATAAAATTCGGATGCATGTGCCAGATATCTCGCTTTAACATGCATACTCTTTACTTTAATGAGGAATATTAATTTATTCTCCATTTTCATAACTTTCCGCACGTAATTTTCAATTATATTTTGATAAAGCTTAATCATTACAACTTTTTCTATAAATATCACATGGATTGTTAATTATATATATATATATATATATATGTTATAGTATGCTTTATTTTAGTACTTTTGTTATTTTTCTTATTAAATAGTTTTTATAATAAAAGTTAAACTATTTGTTCATACCTGATTATATTCAGCATCTTAACTTGACACTTTTATGTTATATCATATATTGAAATATAACCACCTTCATACTTTTGCCTCATCCAACATTAGAAGGTACACATGTTTTAGTTTGAAAGGGGGGGGGGGAATGGTGTGCGAATTTCATATTCTTATTTAATGTTTTTTTCTCTTTAAACCGTAATATGAATAAACAAATTTCATATTTGTCTTTTATATTATTAGGTGACTGTCGTTTGATATTGTGTACCTATATAAAGTAGACTTGTTGATTTGTCGTTCATTTGAAGTCGTTCGTCGTTCGCGAACGATGAACGACGAACGACAAATTTTTTGACAAACGACAACAAAAATTCCTATCGTTTGTCGTTCGCTTTTGGCGGCCAAAAAAAGACAAAGATTTGTCTTTTTATCACTTTTTTCAGAAGGTCGTAAAAATATTACCTGTCTATAAAAAACGCCGTCAAATTTTTTCGTCAAATGACGAACGAAAACGAGCGACGAACGATTCAATTTAAAATTAACGATGAAAGATATCTTTTGGCGAACGACAAACGAACGATATTTTTTGGCGAACGACAAACGAACGATATTTTTTAGCGAACGTCAACATGTCTGATATTAAGGTATTTTAATTGCTGCACTATATTTCTAATAGTTCCAATCAACATTTGAAGCATAATAAAAGTATGAAGACACAATGATTTGTTTGGAATAATAATAATAAAATTTAAAAATGGCGGGAATCTCCTCCACCATTTTGTTTCTTTACGCTTCGGAGATCCGGGGTGCCCAAAAAGGACTAATCAGATTTAATATCTAATTGTAACGAGCATTACGAGTATGGATATGCAGAAAGATATATATATTTAGAAAGAGAAACAATATCCAGAGAAAGACGAAGTACAACGCCCAGTCCATTGAATTCCCAGTCATCTCAAGGGGCAGAAAACCGATTACATAAGAAGTCCCTCTAAATTGCAACCATCTCTTTTTTTAAAGAGGAGGGTGCCAAGGTGCTTTTGGGGTATTGCTCACACTCACACGCACAATAGTGAGTAGTAGTCACTATTCTCTGTTGTCGTTGTTCATACCTCTTTTCATCTCTTTACTTTTTGTTGTTTGTGAGTAACTAAGTACCGCTAAAGCTACTCCTCATCACTGCGGCATCCGTATGTCCGGTTAACGCCCAAAAACCTCCCATTGAAGCTTCTAACCTAATAATACTTATCTTCTTTATGTATACATATATTTGTAACCCCCCCCCCCCCCTTCTTCTCAATTAAATTATGGAAGTTGATTTACAGAAACGAGAGAGAGAGAGAGATCACATTAAAACATCCATTTCATTTAAATAAAGCTATTATTATTATTTACTCAAAAAGATATATACTTAAATGAAATGTTGTGTAAAAAATATCATCACCTAGTGAGAAGGGGAATATTTTCAATGATTAGTATATGTATATTTGTACGTGATCGTGCATTGACATCGTCTCATAAACATGTAGGATATAATTAATTATATTGTTCATACAAAGCAAATATTTGTGGTTACGTCATAGTTTTAGCAAATAATGTTTTTAATATTAATAAATGTTATTATACGAACTTTCATATATAGCATTTCAATTGATAAAATTATGGTTGATTTATATATATATATATATATATATATATATATATATATATATATAAAATAAACTCCTATTTCAAAATTGAAATGTAATTTTGACTACTAGAATTAAAATAATACCAAGTCCATAATTAAATAAATTCAAAATGTTACTTTAGGAGAAAAGTAGATATTGTCTGTTATACATGCAAACATATAATTCTTCCGGCTAGTACATTCGCCTCGGGTATGTTATGTGTTTGCCAATATAGTCAAGAAAAAAGCCAACATGATCAAGGATTCCTTTTATAATAAAAGGATAAGACATTTCCCCCTTCAGATTGAAACTCATAAAAAATTGTACCTTTGCGTTGAAATACTCTAATTATTGGTATATCATTTATCAATGTACAATACGAGGATTTGTAATCTGAAGCAATATTTTCATTATAAATTATTATTTAAATCATCAATAAAAGATAATTTTTGGAAATAAATTTATATCTTGCCAAATTATTGTCATTTTATAATTGTTTTTATTTGGTATTAATTTTAATAAAGTAGTATATTTTTGAAACACTTGTGAAAACGATTAAAAACCTTCAGTGGTCCAAATATATTTGCCCATCCAATTATTTTTTTCAGAAGACATACAAAATGTAAAAAACAATCCTATTGAGTCGTAGGTTCCTTTATCTAAATGTGTATAAACCTTTGAGCTTTAAATTTGGTAAGTTTGGGAATTGATAATAAGACATAATTATATTATCTCCTTTTGGTATATACTTAAAATAATATTTGTGTCGCAATAATGGATTCCAATTGTTTTCAAGATTATTAAATATTTAAGTACTTAACGAATTTGAATATAGTAATATACTTCAGACAGCCTCTCATATATATTGTAAAGTTTATAAATACGGTGGTCCAAGACATATATAAAACAATAGTTACTACCTCATACAGTTAAATCAATTAAATATTTTTATTGAGCTCCAATAAAACAATCAAGAAATCACTTTTCATAACCAACCTCAAATCATAAAAGTACAAATTATCGGTCAATAAATACTTTATCCTATTAAATATGGGGGATATCATATGGATGCATGCTGAACAATGATGATGTAACTTGTATTTCAGTCATTTGAAGAAGAAGAAAAAATATATTTGTTGTTCTTGTAAATTATTTTTGGAATCATGCTTATTTCTAAATATAACGGTTTCTTACTAACATAAACAAAAACCAAAAATATATGTTTATTGAAGTGTTGGATATTTGTTAAATGATATATATAGTAAATTACTCTCTATTTATAATTTAGCTAATTAATTTGAGTGTAATAAAAGAAACTAATATTTCTGTTTTATACCTTTTTCTTTTATCCACGGGAGTTTATGATTTGTATGGACTTTTTATTATTTAAAATTTAAGCAATTATTCTTATTTATAAATACATATTTATGAGCTATTACTTCATTTAAAAAATATATAATTAACGGAAGAAGTAACATATTATCGTCAAAAACCTTTTTGATTTTTGATATAACTGCAGCATTAGGATTGAACCTAAAGCAACTTATAATAAATTTAAATTTGATCGTAATCCAATAATATAACATTAAATTTTTTAAATCGTCAAAAACTCTTCATTAATAAAAATAGTATAAAACCTTTATAAACTTTCTTTTTTAATAAAGATATATATACCATATTTCAAAATCCATTTCTTTGTATATGTAGAAAACAATAGAGTCATGTTTTCATTGGTAGATTCAACATATCGCGATAAAAGTTCATACATAATATAAAAAGGTAATCCTTCAATATCCGTGAAAAGTAAAAGAGATGATATTTTTATCCTTTATTAAAGATTATAGAAAATATGTTCGCTAAACAGGACATCTTTACTCATTTGGGAGCATTTAAGTTATTAAAATGATGTTCATTCCGAATCCGTATCTCAATTTTGAAAGTATGAAATCTCTGACATTGTTTGGGATGGTCAGTGAGTACTTAGGCCTCAACATATATTTCCAACAAGTTGGGAAGGGCCATAAGCCCATTCTTTTCGAGTATGCAAGGAGAAAGAGGAAATCCCGACCATCTCATCTTTTAATATCCGCTTGCAAAGGCCAAAAATACGTTTTTTCGAAAGAGATAGAATGAAGGAACGTACGAATTTGTGAGATTATATATTTTTAAAGTTTAAATTTTGATCATTTTTAGCAATTACGATAGTACCTTTCAGACACTTTCTCTGCCAATTAAAAAAACCCGGTTTAAGTTCCGGTAAGGTGAGTTCAAATTGTCAACAAAACAAACTTTGATAAAGAAAGAAGAACAAGTTCTTGCTCTCAATTTATTTCCCTCAAGGAACTTATTTAATATTTCATATAAGGGTTATGGACAGATATGATATATATATATATATATATATCATAAAGCCCTTTTGGCCTATATAAACAACACCATAGGAAAGGATATTCCATTGACTATTATGAGTCCATAGAGCGGTCAATATATTTTTATGTACCTATATATCTTATCACTCGGAAGAGAAGCAGGGATTCCCTGAAGCTTGATGGGCCTCTCAAAAATTCTTCGTCCCAATCAATGTGTAATAATATCCGTGTAAGGCTCTAGTAACCTATTACGAGGGCATTTATCAAGTGTCCACATCAAGGCTTATAAAAATATTGAAGCAAGAAAACAGGACTTTTAAAAGCGTTGGCTGTGATGATGTCTGGTGGATGTGGTAGTTTAGGTAGGCTCAATGGATATATGTTACCAAGATGTCTGTCTGTGATGCTTATCGGATTGAGTTGTTATAGATATAAACGATATTGTTGACAGTGCGTTAATGTATAAATGTTGTACTTTCATTCATAAAAATGATTCACTCAACCGTGAATGGACAGGATTATTTATTTTCAACTCTGACACACAAAAAAAAAACACACACACACACATTATATATATATATATATATATATATATATATATGGTTAGTTTTTTTCCAGCTTCCTTGCAATCATAGGCCGTGAAATGATGATTTTAATTGTTTATTAATACCATTCGTTGCTTTTGATGTGCCAATATCAACTCTAAAACAAGGGATTCTTCAAAAGAATCGTTAAATTTAGTTTAATCCTCATAAACAATGAGCAAATCTTCACTTTTGTAAGATTATACAAAATAAATGTATAATAGTATCCAAAGGATGAAATTACGTTTACAAGTGAGCTTGCAATAACAACCATAACAACATCCTTAATTAAGCGTCCACAAAATATTCCATAACAACAGCTGAGTCCCATTTCATGAGTTTAAAAAGCAAGGATCCGTATCAGATTAGGTTTGACTCCCATCAGGGGACCCCACAATATGAATACTTACTTATTAGATATGTAAATCTAAAAGTATCCTCCTCACTCGGCAAGGAATATGTGGGCATAAAAAGATTTCATTTTTGTATTTTTTCTTGTCCATATATTTATTATCACAAAGAATGGCCTGATTTTGTATGAAAGAAAGGATTGGTTCGTCATGGGGCCAAGGCGGCTGTGCATGTGTGTGAGATGAATGAACGAGGGAAGAGGTGGGTCGAAGACTTAGTAGCCATTTAGGAATGAATCCTTTTACGTCCGTATATGGAAGAGGACTCTTTAAGTCAGTGAAAGAGAGAGAGAGAGAGTCTCCTTATTACTGATTGGACACACATCATCATAGACAAAGTCTTTCCGACACAAGGAATAGGCATAAAGTTTTATTATAAATGAAACCGCATGTGTAGAATAAGTGTAGAAGCTTCACCTAATGGGGAACAAGGGGGGCTTAATTGGGTTTTTGGAAATGATCATAACAATAATAATAATAATAAAAAGAAAATGGTAATAAGTATAAAGTACACACAATACTACAACTTGTAGTCTATTGTTCTTACTCATTGAATATCATGTTCAACACTACTTTTGAGGACTTACTTCAAACGCAGTATCCAAAAGACTAGCTTCAACATTGAGTGTTCATAAACTGGCCCAGGGAACCGTATTTTAGGTATATAAAAATAAATAGATTCCATTAGCCTATTTATTTTTGAAAAATTAAGTTGAAATATAATATACTTTTTTGGGCAGCTAATCAAAACTCAGACTAACGTTAACTAGAGGAAATCTCTCTACTAATATTGCCAATTAATAATGAAATCAAATGAACATAACTAAATTGAACCAAGGAAAGGTATTTTACGTGTAACCAAATGTTTAACTTTATATATATATATATACACACACACACACACATACATATATATATATATATATATACGCATATATGTATATATACACACACACATATATATTAGGGCTGTTCCTAATTTTCAAATGTTTGAAATGTTAGCCACATTGTGAATTTTCTGTTTCTTGGTGATAAAAGAAGACAGTATACCAAAATATTAAAGCTGGTTTACCTAACTTTCATTTGATATGTTTTGTGTTCTAAAAAATCGCTATACTTTAAGAGAAATAAGCAAATACATTTTTGCACGTACTCTCCCAAAAAATTGATCTTTTGATATGGGAATATACTATTACCGCTTGGTAACCGCTGTTACCTGGATAGAAAGAGAAAGAAAAAAGGAAGTGAAAATACTCTCTCGCTTCTCTTTTTTCTTTCTTTATATCAAATGAAAGCTAGGTAAACCAGCTTTAATATTTTGGTGTGATAAATCATGTCAATTTAATAAGTGGAGAGTTATATGTACATAAAAAAACATATATCACGTACAAAATGACGCATATAATGGATTATAAATGCGTCAGAGACAAAGATTGTGAGAGGATACCTTGACGCAAATCTAAAACACACAATTTTATTGTTTTTTTTTTCATAATCGATTTCTTATAGGTCAATACAGGCTCTGAATCATATGATGCAAACTCAGATTGTACTGAATTCTGAATTGATAGAATGCAACTAAGGTCATTTTTGGATTTATCATCCAAAGGTTTACTAAACTTAAAATTCTATTTTACTCTGAAGAGAACAAGTCATCTTCTACAGGCGAGTGAAATTAATTGATACAAAAAAAGCTATGGAAAATGCTAACATACACACTCCATTTAATCTTTGTTTTTAGAGAAATCTTTGTTTTAGTAAAAAAACATGAAAAGATACGTCTGGTAGTAAATTAGATTTCCTGTAAACTAATAATTATTGTTAAAGTCTGTAACGCCCACCATTTGCAAGAAATTTGCAGAAAACTATATTTTTACTAATTTTTAAAACTTTGACCTCGTTGAGCAACCCAATAAAGTTGACCGATTTGGTTCAAACTTTGTATACCGTCTTCTTTTATCACCAAAAACTGAAAATTCACAATGTGGCTAACATTTCAAACATTTGAAAATTAAGAACAGCCCTAATGTACATATATATATACAATATATTATATATATTTATACTTATATATGCATATATACACACCCATATATACATAAATATATATATATATATATATATATCTATATATATTTATATACATTATAATAAACCATAACTTATTAAAACAAACTAATCCACAAATAATTAAAATAGAACAAACAATTAATTGTTTTTATTTCTTCTTACCATTAAAATTCGACAAATTTAAAAAAAGTATCGAACTTTCAAAACAACACGGATTCTTATACAATCATCTCATTTGTAAATGGGTATATAACAAATGTGCATCAAAATACATTAAGTGTTGCACTACATTGCTTAACTACACTTAATGGGTGGGGAGAAACACTAATTAAATACTAAATTCTGGTCGATATACACGTTTATCCCCTTGGCATTCTAAAGCGACAAAACGTGATCATAAGATTATTAAAGACCATTAGAATAACACATGCCCTAAGTTATTTAACTACTTTAATCTCAAGTGGCTTGCCCCTACTTTTTTGTTGTTGATGAAATTGCCAATTATTATTATTTTTTTTTAACAAATCTTTATTTCAATGAAGTTATTGTGTATTAAAATACATAAATAGACATTTTAGTCTAAACTTAAAACTTCAAAAAAGATTAACAAACATAAAATCAAATTAATAACTTAACATAGAATGCATAACAATAAAATAAATACCTTAACATAGAATGGAATACAATAAAAGAAATATCTAAATAAAACATTAATAAAATTTCAATAGTTTTTTTATTATTTTCAAAAGACTCTTCGACTTTGATGGGAAATATTTTATTTCTTTCGCGGCGACACTCCAAGAGTCTTCCGCAACTGACGGTATCCGTAGCGAAAGTGCTCCATATCTCGCCGCCGCTGAGAGCATTATGGCTCTGAGTTCCTCGGATCGGATGTATTCGTTGGTGGTCAACCTCTTTGCAATAAGAGCCTTAGCATTTATGATCGTATAAGTAATCGCTTTTGAAGCATCTGATCGATTTTTTTTGCTTTTTGGTAAACCAAACAATAAAATACCTTTCAAAATGTTATTATAATTGCCAATTATTTGACGCCATTGATAAAAAAATATTCCTATGGTTAGTGGATCACGAGTCTAAGAGAAAGGTAAACAATCAAAAATAAGATATTATTTGCATATTTGGGTGACTACGGCTGCCATATGTTCATATTACATAAGTTTCTCAAAATTTGTATCATGGATTTTGTGGAAATAAAATAGGTTTTCTAAATGTTAAATGAGTTGCAATAATTTTCTGTTTTGTACAAACATTCCTCATAAAAGTTTGACTTTGTACAAAGAATATGTTTCAAGTCACATGAGATGCTTTTTTCTTTTTTCCTCTCTTACCTTGAAAAGTAGGTAGTAAAATCAGAAAAGGTGATTGTACAATCATTCCTCAAAAATTTTTTGACTTTGTACGAAGAATATGTTTCAAGTCACATGAGATACTTTTTTCTTTTTTCCTCTCTTTACCTTGAAAAGTAGGTAGTAAAATCAGAAAAGGTGATTTTTTCTTCTTCATTTCTGGTCCCATCATTTCGCAAATAGTTTTATTATTTCTTGACTCCAAGGATTCTATAGGTACCTTCAAAGTTCAAATCTGACCATAAATGTTGGAGGAGATAGCGTGCAGACATACAGATGGACTGACAGAGATTGGTGAATTATTATATAGATAGTAATTAAACACTATAATCTTAATTAGAATGTAGCTTCCTTCGATTTTTTTTAAACAAAATAACCAATTATTTGATGGAGTGCATCTTAGAGACAGATAAAAATTCAAACATAAGATTTAACGTCAATATAATCTCAAATGTGCTTATAACAATAGGAACCAAAATTGTTTTGTGTAATATATGTCATTTAATTTTATTTATGTATGGTATAACATATTTATTTAAAATTCAATACAAATTAGTTGGCAAAACAACAAATAGTCATTTTCATTTATTTGTTACGAAACAACTAAAATTACTTTTAAAATATTCATATTTTTTAATAAGAAAATGCACTCAATGGTCAAATGGTTTATATTAATTATATTGATGATAAGAGGTAAAATGTTTAAAATTATATTCAAATCATTATACAATACTTTATAACGTAAGTATAATTTATATATTAATTGATGGGTAAGTTTGTAATCTTGATTTTTCTTGCATCCGCTATTGAATGTTTTAAATGAATGTTTTTATCTTTTTTTAAACAGCCATCAACATTTCATTAAACACTTATAAGAATATCGATTAACATTTTCAACTTTACTTAAGCACCATTGAAGGATAAGATGTTCATATTTGAACATACCCTTTTGCACTTCAAAATGATCCAAACTATATTTCATAAGATAGAAATATTTCAAGTATCTAAAAAAAGTATGAATGATATAGCTGACGGTAAAAATATTCCTTTATTCCTAGTAGCTTAAAGTAATTTTAAAAATATATGTAAGTACAGTAATAATAAAGATTCTAAGAGTGTTTTTGAGATATGCCAGAAGGAATAAATTACTTATATGGATATGGGCCCTCATTCCTGGAATTAAAATCTTGATAAATTTCTTAATCTCTCAGTCACTCAACTCCAAAAAGACGGATAAGGTTTTAAGCCTATTGTGAGCCTTGATGGTTTCAAAGGTAAGACAAAAATACTGGATAAAATAAAATTGCGTTGGAAAACTAATTTATGCATATCGTTGGCAAAAGACAACATATATATCATATAATAAAAATATATATTCCAGTCTATTTATTTTATCTTTCTATCTATTTTATCTCTCTCTGTCTCTCTTATATATATATATATATATATTCATATATGTATATATCAGGCTTGTGAGCGTTCAGCTTTTTTTGGGTTGAGCGTTCCGTTCAGCGTTCTGTTCCATGTTTTTGCGTTCAGCGTTCCGTTAGCGTTCAGCGTTCAAATATTTTAAAAATAACATTGTTTAATTTTGAAAAATGAAAGGACTATTTAGGGTTTTTATAATAAAAATGAGCCCGACCCTGGATCTCCTTCTTGGAAATGGGCGGAAGATATTGTACGATTTGTGCCATCTCGCTCAGGAGTATACCTGAAAGCTCTGAAGAGGATTTTAAGACGTCATCGGGATTTTTAAAGAATAAATAAACGCTGTTTCGTCCATGTATATAAGGTTATAATCTCTTGACAGTAATATGTTCTACAATGTTCATTCATGTTATTTATTTTAACGCAACTGTCAAGAGTATTTTTTATTTATTTATTTATAGTTGTCTTGTACTTTAGTGTAGTTATTTTTTACACTGTCTTATAATATTTGATAGCCGAAAAAAAAATTTATATCCGTAAAATAAAAAATGAGCCCGAACCGATTTTCAAATGAAAAAAAAAATGTTTACTGGATCGAACCCAGGTTCCCAACCTGGGGTCCGCAGAACGTCTATATTCACAACATAAGAGGGTCTTTTTTTAGAAAATAATTTCCCAAATAAGTGACGACGTTTTTTTCTTAGAAAATAATTTCCAAAATAAAAAAATGACGACGTTTAAAAAAAAAAAGAATCTCCAAACAAAGTGACAACTTTTTTTTGAAAAGAAGTGATGCCCTTTTTTAGAAAAGAAATTCCAAAAAGAGTGACGACGTTTTTTTAGAAAAGAATCTCCAAAAAAAGTGACGACGTTTTTTTTAGAAAATCATTTTCGAAAAAAAGTGATTACTTTTTTTTAGGAAAGAGTGTTTTGAAAAATTCCTTTCAAATTTTTTTTTAGGAACCGGTCGTTTCCTGATTGTTGCATACCTAAATATTTATTTGTTTATTTTGTAATAAGAGTGAATGAAAAAAAGGTCATTCAATTGTGTGTAAATTTTGGTCAATTGGGGTAAAAAAAAAAAAAGTGCTTCACTATTCTAAAGAGTTCTTGGGAGAGTAGTTTATAAGTTCTTTTCATAATGTATCATCCCCTTGTTTATAGCCCAGAAAAAAATACTTAATCAAAACTACATTGCAATGTTTGGAAAAATTGAACGCTGAACGCAAAACTCTTTTTTTTGCGTTCAACGTTCAGCGTTAAAAAAAGTTGGGTTCCATTCAGCGTTCCGTTCATTGAACGTGCGTTCAGCTGAACGCCGTTCAATTTTACGTTCCGTTCACAAGCTAGTATATATATACTTACTAGATTTATTGAAAATCAAAATGATAACATATGAATGTTATTAAATTTTAATTTAATACAAATAAATTCAAGTGATGACGCCCTACATCACAAATAAATAAAAGTATAACAACATATCCGTTATTAGTTAAATATAAGGGTGATTCACTTAAATTGAGACTCACATATTACAACTACAATCTTTGTATTAAATTTTACATAATAATTTTTAAACAAAATGATAGCACAATGTGTAATTTACAAAATGTATTTCAATAAATTTTCACATATCTTCCTTGGCTTCACTACAGCTTTGAACTCCTCATGGTGGAGGCACACAGGCAGGAATCTCTTCCGCAGACAAAGATTTTCACGGTCCAGCCACCCACAACAGTCAGAATGACGGGTTTTATCTTGAAAAAAGGAGACATCCCCGTGCAGCTGAGGATCTCTTCAGAAGGCAAAAGCCACCCTCATCATGGTCTGAGCTGAGAGAGATTCCTGCCTGTGTTGCCTCCACCGTGAGGAGTTCAAAGCTGTATGAAGGCAAAGAAGGATATGTGCAAATTTATGAAATACATTTTGTAAATTACACATTGTGCTATCATTTTTGTTTAAAAATTATTTGTGTAAATTTAATACAAAGATTGTATGTAGTTTGTAATATGTGAGTCTCAATTTAAGTGAATCAGCCTGTTATTTATATACATATTAGCTACTAATACTTCCATTAATACTTTTATATTATATAATTAAGGTGTTTTCTAATCATTCTTAATCACTTCAATCTAACAAGTCATATAAATCAAGCGTCCATGTCTAAAAGAGAAATAATACATGGTCAGTTGAGTGTAAAGTTCGTGCAGACATTGTATGTCAATCCATATGTGTCTTTTATCTCTTATATTCTTGAAATAGACCATATCTCAAAAATATAACTTTCAAATCATAGAATGTGAATACAATCAATCAAGCCTCAGCAATCAGCTCTAGGCGCAACTTGTCCAGCAGACATTTGTATATGTTAGTGATGACTTATAAATTTGACTTTAAAGTTGCTGCAGGCAACTCACAAAAGTCCATATGGTAATCTGTTGCTTTCCTAAGCAAGATCAAATAAACAACGTAATTGATCATTTGATATCTATCATATCCTTTTAACATGGTACGCTCTGTTTGAAAACATAAAAAATGCCCAGACTATATAAATGGATGTATGGCGTCATTAGTTTATAAGAATTGTTTATTACGTATAAATTCATCTATGAAGATGCATTTATAGTTTTTATTTTAATATGTGTATGAACACAAGGAGCAAAGAAAAGTGATGCAAAAAATATATTAATCTGATGCACAAAGTACTTGAAATATTTAAAAAATGACTTAATGAAGTTCGTCGGAACCCTTGATGTTTTTAATACCTGAGTGAGCCTTTATTTGATTTAATACTAGTCTGTAGGTATGGACTATTCCAACACTTAATTTTTGTGGTTGAAAATAAGATTTATTTAATATTATTTGGAGTTTCTTAAAAGTAAACTTTAAAAAAAAATTGTAAATTTAATTTGTTTTTTTTTCTTCACTAATATTAAGGTTTTTTAAATCATTAAACTCTAAAGATTAATATAAATCATTAGCTCTTTGCGTGAGCCTGATTCAATCTCAATTATGAGGGCACAGAGGGGAAGATCAATCAACCTTATTGAAGAGATCCTAGAGTCCATTGATTTTTTTAAATGTTGTAATGCTAACTCATATGCTCAAAGATACAATTCAATCGTAATGCATACTTTAACAGCGATATATTTGAAAATCATTTGCATGCATAGAAAAGTAAATATGTAATATCATATCGCCTTTTTAACAAATATAAATTTGAAATATCCAATTTTGTAGTACAACACGAAATTAATATGAATTCACATAATTTATAAGAAACTTAACACAACTTTCGATCATCTAAATTTTTCGTCAGGCAGTTTAGGAACTAATTCATGATTATTATGTTTGGGATTAAAATCCATACTAAATTAACTTATTAATCAATCAGTCCAGGACAGAATATAATGTTGAAATATCTGTAATCCTTACTGTTTTTATATATTTTGCTCTGCATTTTCGAGTACAATAATAAAAGAAAGTAAAACTTATCCAGAAAAAAAATCTTGAAATGTGCATCTATTAATTTACGTGTTTAGCATAACAACAAAAATAATTATTTCAATACTATGAATCTCTACAAAATGATACAAGCATAAATTTTCTATGCCCACCTTCAATATCCCATAACTCAAAAAGACTCCCGCTGAACTAACTAATTGATATTTCAGCTAAAGTATTTGGTAAGTTTTGCAATTGAAGGGTTGATAATTTATGTTTTCATGTATCATAAAACAGTAGGCGCAAATACTGTAATTCAATTTATTGAGCAAGAAAACTATTAAATTAATCAAGGAATATTTGCCCCAGATGAAAAATGCTACTTCACAATTTTTACTAGCAACTAACCACTAAATTCCACTAATAAATATACTCATTAACTTTATTTGGTGTGGGAGTAGGCAAATATTTAATATGCTGTAATTAAACAATATGAGAAGGTTTCAAAAAACGGTTAAAACCCAACCACATTATGGTTTTTAACAAACCTACTAATGTTTTGTACAAAAAATATCATTTTAGATAAAAAATAACGTCATAAAAATAATTTTTTTTGATAGGTTACTTATTTTTAGTCAATAAAAGTGTTTTGTTAAGTGTCAAAAGTGTTTAATATCGCTGTAACTAATAGATACATGATACAGTTGATATCTAACCTGATTTTTGTCAAGAACGTATACTTTTGAAATATTCCGAAGAGGTCCATTTAAAAATTGTAGTTTATCTAATAGTAATTGTCTAATTATCCTGTTTTCAAAAGTCTTAATTTTTATAAATACTATTAATAATTATTTCTTTATTTCAAGAGATCCCCCTGTAACTGAGTATATTCTTTCCAACAAACTGTAATTAACTCATATTATACGCCTTAAAAAAAGAACCTTTTAAAGTTTTCTCCTTTTACAAAAACAAAACATTATATATAGCAATATCTTATCAAAACATCTTATCAACTTATCCAAGTCTTGATGATTTTAAAATATTTGAGGACTCTCCTTAGAGCTTAAAATATTTACTGTTCTCTAATTAAAAAATGAAAATGGGTCTTTAAAATCGCCTTGGTGTGGCCGCATTTTTCTAAAGGATTTTCAAAGAGATCTTCTATTATATACTAATGTGTGGCAATATCAATTTTGTGTCTCAAATCTTCAAAATATATTTAACAGTTAAGGGTTTTTTCTACAGGGATCCACCTTTTAGTGGCACTTGAAGATATTGTTGTTTTGTTTTTCATACAACACTTAATTAAGTCTCTAAGATAGTTTGAGCTCTCTCTCTCTCTCTCTCTCTAATTACTGTTTTTAATTAAATTGCCCTATATTAATGCAAGGATCTGAATGATATTATTGCCTATTGTTCTACTTCTGTCTACAGGGAGACCTTCAAACACACACACACACAATGAGGACTCAGTAACACACAAAGTCCCTCATGTATACTTTTATTTTTTTAAAGAATAACATTTTCACAATATTATTTTCTGTTTTTTAAAGTATTTTATAATAAACATTCCCGTTACCTAAACAACTTTGAAATACAATAAATTTTTCATGTTTTACATCTTTAGAAAAATATCCGATGTAAGATTCTTAATGGTCTAGAAAAGGTTTTGAGACAAGGATAGAATGTTTAAAGGAAGAAAATTCCAATTTGCAAGGATGGATTGAAGTAAATAAAACTTATATAAGTATAATTTTTAAATTAATTATCAGGACGTTACGAATACAAAACTTACTCTGCATAAGACTATCAGAATGAACTATTTATATGTATATATATAAATATATAAATAAACAATTGGATTATAAAAGTAAATCTTAAATAAATAATATTTAAAAAATATTTTTTTCATTTTTTCCAAAACTTCACAAAAATTATTTTAATAAAAGTGGCAATATTTTTTATCTAGTTTTATTGAATGCTGTAATAAAATATTAGCACAAAATACGAACTGTATGTGATGGTATACTTAAAAATATCCTAAAAATAGCAGGTTCAATATTAAAAATTGTCGATGATTATTGATTATTTTGGTGTTATTTTTAGTTAGAATGATTGCTCAATTTATTTTTAAAATACCTTTAAATGACGTCAATACAAACTTGTACCTTGAATTCATTTCTTTGAATTCAAAAACAGATAACGTAAATAGAGAGGTATCGAAAAACGAATTAAATATTCCATATTCTTTCCATTTCTCTACAACAAAAAATCATTTGAGCTTTTTATTTATTGAAATGTAGTAGACATTTCCTACAGAGACACTGTTTTTTACCAAACCCATGATATTTTATTCAAAATCGTTTCTGTTCACTTTATACATGTAATAAATAGAAAAATACGAATTCATGCATTACAGAAACGTGATTGTAAAATACAATACAAAGAAAAAGAGATAACTATAAATAAATAAAAAATACTCTTGACAGTTGCGTTAATAAAAAACAGAATGAACATTTAGAACATATTTACTGTCAAGAGATTATAACCTTATATACATGGACGAAACGCGTTTATTTATTCTTTAAAAAATCCCGATGACGTCTTAAAATCCTCTTCAAAGCTTTCAGGTATACTCCTGAGCGAGATGGCACAAATCGTATAATATCTCCCGCTCATTCAAGAAGGAGAACCAGGTCAGGAATTTTAACATCGAGCGCCTCGTAACGAGCCGCTGCACCAAGGATGATCGCTCTCAGGTCCTCAGCTTCCACATAAGAGTTTGCCGTTAGTTGCTTAGCAATTAATGATTTGATGTTGCTTACTGCTGCGTTTAGAGCTTTATGACTAGAGGGGGAACTTTTTTTCACTTTGTATGGCCCAAATAGAATATGGCCTTTAGATATTAGGGGAATTATTTTATTTTCAGATAAATTAAGTTTCAAAAAATGCTTCACCAATGATAGCGCAGGGCAGTCAACGAATGCGTGTAAGATATTGTTGTATAAGCAACCACATGTTGCAGGG
>CP045901.1:2461330-2474201 GCA_013387185.1 Caligus rogercresseyi | reverse complement strand
TTGTCTCTTACAATAACATCTTCATTAAAATTGTAAAACATTATATTGTTTTTGCTCTTATCTTCGATATGAGATTTTTTTGCCTGTATGGTTTGCGATAGAGTTGCATCCGATAGGATCTAAAAAAGCATTATAACATTAAGTTAGTCTATCGAACCTAGGATCTTATCATTGAGTAGACCAATATGAGCATCCCCTTTCGGGATTCGAACCTATGCTCCCAACATTGATAGTTTAACACGCCTTAACGCACATTAAGAGATTGGACATATGAAAGAAAAATATTTTTTTACATCTACCAAGAATGAAATAGAAATTGTGTTATAAACATATTAAAAGTAATATTTAGTTTTTTAGTTCATATTTGAAAAAATACTGTTTCAAGCGCGCTAGGAATAATCTCGATTGGATTATATTACTCATATTATCTCATCCCATGTAATAATAAATTCTATTGTGTCCTAAAATTTTAATTTCGAAGCATTAATTTATCTTAGCTTCATACTACTGCAAAGAAACTCACCTTCCAAAAAGATCACATCATGAATTATTATTACAACTTGACTCTGAATCGATACGTTACAACGCACAGCATTTAACTTTGTTAACTTTATGAGTTGTGAATGGCGATACCTCTGTATACAATAAATTACACCTTCAATACTCTATTTCTCTATAGTTATTATTATAAAATTATTTATTAGACACATCTTTTTGATAAGAGTACAAATATCATAAAAAAGAAGTAATATAACAGCAAATAATCACAATATAAAAATAAAGTCTTGACCCTTGATGTGAACTTCCAAAGAAATGCATCAATTCTCTTCTTAAGATATGTTTTTCTTTCTTCTTCAAAAGATTACATTTAGATATATATATATATATCTATATTTCAAGTGCAAAAATACATATCATTTCAGAAAAGGCGTCAGTATCAAGGCTGCTGCCTTGACTAAAAGACTTCTATTTGCTTGAAATGACTAGACATGTTTTTTTTGTTTCCTTTTTTCAACTATGATTTGTAGTTCAACTGACCTTTGAGTACATGTTGCCAAAAAACAAAGCCGTGCGAGAGAGTGCATTAGCTGAGTCGATTTTCAATCTGTAGGGCGTCGGTTGACTCACCAAAGGTTCATATTATAACCTCATTACGCATAAAGATAATAGGCTCTTTGGACACAATTTCAATGCTACAACGTTTATCATATCCACATGGATCCTGGTTAATCGAACCTAATAAGACCAAAAAGTTTTAGTGTAAAGTATATTTAGTCAACTTTAGGAATTTAGAGTTGATATATCTTCAATTTTATACAAATGAGAAAAACATTATTTTATTTGAAAAGTTCAATATACAATTAAAAGTGTTGCAATCTGATTAAGACATATTTTTGGCAGTTTAAAGTAAGACTTGATTTTTTTTTGCATTTTATTCTTTCAGATTAATCTATTTTATAAAACCAAAGAAACAGAGGTCAATACTTTACTTCAACAAGTAAATATTTGATACAACAACCTAAATTTTCCGTTGGTCGTCTCTTTGCCATGTAGCAAATGGTGGTTCAAAAAACCAAACAAAAAAAGTTTGAATATAAAATAATTAATCCTCTTGATATTAAAATTACTTTTTAATATAATACGTTAAGTAACTCTCTTGTCAGATTGCTATTCAGGTCATAGCATCGTCAAAACATTTACATATATTATGTATACATATACGCCTTCAAAGATATCCGATTGGAAACATTTTATTCTTAAGTGACGTAGATTGTATCATGCGTATTGGGTTTATATTGTTAATTCAATATGATCGATATTCACATGGGTTTGCACGTGAACATTCACTCAATATTCAATGAAACTCTTCCCGGAAATCCAGGCCCATTTTCCATCAATGAGCATTATTTAGATGTTCAACAGTTCTTCTATGGCGTTCAAGAAGAAGAAAAACGAATGCAAATGCCAAGGCAAAACTACAGGGTTTTCTTTGTTGGTACAAGGTTTTATTTAGAGCTATCATAGCTCATACCGTCATTGCTACTGAAATAAATAAATATTTATATGCATACAAATGAATAGTATTGAAATAAAATATACAAATATTTTTTTAGAACAGACTCGGTTTACGTACTGACTAGAGAGATCGTGCCACTTTGGAATGGGCATTTACCACAATATAAGCACCAGAGTACCATCCACATTAACTGCTTTCCAAGCAGCCATGCCAGTTATTATGTTGATGTCATATAACCTATAATGAATATTTAATGATAATGCCAGAAGTTTGAATAGCTGAATGCTTGCTGTTTTGGAGGAAGTACAAATTGTTATCCCTTGAAACATCTTAGGCAGTGATTCTCAACCTTTTAAAGCTGCGGGAGTGCGAATGCCGTGTGTGTTAAGGCGTGCTCAAGTCTCAATGTTGGGGGTGTAGGTTCGAATCAAAGAGATAAAAGATATAGAGAGCTTATTCCTTCCAGATGCATTTGTGTGTCCAATATAAACAAAGTAATTTGTACTACGTCATCGTAAGCTGATCATAGAGATCGAAAGATTTGTTTCCTTCTCTATGATCAGCTTACGATGACGTAGATCAAATTAATTTGTTTATATTGGACACAAAAATACAGTTGAACAATGTTTCTCTGCTATTGAAGGGAATCAGCTCTCTATGTCTTTATATCTCTATGGCTCGAATACTCCCGAGAGGGGATGGTCATTTTGGTCACCCTCATTGATAAGATCTAGGTTCGATAGAGTTTAATTTTAATGCTATAACGCTCATATTTATATCCAGTCGGATACAATTCTATGGAACCAATTAGGCACCAAAAAAGGAAATATATGTAATGGTATTTTAATTTTATGTTTTAATAATTTGGGATCAACTTATACAAAAACGGACTTTTCAAACACCAATGAGTTATAGTACACACACACACACATATATATATATATATATATATATATATATATATATATATATAATATATATATATATATATATATATATATATATATATATATATATATATCCATGAGCCCTCTACGGTTTTCCAGGCAAAGCCTCCAGTTCTTAGATAGAAGAAGTAGTGTATGCAAAAAGATGAATATTGAATAATTGAAATAGATAGGAAACACTTAAGAACCCTACTCCATTCCCCCATCCCCCTCAAGACCATTTATAATTATTATTTTTTACAAATGTCTTGGAGCAACATCAATTTGCATTATATTCATATTACTATGAGAACTGCATAGGAAGTACAAAAACCTTCCTCAAGCACTTCGCGCGCTAGTATGTCTGGTATAATGATGAACTCACGAACGCCAGTCACTTGAGGGGTTCCTCGTGATATATGTATCAAAGAGGGAGCAGGTAAAGAAAGAATGTCTTTGATGGTGTGTTTTATATATTAATGCATAGATTCTATTGATTCATTTTTTTTAAGCCATAGTTTATAGAAATCATAAACATAAAAGGATATGGTTTTATTATTGTTTAGTGTATAAGTTGTTGTAATTATGAACAGCCATCAGCATACTATTTAATAATCAATAAAACATTTTAATAGAACAATTTTAAGAAGAAACACAATTTAACGGAAAATTAAATAAATTCTTTTGATTTTAGGATATATAAAGGTTAAAGGCGCCGTATATTGTTTAGCATTCCCGTAGTTAGAAAGATGATCCATTTATCGTCAACGATGATGTTGGAGCAAAATACGCATTCACTCATTCTCTACGCATGGGGAGTTGAAATTAATATTAGAGATATACGTTTTAATAGTACATTCAAAGAAAAAGCAAAGGACAAAGACTCAATGGCCCCATGTTAAGAAATAATTTGTGTTTAGATTCTTATATCCTAATAGATGTTCTCTCAGTAACAGCTTCGAAGGAAAATATTGCATACTGTCACTGCTTTACTATTCTTCACTCTTTTAATGAGAGAAAAAGTTCCACTTTCGTTATTCTACACGAGATAACTACTTTAAAGATATACTTCTGGATTCAGAGAGATATAAGACATAGAAAGCTCCTTGGATTTCTCAGATAAGTACGTCATTGTGCCCAATATAAACAAATATTTTTATATTTATGATCAATTTACGATGACGTAGTACAAATTACTTTGTTTATTGGGCAATGGCGACAGCTGAACGATATTTCTCTGCTTTATATCTCTATGATTATAACTTATTGGTTTTCCAGATCCTCTTTACAGGTTTGACTTCTTTTATTCTTATGCCTCTTTACTTTGACGTCACCGGTCACTTAGATTCAACGTCTTAAATTGAAGGAAATAAGCTCTCCATGTATTTATATCTCAATGTTGGGATTCCTTTCGTGGATTGGCATTCAACTCCAAGAGAAGAAAATAAGTAACAAAGCACACACCTTTGAGGTTTAAAGCTCCTTCAAGATGTCCTCAGAGGAGGAAAGTTTGCAAAAGCATGAAAAATTATATTGAACAATGTTTTTCAAGGGTTTTTCCTATCTTGTTTTTGTGAGCAAGAAGGAATGTACATAAGGACATTATCATTCCATCCTTTCTTGTCATTTGTACCTCAACAAAGAAAAAAAACAATAATAGTACATAAAACTTTTGGAGTATGAAGGTAAAAAAAAGAACACTTGAAGAAAGTAAAGGCTGCCAAGTGGAAGTGTTGAAGAGTGCCAAGTAATATCAAGGATATATAAGGATAATCTTACTACAGAGTAAATATGCGTAGTTATATATTTGAAATATTTATAATATAGCATTATTAAAAATATATATTGTTAATTTTATACTTTGGCGATAAGGTTAAACCCCCAAGAGTAAATACATTGACAAATAAACATTAAAGTTTAAAATTTCCATAAGGGAGCCGCGATAGCCGTGTGCGCCAAGACGTGTTCAACTCTCAATTTGGGGCACAGGTTGAATCCCGAGAGGGGAGGGATGATCATTTTTGGTCTACCTCATTGATATGATCCGGGATTCGACAGACTAATTTTAATGCTATAATGTTTTTTATATCCGGTCAGATGCACTTCAATCGAACCACATAGGCAAAAAAATATCCATGAAGAAATACCAACTCAACCTTCCACAATTATGATATGATAATATACGATTACCATTGGTAATTGCTGTTAGTGTTACCTGGATAGAAAGAGAAGGGAGGGAGTATTTTGCCTCACTTCTCTCCCTTCTTTTTTTTCTTCCTATCCAGGTAACACTAACAGCAGTTACCAGATGGTAATCGTATATTCTCATATCAAAAGATCAATTTTTGGGGAGAGTACGTATTTGCTTATATCTCTAAAGTATAGCGATTTTTAGAACACCAAACATATCAAATGAAAGCTTGGTAACCAGCTTTAATATTTTGGTATACTAAATCATGTCAATTTAATAAGTAGAGAGTTATATGTACATTAAAAAAAGCCTATCTCGCGTACAAAATGACGCATATAATGGATTATAAATGCGTCAGAGACAAAGTAAAATTTTGAGAGGATACCTTGACGCAAATCTAAGAAACACATTATTTTTTTTTTTTCATAATCGATTTCTTATAGGTCAATACAGGCTCTGAATCATATGATGTAAACTCAGATTGTACTGAATTCTGAATTGATAGAATGCAACCAAGGTCATTTTTGGATTTATCATCTAAAGTTTTACTAAACTTAAAAGTACTATTTTACTCTGAAGCGAACAAGTCATCTTCTACAGGCGAGTGAAGTTAATTGATACAAAAAAGCTATGAAATAAGCTAACAATACACACTCCATTTTTTGCTTTGTTTTTACTGAAAACTTTGTTTTATTAAAAAACATCAAACATACGTCTGGTAGTAAATTAGATTTCCTTTAAATTAATAATTATTATTGAAGTCTGTAACGTCCACCATTTTGAAGAAATTTGCGGAAAACTATATTTTTACTAAATTTTTAAAACTTTGACCTCGTTGCGCGACCTCGTAATGTTGACCGATTTTGTTCAAACTTTGTATGTCGTCTTCTTTTATCACCAAGAAACAGAAAATCCACAATGTTGCTAACATTTCAAACATTTGAAAAATAAGAACAACCCTATATATATATATGCCGGAAAGGCTTGCAGGAGTTGATGAGGAACTCCTCCGACATGTTGTCCCACTCGTCCTGACGGTGGATTTTAGAGCATCCACATTTGGATGAAGAGTCCTATAGGTCATTCCTCCTGTTGTAGACTTGGTCCACGGTGAAAATCTTCTTTTTGGAAAAGATTTTCACAATGGAGCCATTATCCTTCACCCAAATGAAGACTTTCTAGTATATTTCTAGTATTAGCCTTTTCCTCTTCATATCCTCCGTCACAATGCCTCATAGCCCTCGTGTATGATGATAACCTCAGATCCTCCCTCACTGCCGGTTGTTGCTCATGGGACCACAGAGAAGTCATTGGAGAGGCGGTTCATGGATTTAATGGGGCCTCCCTTGGTCTTCTTTTCCAGTCTCTCCAGAAACTCGGGAGGCCTCTCTAAAATTGTGGCCACCACTTCCTTCTTTCCTCTCGAGGCCTTCCCCGTCCTGTTTCATCTTGGCAACCTTGAAAAGAGCTCCTGGATCACTTGGCAATGTCCATGATCTTGCCACTCAATTTCCTGTCAAGCATATCTGAGAATCCTTTATCCTTTTGCGCGTCCTGCTTGCTCATTGTTTGAGCATTGACGATTGTTCATTATATAAACACCAACATTGTATTTTTTGTGAAAATCAGCATTATTTAAGAGTCCACGTTTTGCTTCTATACCCTAAGTATTATACATTACATGATAGATAGATGTATATAAATATATATTTGAGATCAAACACAGTTTCTTCTTACAAATATGAACCAATTATTTATATTTTAAACTTTACAAACAGCGGTTAAAAAGAAACAAACAATTGTCTACATCATAAAAATATGAATGTAAGCATATTTTAAAATATTCCTTAATGAACAAAATACCTAAATTTGTAGCAAAATATTTCATGTTTCATAATAAAAGACATGATTGATATATTTTCTAGCGATAGAGAAGGCGTATTTATTTTAAAATATATATTTCTGTTTTCAAGAGCCCTTACTTCGTTGATAAATACTAATTAGCAGACAAACACTAAGGGCCCTACAAATAACGCTTTGTTGTACCTAGGCTTCTTCACGTGATTTTTTAGAATACCTTGATTTTATAGTCCTCTTGCATACAACGTTGATGCAATCGATTATGTATGATGCATATTATGCTAGCTATTGAGAGGAAAGAAATGCGCATGGCTCTTGATGACTACATTGATTCATAAGAACTCTTTTGTGCATTCGCTGCAAGTTGAAACTATTTGAACTTGAGAGAGAGCAGATCCTTCTCTCGCTCCTATATGTACCTCCATTTTCCATTTATATTTAATAATAACTTGTGAAAGAATATTTATATTTATAAAAGAGGTATAAAAAGAAATACCTCTTACGAAATAGAGATCAGTTTAGACCAGATTACCGAAGGTGTTAGTCCTTTAATCCCTTTGGTTACATTTCTAGCTACATTGGATTTTTTATCCCCCCTCCAATCAATATCCGATTTTTTAAGAACTATGACAACACATTTAACAAGCAAGCATTTCCATAAATAATAATACACGAAAAGAAAACTTTCGTCAAATCAAGAATAATATTTTTTTGGTTAAGACTTGTTATTTATCATCATCAACAAACAATGTAGATAAAATACCCATAAGACAATACCATAATAAATAAACACCTAAAACTAGGCAGTTATGCAAAAACAAATTGTAAATGAACATAGTAGTTCATAATTACTACCTATAAATAAAATAACTTTTTATAAAGGGACGACTAAAAGAGATGTGCAATCTAAAAATAACCATAACAAGGCCGTTTTTGACATAAAACGTTGATATCTTCTTGCAATTGATTTAATCAGGTTTATTATATATCAGTGGTTCCCAACTGGATTCGGCTCGTGGACCCCTAACGGTCTTCGGGCACTTTCCGTGGACCCCGCCTCAATTTTGTCAAAAACGCAAATTTCAATTTCAATGCGAGACATCTGCGAAGTACAATTATATTTTATTTTTGACTTATATCCAGGCTTGGTGAACGTTCAGCTTTTCTTGCGTTCAGCATTAAAAAAAATAGCGTTCCGTTCAATGTTTTGGCGTTCAGCGTTCCGTTAGCGTTCAGTGACGACGGTTTTTTTGGAAAAAAGAATCTCCACAAAAGTGAGGACGTTTTTTTAAGAAAAGAGGACGTTTTTATTAGAAAAGAAAAAGAGTGACGACGTTTTTTTAGAACATAAATTCCAAAGAAAGTGAGGACGTTTTTTTAAAACATAAATTCCAAAGAAAGTGAGGACGTTTTTTTTAGAAAAGTGAGGACTTTTTTTAGAAAAGTGAGGACGTTTTTTAGAAAGAAAAAGAGTGACGACGTTTTTTTAGAAAATAAATTCCAAAGAAGTGAGGACGTTTTTTTAGAAAAGTGAGGACGTTTTTTAGAAAAGTTATGACGTTTTTTTTAGAAAAGAAAAAGATGCGACGTTTTTTTTAAGAATTTCCAAAAAAGTGAGGACATTTTTTTTAGAAAAGAAATAGAGAAAAATGATCATACACGTGGACCCCCGGCCAGGCCTTCGTGGACCCCAAAGAACTGGACCACTGTTGGGAACCACGGTTATATATTATGCTGAAGTTGATGGAATGAATTTGATGATATCACCAGCCCAATCCAGGAGGAAAGTGCGGTGTACTCCTCCAATGAATATTTTTTTGGAACTTTTACTGTATTTCATATGTATATCAATCCATGTTAGAAAAGAATACTCACAAATGCAGTAATTAGTATTAAAAAAGATCCTAGGTAAAATGAGAAATTTAAAAGATAAATTTTTTATTCAAGATCCTGAAAATGCAACTCAATCCAGCCGTATAGGTAAAAAATATAAAACATTTAAAAACTAATTAATTGTATCACACTTTGTGTTTATTTTTAAATATATACTCATAATTCTTAACTTCTCAAACTTCTAAAGAATGCAGGAAGATTAAAATTTCTAGTGCAAAATTTGCAAGAAGAATAACGAGTATCTAATTCACATGTTCATAGGTGCTGAATGTTCTGCTATTTGAACTAAAGGTTTTGCATGATTATTCCTTCTTCCGCTAATGTAAACTCCGGGATCGTCTGTTGGAGTCTCGATGATATCAAAGGAATAAGTAATGAACGATATAGAATACTTGATCGGATTTTGGTACAATAAAAGTTTTATGAACCTAATAATGATTTGAGTACGTATCATTTCTTTAAAATATATTATATAAAATATATATTATGGTTGATCTTATTTTTCAAATGTTTGAAATGTTAGCAACATTGTGGATTTTCTGTTTCTTGGTGATAAAAGAAGACGACATACAAGTTTGAACAATCGGTCAACATTACGAGGTCGCGCAACGAGGTCAAAGTTTTAAAAATTTAGTAAAAATATAGTTTTCCGCAAATTTCTTCAAAATGGTGGACGTTACAGACTTCAATAATAATTATTAATTTAAAGAAATCTAATTTACTACCAGACGTATGTTTGATGTTTTTTAATAAAACAAAGTTTTCCAGTAAAAACAAGAAAGAATGGAGTGTGTATTGTTAGCTTATTTCATAGCTTTTTTGTATCAATTAACTTCACTCGCCTGTAGAAGATGACTTGTTCGCTTCAGAGTAAAATAGTACTTTTAAGTTTAGTAAAACTTTAGATGATAAATCCAAAAATGACCTTGGTTGCATTCTATCAATTCAGAATTCAGTACAATCTGAGTTTACATCATATGATTCAGAGCCTGTATTGACCTATAAGAAATCGATTATGAAAAAAATAAATCATAATGTGTTTCTAAGATGTGCGTCAAGGTATCCTCTCAAAATTTTACTTTGTCTCTGACGCATTTATAATCCATTATATGCGTCATTTTGTACGCGAGATAGGCTTTTTTTAATGTACATATAACTCTCTACTTATTAAATTGACATGATTTAGTATACCAAATATTAAAACTGGTTAACCAGCTTTCATTTGATATATTTTGTGTTCTAAAATCGCTATACTTTTAGAGATATAAGCAAATACGTACTCTCCCCCAAAAATTGATCTTTTGATATGAGAATATACGATTACCATCTGGTAACTGTTGTTAGTGTTACCTGATAGGAAGAAAAAAAGAAGGGAGAAGAAGTGAGGCAAAATACTCCCTCCCTTCTCTTTCTATCCAGTAACACTAGTTAATACATGTTTACAGGTATATTATATTATTTAAAATTTCCCAAACACTTTTGTTAACAAATTCATCAAACTAGTATTACAAAAGATTAACTCTAAAGGGTTAATCATGATAAATATATATGATGTTTTATATCTTCTACTAAAAAAAAAAACTTAACCACATAAATAATCACCGATAAACGTCCTTAAACATCAACAAAGCCCAACAAGTCATTATGATTTTTAAAAGGTGTGGCTTCCTTTCTGTTCAATATTATTTTTTTATGTGATATAAGTGATCCTTTAGATGCATTATACCACCTCTCTTAATGAAGAGATGTTTTTTGTGCATCAGTAGAGGTTTTTTTTTTTTGTTTAATAAAGTCACGGAATTTTGTCTTAAAATATCTATATTTTACTATTAAAAACTATAAAGTGTGACAGTAAAATTGAACCCCGAAAAATGTGTTATAATCCAACTATTGTGGCTTAAAAGAAGTTAAGATCGATCATACTATATAAATATATAATTATATATTATAAATAATAATATATAATATATATATCTATACTTATAAAAAAAGAATTCCGTTCGTTCGTTCGTTCGTTTGTGCGTTCGTTAGTGCGTTCGTTGTGCGTTCGTTCGTTTCCCTATATCTCCCGAACGGGTCATTAGATCTTGACGAAATTTTCAGTGAATAGTTTTGGGAGCTCAGGGAGTGTTTTAGTGGGGTTGTCAACTCCCGGAAAATTCGTCATCGACATGCTTATTTTATTCGCCAAAACGTTTTTTGTTGATTTTTTAAATTTGCAAGTTAGATTTTGCCCAAATTTTCTGTGGATAAGACTGAGGTACTAAGACGTGTTTTTGTTTTATTGAGTGTTTCCCGGAAAATTCGTTTGACACCTTGAAAAAAGGCTTGAAAATTTTGGTTGTCCATAGTTTGTAAGTGAGATGTTTTAGAGACAGAACGCAAACTAAAAGTTATCTGCATCTCTACTCAAAGAACCTGATCCGGAAAAAAATTCCGGATCCAGAAACTCCCGGACCCGGATTATGTCATTTCCTTAACTTTTGATTCTTTCCCATTTCGAAAAAACGCTACTCTAAAAGTACATCAAGAATAGAGTTTACAATCGGGTCCAAAAGAAATTTCCCGGAAAACCGGACCGGCCTGTCGGGAAATTCAAGAAAACCTCTGGGACGACTTTTAATGCGAAAAAAAGTTCAAAACAAAACATACGAAACGAAGGCCTTGCAAAATAAGCCTAGGTTGGTTAAGTCAATGTCCGGCCTCCGGGACATATTTGGGCCGGGATCCGGATTTTTTTCAATTTGCAAGTTTTCGCAATATACTTTTGCACAATCATATTCAGCTTCACAAAGGGAGCAACTTTGATGTTATCAGTATCCGGATCCGAGGTCATTAAGAGCCTCAAATCCGGGATTGAATATTAGGTCGAATTTCATGGACGAAGCGGAATATTTTTGAAATCCTAAATTCTGGAGGGCCTTCTTTGGGTTGTCTGCTGAGTGATTGCATCAAGTTATAAAATAGTATCTATAGAGTTTTGCATTTCTAATACGTTCGTGTCGGATATAAAATGAATTTTAGTTAATAATTTTTTGAGTTTTGGCATAAAAACTGGCAAAATGGAAAAGGGTTGTTTCTCCGCTCCTGGGGAACTCACAGATTTCAACTTGAGTTCATAAGAAGGAGCTTAAAAAGCCTGGCAATACATTATAAAAAAGTCCTTCTCAATTGTTTTATATTTTTTCAGAAAACCCAAAAAACTGATTTTTTCAAAAACTTAAGGGGTTCCCATGATTTTTGGCATTTTTTATTTTTTTATTTTTGTTAATATAGTTGTTCCCAATTGGGAAGTATAATGCAAATGTGAAGAAATTTTTAAAATTGGATGAAAAACAAAAAAGTTTTATTTGTAAGCATTATTTCATAAGTACATATGCTACATATATATAGCATAGGAGTTGGTTATAATGTTAGTTCTTTTTTGCTCCCTAGGGGGTGCTTATTAACTTATGAATCTAATGTAACCTCTAGGGAGACTTTTTACTGCATAAGTGGTTTTTAAATTATAAAATGCAAAATGAAGCCCTGACCCAATGACACCTGTTGAAGGAACTGATTTGAATATGAAAAGAAAAGCGATGACATCAGTGAAATTAATCGTGTGATTTCTTCATTTTACGATGTTTAAATTCCCAGCCTTAAGGAATACAAAACGGAAAAATGGTAAGGAAGACCCAATGACCACTGTTGAAGGAACTTATTTTAATATGAAAAGTCACATGCGATGACATCACTAAAATTATTCATCTTCTTTTTACGATGTTTAAATAACCAGCCTTAAGGAATATAAAACGGAAAAATGGCAATGAAAACCCAATGATAACTTTTTAAGAAACTGATTTTAAAATGAAAAGTCACACGCGATGACATCACTAAAATTATTAGTGTGATTTTTTTTCATCCAGACTATTGTCAAGTTGGAAAATCCCGGGCAGCGCCGGGTAATATTCGCTAGATATATTATATATATATATATATTAT
>CP045901.1:2434926-2461230 GCA_013387185.1 Caligus rogercresseyi | reverse complement strand
TAAAGACATGTAAAACCATAGGGTTTATTGACAACCCATGTTTTGAAACTTAATAATACATGTAAAATAAGTGGCTGGCTTAATCTGAGAGTTCATTGGCGGTGGTTTTGGTCAACCCATAAACTATTATTCTTGCCATTTGGACCAAATGTTCCAAAAGATTCATTTATATTAATTACCTGTATATATACAAAATTATTATTAGTCTATATTATATAAGATATATTAGGGCTGTCTCTATTTTTCAATATGTTTGAAATGTTAGTGACATTGTGGATTTTCTGTTTCTTGGTGATAAAGAAGACAACATACAAAGTTTTGAAACAAAATCGGTCAACATTACGAGGTCGCACAACGAGGTCAAAGTTTTAAAAATTTAGTAAAATATATAGATTCCGCAACTTTCTTGAAAATGGTGGACGTTACAGACTTTCAAATAATTATTATTAATTTAAAGGAAATCTAATTGACTACCAGACCTATGTTTGATGTTTTTTTATAAAACAAGGTTTTCAGTAAAACCAAAAACAAAGAAAAATGGAGTGTGGTAGTGTTAGCCTATTTCATAGCTTTTTTGTATCAATTAACTTCACTCGCCTGTAGAAGATGACTTGTTCGCTTCAGATAAATAGTAATTTAAGCTTAGTAAACCTTGAATGATAAATCCAAAAATGACCTTGGTTGCATTCTATCAATTCAGAATTCAGTACAATCTGAGTTTACATCATATGATTCAGAGCCTGTAGTAACTGCTGTTACTGTAGCTAGATAGAAAGAGAAAGAAAAAAGGGAGGGAGAGAAGTTAGGCAAAATACTCTCTCCCTTTTTATTATCTTGCTATCCAGCTAACACTAACAGCAGTTACCAAGTGGTAATTGTATATTTCTCATATCAAAAGATCAAATTTTGGGGGAGAGTACGTGCAAAATATATTTGCTTATATCTCTTAAAGTATAGCGATTTTTAGAACACCAAACATATCAAATGAAAGCTTGTAAACCAGCTTTAATATTTTGGTACACTAAATCATGTCAATTTAATAATAGAGAGTTATACGCACATCAAAAAGCATTTCTCGCGTACAAAATGACGCATATAATGGATTATAATTGCGTCAGAGAACAAAATACAATTTTGAGAGGATACCTTGACGCAAATCTAAGAAACACATTATTATTTATTTTTTCATAATCGATTTCTTAAAGGTCAATACAGGCTCTGAATCATATGATGTAAACTCAGATTGTACTGAATTCTGAATTGATAGAATGCAACCAAGGTCCTTTTTGGATTTATCATCAAAGTTTTACTAAACTTAAAAGTACTGTTTTACTCTGAAGCGAACAAGTCATCTTCTACAGGCGTGTGAAGTTAATTGATACTAAAAAGCTATGAAATATGCTAACATTACACACTCCATTTTTTCTTTGTTTTTACTGAAAACCTTGTTTTATTAAAAAACATCAAACATACGTCTGGTAGTCAATTAGATTTCCTTTAAATTAATAATTATTATTGAAGTCTGTACGTCCACCATTTTCAAGAAATTTGCGGAATCTATATTTTTACTAAATTTTTAAAACTTTGACCTCGTTGTGCGACCTCGTAATGTTGACCGATTTTGTTCAAACTTGTATGTTGTCTTCTTTTATCACCAAGAAACAGAAAAATCCACAATGTCGATCTATAAAACATTTAAAAATTGATAAGAAAATATAATAATATAATATATATATATACTATATAATATATATATATATATATATATATATATATATGTTCAATATGTATTTCAATAAACATATAAATAAAGGGACGAAATGAAAAGAAATGAAATATGAACATAAGCAATTAAGCAATTGTGGTTTCCAAAATTTAGATTAGTCATGCATGGCAGGAAGCAGACAACAAAGCTTAAATGATTAAAATGAGAGCAACCGGAGTTAATCTTGAATATAATTGTATACATACATTTACCTTGTACGTACCCTATGACTTCATTTATAAACATACCTACATATTGTACAACAACCATTGGATTGTTCATCCAGAAAAAATAATCAATAAATTGGTATCTTCGGGGTCAATAAACGAAAAGTATATAAAGACATTCACCTTTTATATTGTTTATAAGTTCCGAGGTGATGCTTAAACTATTTAATATGCTTGATCAATGCAAAACTTCAACGAGTAAGATCATTTTACAAATTATTTTCTCTTTTAAATCACAAGTAATAAGTGGGATAAAATAAATTAGGAATACTTCATGGGGAGTTTTTTGAATGGCTCTTTTGATATAAAATACTTTTTAATATGCCTCTTTTTCAAATAATCTCCTAAATTATGTTAATCATGCAGTGTGTTTTTCACAAAACAAAAGGAGTTTTGCAATTCCAACAATGAGAAGGGGGGCAATTTTCATTATAAAATTACAAAGAAAAATGGTTCATTGATCAATGAATTTGTCACGGTGTTTAAACGTTTTTTTTTAATTTCTTTATTTGTTCTGCAATCTATGAAGCTTCCTAACATGTTTTTTATATATATTACATTAAAGTATTTTATAGTTAATAAATAATTTATGAACAATAAATCATACACAGTCTAAAGTCTCGATATATCCCATTATAATCTAGTTTTGCGACAATTAACTACTTTACCTCTTCATTGTTATGCTATTTAAGGTAATTGTATTCGAAAATAGCAAAACAATTCTTTAACCTCATTAGTTTGAATGCCATATTATTTCAATTTTAATAATTTTATGGAGATCCAAAAATCTTACAATATAAAAATAGAAGAAGTACAATTTTTGATATGCAGTTTTAGTTGACATCACAATATGTTGCCTTACATGGTTTCATCAATTAAATTCTTCGGAGTTCTTGTTTATCACCGTGTTTTATGACTGAAGTTTATTTACTAATTTAATTCTGTATGTTTTTTGTCGTGAATAATTTTGAATAACACCTTTAAAATAAAGTCTTCTAAATAGCCTATGTCATTGCATATTAATAAAAAATATTGTACTTATTCATAAATAAATGCAATACAATTAATGCTACCCTGGGTTAGGAGTGTGAAGTCCACTATATAGAGTCCATATTTCCTTTGAAGGAGGATGAGTTATCTTTGAATAAATATTATATCATATTGAAAGAGGTCAAAAATGCCGCCAATTATTCTAAGGTGAATCGATTGACATAGAAAAAAAATAAAGACTACAGATATCAATCAATCACCGTTTACCAATATTAAACTTCTCACAAAAGGCAGTAGTGCATAGTCCAGTGTGCTTGCAGAAAAAAGTCATTAGACTAGTAAATTATGCCATAGATATAAAATTTATACATTTTTCGTGCATTGCATTGACATGCACAAATGTCAGGTGATGCAATGTGTGCCAATCAAGAATACCAAATGGTGTTGATAATTGAACTTTTTTGTTATGAAAAACTTATTATATAAATAGTTACATTAATACTAACGCAACACTATAAGACAAGATATTTTTGTGTCAACTGTATATATTTATTTTTAAACATTTATACACTAAGAAAATGCCATGACACCAAGCATAATTTTATCTACTAATCATTTACATATTTTAGATATATCTCTTTATAATTTTATTATGTCCATTAAAAATATCCAAATATTACGTCATTCAACTATTGATTGAAAACAAAATATTATTGTTTTTTTATTTATCTTCAATTACACCTATTTAAATTTATTAACCCCTTTATTTATATTATTAATAATATGATGCATGAAATTTTCATTTATAATAATACTGACACTATTAACATGGTGATATGACTGATGATATCACCGGTCCTTGGAGGAGGTACATCTTCGCTGTCGTGCTCATATTATTGGAGATCAAGTATGTGCCTTGTCGCAATCTGTAGACTAAACTTTACTATATGCATGCCTTAGCTGCAATCATCAATAACTTAGGGGCCTAGAAGAAATGGCAACTTTATTTTTTTATAATCTGACGTCACGGAAAATTAAGTAATATTTAAAACTAATTTGACTTTTTTTTTTTTAACCAACTATTATCTGTGAAGAAAGAAAGCTGTGAGTAGTCAACAGGCCAAGAGTCTCCAAAGTACTTTTGTAGAGCGTTACCATAGAGATATAAAGACATAAAGAGCTAATTGAATTCTTCAGAAAAATACGTCATTGTGTCCAGAATACAGCTGAACGATGTTTCTCTGCTATTGGAGGGAATAAGCTCTCTATATCTCTATGGATTATTCAGAGAAATACGTCATTGTGTCCAGAATACAGCGGAACGATGTTACTCTGCTAATTGGAGGGAATAAGCTCTCTATATATTTATATCTCTATAGCCATAAGTCTCCAAAGTACTTTTGTAGAACGTTGCACAAGAAAAGTGAAGGAATAAATAAGATATAATAAAATATATATCATATCCCCAAAATTACTAGCAATGTCTTTATATATATATATAAAACTTTAATAAACTGATGAACTCGAACTGACATTCTATTCTTCTTAATGAACCTATGACTGATTCATCATTATTAATACATCATTTATTTATTTAGTGGAATACATTAATTTTAACATTAACACATTTAAAAGCTATAAATCAGTAACAAATGTCCTCTGAAATACGTTTTATATTTGTTCTTATATATTTTTACATGTTTCTGTTTTTGAATGACCTTCATGTCTCACCGTAATAAATCAAGTCATTTTCAACATTAAATACTTCCCTTACAAATAACACATGTGTGTGTGTGTCTATTTGTTTATCTATGTGTGTGCACATTGAATTCATGTAATTTTTAAATCGCTTTTAAAGTATCACTCTCACGCCCCGAATCCTTATTTAGATTCTGTATGTTTTTTGTAAGACATGAAGTAATTAGAAGTCAGGTCAAACGCTTATATATTTTTTATTCTCTCTCCTATGTGAAATAACATCTCATTAAGGGAACTATGTACAAAAACTCCTCCTCGTCTTTGTGCATGACTAAAACCAATGTCAAGACCATGCTTCCCCCCCAGGCACCTGAGGAGAATCTAAGCAGAGAATAATAATGAATAGCTGTCTTGTAATAATTACTGATTCATTCCCCTCGACCTCTACTGGACACACACAAAAGAATACAAAGCATGACCCCTTCTTGTTGTAAGTGTTCATTCATAAGGGGGCTTCAGTATGATCTCCAAGCTTAATCCTTATGTTTGTGAAATGAGTTCATGCACCGTGATAATATCCAAGCCCAATAATAATATGTAAAATATTCTTGTACCCTTGAAATCTGAAATATTATTCATTTTTATTTGATTGTCTTATTTTATTGGTATTATTACAGTCGGGACTCTTATGGAAGAAAATAAGTTTCCGACTAGTCCTTAGCAGCGACAGCTAACTATACTTATTACCTCCACCGAAGGAGGTATTGTTTTCACTGGCGTTGGTTTGTTGGTTGGTTGTTTGTCAGCAGGATAACTCAAAAGTACGGAACGGATTCGGATGAAACTTTGTGGAGTTGTTGGAAATGCCAAAAGGAACCAGTGATTAAATTTTGGCATCTCTGAGCTTCTTTAAGATGCAAAATGAGCCAAATACTAATAAATATTTCAAGTTAGCCTACTCTGCCAATAGATGTCGCTGTGCTGTGAAATAGGGTGCCGGGAGCGTCTTCCTCTCGGAATTTCCGTCGAGGGGAACCCTCCCCCGTCCCTCTACGCCGCCCCAGTCGTGAAAAATCCGCCTCGGAAGGCTCATAAGGACCCCGTGACGGCGAAGGTTTGCACTCTCTGAGTGTATATATGCCTCTAGTTTATATATTTATTTTGATTTTGTGTACCAAGTACAACTATATTTCATGTAAACATTTAATCACATCAATAACAAATTAACTTATACACTTACAATTGAATCACTTGTAATAAAGTCTTCAATAATACTCATAAAATCATCCGGGGGGGGGGGGAGCAACTTTAACAGATCGAAATTTGTATATGTAAAATTGTACTTTTGAAGTTAAAAAAATAATTTTGTTTTGATAGGGACCCACATAAAAGAAGACAAATTCTCTTGATTTCAATATTAAATTAAAATCCTCGTAAAAATAGTCCCAAGTGCCCTAAAATACGAACAACAAACGAACACTCGATCAAGAAGTTCCTTGGCGTAAATATATTTATTTATTGATCTAATTTACTATTATTTAAAATGTCGCATTATAACCTTTTAGATGGTGTGTGACTTGAGGTACACATTAATACATTTTATATATGCCCATAACAGTGCACTTAAGTGGCAACTATGATCCAATACTTATATTTTTCTTTAGCTATGTTAATGTTATTAAATAGATATTAATGTGTTTACAAATAAACGAGTTCTTGATCAGCAAATAAAGCTAATTAAGATATAAGACATTGACGTATTGCCTTAATATTAAATCTTAGGGCTTTAGATATTATTATTATATTAGCATTACAAATATGATGAATACATTTATGCGATTTAATGCGCCCTAACCTACATATAAACATGTTGTAAGATCGACTCCATTTTTACTGTAGGAGGATTATTCTAATGACATGGAAAAATTATGAAAATATGTTTCATCAATAATATGTATATGTGGATCCAAGATATTCAGATCCGCTATCATTTACTATAAATATGGTGCTTTAATATCAATTCTTGCATGATTAAAAAACCATGATTAAAAAATATCACTGAATTAAAGAAAAATTAATAAACTACAAACGCTACTTCACAAACAATTAATATATTTATTTCGTTGTAATAACAAAACAAATAAATATTCTGCAATCTGTTACAATTATGGCAATTGAATTTTTAAATATATACAAAGTATTATTTCATATATGTACCCTTAAACAAACGTCAATAAAATATAATTGTGCATGAAATCAATTTGCATTATCCCTTTGAAAATCAATTCACTAACTGGAATTAATTAATAACTCCATGAAGGGGTCACAACCTTTACCTCAATGCTAAGTACCTTTATTGATCGTTCTAAAGTCTCTTCTATAGGTAAGAAATATAGCTTGTCATATTAGAGGGGTATATGAATATTCATAAAGTGCAACAATATATGAGTAACAATGAATATAAGACTGCATCTTAAGTGTTCATGTACCTTAATGGTACCTAATGCCTATTGTCGAAGGAGTACCTTGTTCCTATCAATATTGGCGTCAGAATATTGATCAAAAAGGATCATTGCTAATCATATATATGTAGTTCATTTTTTTAAGCAGTTATTAAGTCACAATATACGTAGAATGACTACTGTCCGGATTTTTAAAAGTGATTCAAAGTTCATAAAGATACTTTACATTTTTTTTTGTGCCTATATGATTCGATAGAATTACATCCCATAGGATATAAATACACATTATAGCATTAAAATTAGTCACTCGAACATGGATCCTATCAATGAAGATTGTGGACAAAAATGACCATCCCTCTCGGGAGGATTCGAACCTGCACCCTCAACATTGAGAGTTGAAAACGCCTTAACGCACACGGCTATCGCACTCCATAACTTATATAATTTGTGTTGATTTAATATATTTATATACTTTTAAACACCAAAATAAGTTAAAACATGATTTGGTAATAGTAATTCGTTGTCTTGAAATTTATTTGTCAGAAATTCAATTACAATATGACTTATGTCCTCTTCTTTTAATGGCTTGAGGTATCCGCCTAGAATCTATTACCGGTGCAAAGTTCCGGAACCCTTTTGGCTCACGTTTATAACTGTTAAGCATTGAAACTTTCTCAGCTTTTAACATTTGACGAACATAAAACAACTTTAAGTTTAATACTTTTAATTTAATAATATCATAGTTCTCGGTGAAAGAACAAATAATCGCACAAAGGAATGTTTCATTTGAATCTACACATTTAGAATAAGAGAGCTACTAGTGTAACCAACATGGTTTAGCATATGATTGTCTTGAAAAGTGGCTTGAAGTGGAGCTTTATTTAAATAATATCAAGACTCTTAAGCCATCTTTCAATGTTAAAACATTATTATGTGCATATGTACTTCGCATTTGAACTGAAATAAAATAATTTAAAAAGCATCGTTAAGTTAGAATTATAAACAATATTGATTATACAATGGCTTGAAGTAAAAAAATCAGTCAATAGAAAACTATACACATAATGATATCTTAAGAGTGGCTGGAATAGGACCAGTTATAGATATTATATATATATACAATGTTAAAAAGAATTCATTATAACAATAGTAATAAAAATACATTAAATTTGTCACACAGACCAAATAAAATTTAATAAGGTAATAGTTCAAGAAAGATCCTCATTTTCTCTCTTTCTTTTACAATATCAAGATGCCCAATATAGGCAATCTATAATCTAATTTATATATGAATAAACATTTTCTTCAGAATATAAATAATAAAACACAAAGCCCAGATTTTTTAATTAGTAGATTTTCCCTCTCTGGTCCGTATTTTCAAAGTTTTTTTTTGTACCTATTCGATCTGATTGAGTTGCTTGTGTGTGTGTGTGGATATATACAAATAATCATCATATAATTAAAACTTTATATCTTTCCGAGTTGTTATTGTGTGAAAAATCTATAAAACTCATTTGAGCTCGAAAAAGGATTTTTTAATCAAAGGAATGATCAAAATGTCGGCTTTCATAATACTAAAGCGTTAAAGTAAAGTAGCGCATGCAAGGAAAAAGTAAACAAAAAAATTTGGCCAAAATTTTGGTTATTTTCTTTAACGTTAGATGTCGCTAGTCCATGAAATTACGTCACAAACCTATTTAAACCCGGTTTAAAGGGATTAAGTTTGATGATGTGAAATATATCAAATCACTACAACATTGTGCGTCTCCAAATATAAATAATAAAAGGACTTTGTTATTATTTTCAAAGAGCTCTAGGATCAAAGCGCCCCATACGGACTAAAGAAGAACTAAAATTTTGGCAAATTCCTTTAGGGAAAAAAGGAAGAATTTTATGTTATGCATGCGCTACTTTACTCTAACGCTTTACATAATACAAGTAATATATTCTTTTTTAATTTACAAAAAATACGGGGGTGAGGATTCTAGAACCGATTTATCCACAAGTACAGCAACAGATCCACGAGGTCCTACCCATGCCTATTTTGAGACCATCAACATATACCTCATCATAACCTCATACCATTTGAGGAAAGATTTTGGTGAATGATACTGTCATGATAGATGTGTTAATTTATGCACGTTTTTATGTGATGCCCTAAAGGCATGAATATATTGCGGTATAAAATTGATTAACTTGATAAGCCTTAGCAAAAATAATAAAAGTCCAAGGGGCGTCATTGTGGGCCGAACCCCCCTCTCCTTATTAATGTAATTCTCGGTAAAGCCATTAAAATGCTTTAGGTATCCGTATGCATAAATATAGAGAAGTAGTCTCTCAGATATGTGCTTTGATTTATATGCTTTGCTTTAAGGGCCAACTTAATCCTATACATATCAAAAGTGGCTTTATAAATGGATAAAACTATTTTTAATTTGTTAAAAAGACATAACGGCTAAATTACTACATATATTTTTTTTTGGTAAAATAACGCTGCTCTAATTACATTTGAATGACTTTCTATTTTATTGCTAATAAATATATTTGATTTTAAATACACCAAATGTCAATAGGTTTGTCAAGTACTCTGCTTTCAACTTTCGCTTCCACCTCCACTGACTACATTTCTTTCATAACTATGAGCCACTTGCATATATGTACAGTGGGTTCCACGAGACTCTATCACCTCTGCCAGTAGTCTCCTATCAACTGCCTAAAATGTACTTATTGAAACTCATATGCCTATCACATAAGTTTTTTTCTTAAAAAATAATAAAACCCTGTTGCGAAGGGGAAACTTTTGTAGATTTTATTTTGAAACTAAATGTAATTTTTATATATGCCAAAGTCAACTAATTTACTTAGCATGGTTTTGAGTTATTAAGCCAAATACTAGGAGAAGAAAGTAATGTGTAAAATACATACCATTCTTATACTCATATGACTATATTTTGTTTTGTAATTAAATTTCCCTACAAGAATTGTTTGTATGACGGCATAAAAGGTAACTTTCCAATCGGTTCAAAGGCATGGAACAATTAGTTGTTAGTTTTATTTCAGATTCGGCTGGTGCATCGTAAGGGCATATGGGCAAATGTTTACTTGTCCTTCTCTCCTTGAATGCATCCAATAACTTGTTGTGCAGACCATTATTGCAGTAATGAAAATTAACTGAATGTGGATGCTTTAGAAGAACAGTAGTTTCATAATATCGTTATTCAAATTGCTCCGTAATAAATACGACATTTTTGTTGATTCTTACCGTATACAGAATAACCTATGAGAGCTACAATACATATGCATTGTACGCACCGTGTATTATATTGAACATGAGTAAGCCATCATCAATGAATAGCTAAATAGGTATTGTAAGCAGGAGCATTCTATAATGTACATATATGTTTTTACCTCTAGGGAAAATATGAAGCTGAATGAATTGGTGTTGAAATACTATATATAATCAATATATCAATCATAAATTTATGTAGCTTAAACTATATTGATTATAGACCTTTTTCAACAGCTCCTTAAGAAAATGTTTTTTATAATGTGTATTAATGCTAAAAATATTCACTATCAATCACAATATATTATAAGTACAAATAAGGTTTTTCATAAAATATAGTTCATAATTAATAATATACATATTTACCCATAATTGTCGTAATATTTTTATCTTCATATTAACTTTAATTACAAATTTAAAATGGGGTTTGAACTCCAGAATTAATTACATCTCAGATGACTTTCGATTAGCTAGAACAATTTTTAAGTTCACTACAAAAAAAGTTTTTAAATAATTGCATATATATTTATATATGATAAAATTCATTTTTTTCTCCTTGGAAATGCCTTTTGTGAGGAAGGGTATATATGTATGTAATGTTGGACTCCTTTGTATAGCTGTATATATTTGTTAAACTTAATGAGAAATCTTTGATAATGAAATATATGCTGGAGGTTAATATGAAGAGAAATACAAAGAAATTGAATGGCTTTTTGTGTTGACCTTTTGTTTGTTATGTATATTATATATTCATAAATTTATTCGACTACTGAGCACAAAGCGTTAAATAATTGATTTTCGAATATAATTTTACAAATTAACTATTTCGCTATGTATATAATTTCAAATGAAAGAAAACTACATTTTAATAGCCTAAATCAGTCAAATTATCTAGCAACATTTTTATCAAAGTTCTCTTATAGTTTTTCTCTTAATTATGATTAAACAAAGTCTTAAGATACAGCCAAACCTGTATCGTTATTTGTTTGCTTGTTCAAGGACTGTGGGAGTAAGAATGGTCTCCAATACAAAGCAGAATCCGTAATAAATTTATATTAGCTTTTTCACTACACATACGCAGTTCAGTATAATCTTTTTACTCGAACTCAAATGATTTAATAATTGACTGATGATTTATTATTATTTTGGAAAATATATGTAGTTCTTTATTGTATATAGTAATAAAAATAGGAAATGTGAAAAAAATATAAAAAGCATCATAACTTTAAAATTTTATAACTAAATAAGGCCATACAATATATATAATACATATGATATATATTATACTTTTTCCTTTACCTACACAGTAAGCACCACCCAATATATATATATAAATATATAGGTATATATACAGTCGGCCCTCGCTGTGTCGCCCCTCGACATCTCGCAGTTCTTTTACTACGCGATGACGGCATGGTTCCCGTCTTTTCACGGCAAAACGTCCCCATATAAACTCAATGACAGAATGTTCACTACTAAAATTAAGAAATATTCAAGGGTTCTTAAGATATTGAGGTTGAAAACTGGAAAATCTTCGAAAAAGCAAGATGACAGCCATAAAAAAAGGTCCGGCCGCGTACATGTATTCAGACGCACGTACGACAACAAGCAAAATGGCGGTAGGTTTAAATGCCGGGTGATGTCAAATCTCTCTTAATTTCAATATATATCAACATCGCGACCCTCATATATATTGCGGTGGTCGTGTAGTGGATTCGGGCCGTCGCGACTTTGCGAGGGACGACTGTATATATATATATATATATATATATAAATTAAACGTGACACAAGTCAATACCGATCTTCTTTACAAAATACTTTTTGCAATTGTTTTCAAAATGGTAGTTTTTATGTTGTAATCATTCTTAGTATCGCATAGATTTTGCTTAATTTAAATAGACGAATAGCTGCTGCAAGGAGCATGATTTCAAGGCCCCTCCATGACACACCGTTAGGAAACACCTCCTCCTCCAAATCCAAGAATAACTCATCTACAAAAACAAAAGATCCTCCCCTTCCTACGAACAATAGGCTCACCACCAGCATTGTTTCTAAGCAACAGCTTTGAAAGTTATTATTTTGACGACTGAATGCTGGCTCATTTTTTTTTCGTGTTCATTTGTTTGTATATCCTTACAGAAAAAAAAATATATAATGATAAATGTTTTATTATAATTACTTAAATAATGATAATATTGTCCGTCATTGTTATTTTTATTATCGTTCTTACTTTTGAGTGAATACTGCTTTTCAATACGTCAATAAAAGTCCTTTTGTTTTACACAAATGTATATATAATGTATAAATACCTACATATATTTAAAAAAAAATGAAAAATCTGTATTTCCGGTTATTTCTTGGCATTGTTACCATGTGTCTTAAGACAATCATTTCGGAAAATAATTTTACTTTACAGTCCAGTTTATATCCATTCAATAGATTTTTTTTAAATCTAGGTACAATTCTAAAAGGTTTTCTAATATTTATATTAAAAGGCTACTAAATGCCTTGTTCAAATAAAACAATAATTATTATAATTTTCAATATGTCTCTCATTTTTTAGGTATGTGATGTTTTTGCTTGGTGATAGTTATCCAACTTGTATGGTGAGTTTTCATGCTAACTAAAAGCTTAGAACAAGGAAGTCCTTTCATCAATACTTTTTTTACTAATTTAGTCATCTGAAATTGATATATTCTCAATATGATTATTTATGATAACTATAGTCAAATTTAACAAAACAAATATTCATCAAATCTAACTAAAGTATTATACAATTTGGTATTTTATAACATTGCTCTTGCTTGATATTTTATAGTTAATGAATGGCGTTTTTTAAAAACTGTAAGTTATATATGGACCAGTTAGACTTTGCACAATGTAACTTTGGCAATCCAGTAGACATATCCCAAGTTTGCGGGGCTTATATTTTTGCTAAACAGAATGAAGCCGAATTACTATAATTCTTGTCTCCTCGTTTTGTGGATATATATATATATATATATATATATATACACGTGATAATTGAAATGCCTCTTCAAGCCATGTAGATAAATATATAAAGCGTTGATAACAAAGCTATTGTTGAGCAAGCATTACATTTAAGAATGAAATTGAAGGTCTCTTGTTGTTGGACACCGAATGATCATATTTACTGGGCTGTTTTTATAATTCATAATGAATTCATGCTTAAAAAACATATGTTCAAATTATTATTAATATACACATAGATTTTTTTAAATATTGTTATATTGATATAACAATTAGTTTTTATGTCATACCCTTATAATCTTTACAATGTTCACATTATAAAACTTAGGCCTGTTCATTAAATATGTCCTTTTTACTTGTTGATTATAATCCATCAAATGCATTTCTTTTAAGAATAGATTCTTAATTATATATACAAATTTTCTTTATAAAATACATTCTTAATTATGTATATTTGAAAAAATATGCATCACCATTAAGATCTGTCGATTACTTTGTCCTTTATTACTTAGATCAGTGTATACAGCCATAGAGATATACATATATAGAGAGCTTATTGGATTCGTCAGAGAAATACGTCATTGGGTCAAGAATACAGCTGAACGATGTATCTCTGCTATTGGAGGGAAGATAAATACGTCATTGTGTTCAGAATACAGTTGAACGATGTTTCTCTGCTAATTGGAGGGCGTAAGCTCTCTATATGTTCATATCTCTATGGATACAGCACATATAAGGGGTTAAAATGAGTCTTTCAAAGGACTCTCGAGTACATTCAAGCGTTCAATATACAGAGTAACACGTTAGTAAATCCTCGCATCAACATTCATTAGGGCAAATATTATATTATAGTCCTGCCCCTAATTATAGAGACAAGCACACACACAAACATACAGAGAGAGAGAGAGATGCCTTCAGTATGTGTTTCATCTTATCAGCTATCTGATCATAAGGGCCTAAAGATAACTTACATGCGTAACTACCAACCATAAGGGACCTCTTGGAATGAAGCCATACGCCGATGTTATTAATGAGTCCAAGATAGAGGCAGTGTCCAGGGACAGCATATAATTATGATAAGATATGAAGGAGGAGCGCATCGAGAACACAAAGTTGTATTGTGAGGTGGATGTTCAGTTAATTCCTACCCTATTTTTTATTTCTTTATTTATTTCACAGTTTTTAAAAACATATACAAAAATAATATTATATGTATTTAAAATTGAGATAAATACAATATGCCTCAAGAAACCCGTTTCTACCAACTGTGTCGCTGCTGTTAACCTTCAGAGGCCTGGAGGTTATCACGGCCATTAAGAGAGGCATGCACTTTATCAAGTGCTCGGAGGGTAGCAAAGTCAATGGCAGGGTTGTCTAGATCCTTATAGCTCCTTAAGTTTAATGTAATTATAAATATTTAAAAAAAATCATTTATATATCTATTTTTATCATTTTTTTAAATTAATATTTTATTATTATTATATTGTATTATTTGTATGTATAAAAAGATATCTGTTTTTTTATAGTAGCCATGAAGGCTAGGGATATATTAGCTCCGTAATAAATCATACAACAGCAACAATAACGTAAAAATACACAAATAAGCATTATAGTTTTTAAAAAATACCTCAACAGAGAACGTTTTAATTAAAATGACTGATATTTAAACAAATCATTGCAACGATATTATATAATACAAATGACTAAAATCACTGATAATAATTGTATAAATCATTATATCACAGTAAAATTATATAACACAAATGGCAACTAATTCAAATCTTTAAATTTTCCCGCCATCACTAAAAATGGCTCCGTTTATATCTCTTTTGTTTCATATTTTTTCGGTAATCGTCATCTTTATTTTTTCATAATAATAGTAAAATGTTATATGTTATTAATACACACAAACACAATAATAAAAAATAGAACCAACAAGGACTTTTGAAAAAGGATGCAAGACATTTTATCTTGAAGGAATTGCTGCAAGGTCCTCAGGATTCCCATATAGAAGGAAATCGAATCCTTCCCATCAATTTACCTTAACTTACAGTAATTAGGCAAATAATAGAATATTCTAAGCGTAAAAGTTATTATAATAATAACAATATTATGCAAGGCCTTACAGCTCTCCTAGTTGCACGTGCGAATGCCTTTTCAGGCCATGTAGATAAATATATAAAGCGTTGAGAAGGGGTAATCGTTATCATTGTCAGGAATCACATTTAAGAATGAAATTGAAGGTCTCTTCTTGTTGTTTGGACACTGATTTCTCATATTTACCCGGGCTGTTTTTATAATAATTCGTAATGAATTAATGCTTAAAAACATATCTTCTAATTATTAGTAATTTACATGCAGATTTACAAAATATGTTGTTAGTATGCTTAGTTTATCTAAAATTATACTTGTGACACTTTACAATATACACATTTTAAAACTTAAGCCTGTTCATTGAACATGTCCTTGTTATTTGATTATAATCCATAAAATGCATTTTATTTAAAAATAGATCTTTAATTAAATGTTGAAATTTTATTTTATATAATATATTCTTAATTATGTATATTCGAAAAAATAAGCATCACCATTAAGCTCTGTCGAATTAATATATATATATATATATATATATATATATATACGAGGTATGATCAAAAAGTATCCGACTTTTGGTCATAAAACAAACGTTTATTATGATACAAGTATTTAATGCTAATCCCCTTCAAAGTAGTCCCCTTGGGCTGCCACACACTTCTCCCAACGCTTCTGCCACTGTTGAAAGCATCGCTGGAAGTCCTCCTTCGGTATGGCTCTCAGATGGTCTGTCGCATTCTGCATAATTTCTTCTCTGGTCTGAAATCTGGTCCCTTTTAGTGGCATTTTCAGCTTTGGGAAAAGCCAAAAATCGCAGGGAGCCATGTCAGGAGAGTAGGGAGGTTGACGAACCACTGGTGTGCTGTGTTTTGTCAAGAAGTTCCGAATTAAATGGGAAGAATGTGCTGGAGCGTTATCATGATGGAGCTTCCAACTGCCTGTTGCCCACAGATCCGGGCGCTTGCGCCTCACTGCGTCACGAAGGCGACGCAGAACCTCTTGGTAGTACTCCTTGGTGATTGTAGTACCGTGTGGTGCGTACTCGTGATGTACTAAGCCACTGGAGTCAAAAAAGGCTGTAAGCATGACCTTGGCATTGCTGCGAACTTTCCTTGCTTTTTTGGGCCTCGGGGATGAAGGATGCTTCCACTGTGTTGACTGGCGCTTGGTTTCTGGGTCATACCCATAAACCCATGACTCGTCACCTGTAATCACTGTGTTCATAAAGTCGGGATCACCGTTCACAGTTTCCAGCATGTTTTGTGCGATCTCCAGACGAAGGTGTTTTTGCTCAAATGTTAGCAGCTTTGGTACAAATTTTGCTGAGACTCTCCTGAGGCCCAAGTCGTCAGTCAAAATTGATTGAATGGAACCAAAACTAATATTCACCTCGTCTACAAGTTCTCTGATCGTGATTCGGCGGTTCTGCATCACCAGGTTCCTCACTTGATCAATGATGGCATCGTTTTTCGATGTTGAGGGCCTCCCTGAGCGTGGTTCACTTTCAACTGACAAGCGGCCATCTTTGAAGCGGTTGTACCACTCCTTTATCTGTGTGGTGCCCATCGCTTCATTTCCAAACACTTTTTTAATCTTGCGAATTGTTTCCACTTGCGAATCACCAAGATTAAAACAAAATTTTATGCAATAACGCTGTTCGACTTTTTCTGACATTTTAAAGAAAATAAAATCCGACGACACTCACTTGCACCTGTTCAATCATGAATGGCCTGACGCCGACTGACTTGTATTGGAGCTGTAGAAAAAATGAGCATGCGCAGTAGTCATGCTCCCAACCACACAGCAAGTCCCGCCCCCATAGCTGTGTTCGTTTGACCAATAAAAATTAAGGTCGGATACATTTTGATCACACCTCGTATATATATATATATATATATATATATATATAGTGGTTGCCGCGTGTGATGAAATGAGCGATAAACTATAATTATCGCTGAGGTCAAACCTTTTATCGTTTATCGCAAAGTTTTCTAAAATTATCGCTCATTCACTTACCGTTAGTCCCAAAAAATATGAACGATAAACGATAAATTCAAAGACGAATTTTGTAAAATTCAAAAATGTGCACGGCGGCAATAGTCACAACAGCCCACCTGACGTTTTCAGACTAGTTCAAGCTGAGAGTATATATAGGGTAGAGACTAGAAGGAGATGCCTGGGCAATTCCCCAACATGAATAGGGAGAAGTGGATCTCGCTGTTCATAAAGTACAACACGGCTTTGCCCAGCTCTGCTGCCGTGGAGCGCATGTTCAGCACTGATGGTGACGTCCTCAGGCCCAAGCGTGCAAGCATGACCAGCGACAGGTTTGAGAAGCTGGTCTTCACTAAGGGAAATATGCAGCTCCTGGATGCTGTCCTATGGAGGGAGAGGAGAGGGAAAGTCCAAGTCAGAGAGAGACTGAAGTGTAGGCCATAGACTGTTTCCAGTATTTGTCTAGTTAAATTAATTTCACTCTAGAAAAATAGTTTTTATGCTTTTTATATTTTAACTAAATAAAGGTACTTATCATTTATCGCTTTTGTTATCGCAAGTATTTTTATCGCTATCGTTTATCGCTTACCGCAGGTTGGGTTTTGAATTTTTTTAACGTTTATTGTTTATCGCAGGTTGATAAAAAAAATCGTTTTATCATTATCGCAAGTTGAAAAAAAGTTATCGCAGAAACCACTGTATATATATATAATGCATTATTGAAAACAAACTTTATATCTATCAAAGATATGTCACGCCATATACTAAAATAAACTAGCGTAGTGCTATTGGAGCATTCATTTTTACTTCCAAAGCATTTACTACAAAAGTATTACTATTCCACGGTGATATTTTTCATTGTATATTACAATAACATGAGAAGAAACACAAACAATGCAAAACGAAAAGCAACAAGGTTATTTCTTTGTACTGCTCTGTTTATATCTTTTTTGTGATTCCAAAAAGTAAATAAACATTTCTATAGAGTCTCTAAATATACCTACTATAAATATGGTTTTTCAGAAATATTAAAAACAAAAAAAGATTTTTGAATTATTTATAATAACTTTAAAAAAAAAATTATTATTGTATAACGTAAAGGAATAGCTATATTTTTTTGAAACAATAAATAATTACTTTTTACATAATAATATGTCCGTATTTATGTGTTGTATACACCTATCATCAACGCAAGACACGTTTCATGGACGTCAACACGATTTTTTAAAGGTTAAGCCTATGGCATAAATCTTCAATTAGTACAAATATACTTATCTTTTGGTTAGTCCGGTGATTATCAAACGAATCCCTTTTCTCAGAAATGAGCCATACAAAAATATATAAACAACACACGTTCTGTATATCATTAATGAAACACTATTTCTCCTTGAACAATTATTACTATTATTGGTTTTATTGTTAGTAAGAATCTTTCTGTATTGTTTTACTTAGTTGCCCATTCATGATATTACTCTCTATATCTTTATAGCTATAGCTCTTGGGCAACCCTAGTAAGATAATTGAGAGGCTACCTCCAATTCCACCGCACATTAAATTAATTTATTGGGTCTGAATGTGTTTTGAGCTTTAAAAAGTGATTAAAATAGGGAATGAATAGAAAACACTCCCTCCCGAATAAAAATTATAATAATAATTATTATTTTGTTTTGTTTCATTTTTTTTCTACAAATATTCAGGGTAATTATTTTAGTTGTTTTTAAATATATATTTTTCGTTGAGGGCACACACATGGATTTTGGGTTGGTGTTTTGGGAGTCCTCCCTCATGGACAATGAACATACTACAAAGAAGCCCATCAACCACTAACTCCGCTCCCAATTATTCCTATACAGAGATCCCCAACAAATCAATCGCTAAGATAGTTTTTTTTTGTAACCATTGTCTACATGAAACGTTTTTCATGCTTAACTTATTCTTTTCAAGGAGGAATATTACTAATGTAACAAAATAATAGTAATGTTTATTAGTAATAATAATAATAATATTCTTTTGTTATACAAGAAATACGATATTTTTTTGGTTTGTGCAAATACCTCGAGTCCATGAAGCAGTGATAAAATTATAGGTTTATATAATAAGATTAAATATTTATTAGTAGTATGTAAAAACACTTATAAGGATTTATTTATAAATTACTTTTTGATAGACCTTTTAAAACAAATAAATAATATTTGAAGCAATCCAGCAATTAATCTTTTTAATAATTACTTTGACAAGGGAAGTATATTTCTATAATATACCGACGATTTAATTTAAAAAATGTCTGAGCTCATTTTTATTTCAAAATACTGTTTCAACATTTCCTTTTATTTTTGTTCTATAATTATTGGTATGATATTTATTTTACAGCAAATTTAATTATTCAGTTTAGCAAAAAATGGTTAGTGCATAAATAAATTTGTATGATTTAATTAAGGCATATATATTAAAATTCATTTTTCAAGTCATCTGACCAATTGCCTAGTGTAAAATTAAGTATAAGACCACAAAGGCTGTATATTCTTTTAATTGTATGATATATCTATCTATCTATATATATGTATATAAATATTATATATATATATATATATATATACATATTTGTGTAAATATGTCGAATGAATGTATAAAATTGTATGATTTAATTTTATATATTAAAATTCATTTTTCAAGTCATCTGAGTAATTGCCTAGTGTAAATTAAGTATAGGACCATAAAGGATGTATATTCTTTTAATTGTATGATAAATCTATCTATCTCTCTATCTATATATATATATATATATATATATATATATATATAAACAATGTCTAAGCGTGACTTCTTTTTGTTGGTGTGTCCCATTGGACGAATCATGTGTTGAGAACCATAACAAAAGGGTCAGTAACCTTCGAACAAAATCCAATAAGAGAACCCCATCAATAAGCCATTTTGATGAGTTATTGACATTTGATTAGTTTCGTTTTACCTTCGGCACTTCTTCATTTTTTTCTTCTTTCCTAGGCCTTGAAGCATGTAGTGTACAAAGAGTCTTGAAGCATATATCTCATCTATAAATTATATATGCCATCATTCTACCAGGAGTCTATATATTTTTTTTATGAATGGGGATCGGTTAGGGATGTTTTTGGATCCTTTCTTTAGAGGAGATAATGGGAGTGCCAAAGGTTCTCTTTTTCCCCCATTTATTTAGCTGGATGTCAAAGCAATTATTTACTGCTCAATTCAGAAGGGTAGTAGTTGCTTCATTTGTTTTTATGAGTGTATGCATGATTGTAGTAGATATTTGTGGCTTATTCCATGAGAGCTTTTGTTCTGAGGATACCCACAGACACATATAAATCCTTTTTATATCACACTACCTGGGCGCCAATTTATTTTTGTTACTGGCATGCAAAAATGTAATTGGATTACTGCAATATAAAGTTATTTACATTTGAGTACGTTCTGCTTCCGTTCACCCATGTAGTGCTTACAGGAAAGATTGAAGGGAATGTGTTACATGCTGAGAGAATCAAAAGATTGGACATTTTGTAATTTTATTACTTTAAAATATTCAAATAGCTCATTAGACTGGTTCAAATTTAACACTTTTCTTTAACAACATTCAAATAGATTATTTTCTGGGGGGTTTCCTAGGCTTAGATAATAGACAGGAAATATATTTTTAAATTTGGGTGCCTGGAATGCCTGCCGCATGAGTCGTATAGAGCGGCGCCAATGAAAATTGAGTTCTTATGATGATATTTAGTTGTCGAAATGAGATTTGTAGAAAAAATTATGATAAAAAACTTACAAAATTTTAAGTTTATTTAGTAACCGACTACATAAGTAGATACCTATGTTGTAAGAGAGCTATGCATGTACTTGTACGTCGTATTACATTTATTTCAACATTGGAAGGAAGGAAAAGTTATATTTAAATGAAAATCTACATATTTTCTTGAAATAATTATTAATTATATAAAAATACGCCACAATATATATGGTACCCACCAATATGTGCAGTCTAAATTACTTACTTTTATACAAAAACAAACAAAGGAAACCAAAGAAGGGATGCATATTTTGTGGTATGTTTATATGTAATGTGCTCTTTAGTAAATATTTTCTGGATTTATTCATCGACATTCTTGGATATATTTTTTCTTTTTAAGAAATAGATAAGACTAGTTGATTTGCAAATTTTTATCATAATTTCTACAAAAGTCAATAATATACACATACAAATGCAAAGTAAAAATAGTTACAATGAAAACAAATTTCCCTATTAGATGGTCTGATTATATATATATATATACATATATACCTTGGTCATTAATTCATTATATATTTCTTATGATTGTTGAATTTTGGCCTGTTGCGTTCGACAACTTGTAATAAATTATGTCTCTGCTCTTCACCCGTTGTATCTTTGCAGCAAAGTCACTAATCATTTTTATTCCTCTTTGAGCTACATTATTCGTCACTTTTACTGATTTTAAAATTCTAACACTTTTAGGAAAGAGGAGTAGTGTTCCCAAGTATCGGCAGGAGTTGTTAGCCAACACAATTTAGTCCCAAAGCATCAAATAAAAAGAGCAATTCAAGTCTGATAAGGTCTAAGAACGTTGTTGTCTAAATAATGTCGGGAAACTGTGGTTTCCTTTTCTGTAGCTCTCAGGTTTCTCTGTTTTTGATAACTTTACTGGGACCTTTTCTTAAGCAGTCTTGGTCATACTTTCGTGTGAGGTAAACAATACTGTTAGTACCAACGGTGGTTCTTTATCTTATTGAGAACAGAAGTTGCTACTTCACTGTCTTGAAGAAAATATTGAAGCATATTTTGAAAAAATGAAGATCGTTTATTGGAGCATTAGCTGCTGACATAGAGATTATCCAGTACCTAGTATAGAACAAGTCCAAGAATTTGTTTAATCTCTTTAGCTTTGAAGTATTGTTGTTGGATTTTTCAGAGAACATCTACATCTTCATAGAGTAAATATTCCTCGCCATCCAACGTGCTTGGTGAACAGCGCTTAGTTCGATCCAATCAATGTCTCGAGGAGGCTTGTCCGAAATAGTATAAGACGCAACTCTGCCACTTCTTTTTAATCAGCTCTAGAACTGGTCTTTTCGGGGTTTTTTTTTCAATTGTAGTTGTATTTGCCTTTATTTATTTCTATTTTTGCTCCACTTTTCCTAAAGTTTTGGGGTTGATGTATTCAATATAGTCCAATTATCCTTCACCTAGCTAAAAATGCTGGTGTTTGAACTTTAATCTTGCTGAAAAGAGTTTCTTGTACTCCTCCAATTATAATTTTGGCAATATGGCGGCGACAAGCAAAATAAAACGTATTTTTTCCAAGTTTTTCCTCAATTAATTTTGACGTACCCTTCCTTGTTTTCCTTCGTTTATATGTCTATAAGGTAAATAATTTTACTGCACATATGGATGGGACACATATAATAATGTTCATTATTAATTCAAAAAGTAAGAGATGATAAATGGAGGTTCACAATTTTTCTCTCTTTCCGAATTGGTCTTATAGAAATGGTAGATACATGAAGTACTTCAGTTCGGTAGCTTTATACATGCCATACTTGTAATACTCTTTCAATCCTGCTTAGGCTTTTTGGTTTTGAACAAGTAAATTACCTTGTATCTATATCTTTGTAATAATGAATGGCATACTAAGAGTGTTTACTTTAACTTATAAGTAATAGCATATAAAAAATCGGGATATACTGAGATCATTATAATTTTTAACATCCTCATCAAAAAAGCCTAAATATGTAAATTGATTTTTCATAGCAATTATATTTCATAGGCAGATTAACTATTGTACACATAAAAAAAAAGGAAATGCTATCATGTATATTGCCAACAAAAAAATTGGAAGTTTTCAATCACAGTCTGAAGTAATTGCTGTTTTTTTGGTTAAGATGTTTATTTATTAGCTAAAATCCATACAGTGTAAAAAAATAAGAATACACTAGAAAGTAGGAGATAAAAACACAATCTTAAGACAGTTATGGTAAAAACAAAAAACATAATGAAATTTTAATTCAAAATAACGTCTAAAGATAAAACCATAATATAAAATGACTTCTTAAAAATTATTTATTATTCAATATAAAACGTTGATGTCGTCTTATTGCCGATTGATGAGTTATAGGTATTCGAGAGATTTGAAGATAAACTTTATCAATCCCGGCCATGAATTGGGAATTTTATTGAGAGAGCGAATAACGAGCTGCTGTCCCAATCATAATTGCTCTAAGCAGGGGTCGGCAACCTATGGCACGCGTGCCACTGCTGGCACGCAGAGGCATATTCACTGGCACGCGCCACGCTGGACCAACATCAGAAAAAAAAAAAAAAATTCTCAGACTGACAGCACGATAGTCCAATCGAATTCGCTCCTCAACGCTCTGCACTGAGCTCCCGCCCACTTTCCCACAGGCCCATAAATTACCCTACTACGACCTAATCAAAATCAAAGAACGTGGATCTAACTTGATCAAATCAGTTAGCCGCCTAACTACCTGAGATAACAGATGACGGAGCCTCCGGCTAAAAAAACCAAAGCTAGGCATTCCAGCCCTCCTGGACGGAAGAATATGGTTTTGTGGAAGTCAAAGATCGCGCTGTGTGCACACTCTGCTGTGACACTGTTGTGTGCCGAACTTCCAGCATTAAGAGGCATTTCGAGAAAAAACACGACGAACTGTATAAAGACCCCACCGAAAGAGCCGAAGCCGTTAAACGTGCCGTGGCTAGATATGGCAAACAATCCCGCTCTCTAAAAGTATTGTGAACAGCCAAGGCAATGTCACAGAAGCCAGTTATAATCTGGCTAGTTGCATTGCTAAGCATGGGAAGCCGTTTACTGATGGGGAGTATGTAAAGGAGGCCTTTCTCAGCTGCGCAGAGACTCTTTTTGACGACTTGCCCAACAAAGACACCATCAAAACACGGATAAAGGACATGCCCACGTCGGCTCGTACTGTTCAGCGCCGCATCGATGACATGGCAGGTGATGTTCGAGCCCAACAAACGAAGGGACTGACAGATGCTAATGTTTTTAGCCTAGCCCTAGATGAGAGTGTTGACGTGAATGACATCCCTCGATTGGCTGTCATGGCAAGATACTGTGACATTGACACTACAACAGTTAGAGAGGAGCTCTGCTGTTTACAGCCCATGCCAGACACAACCAGGGGCGAGGACGTAGCCACAGCGATTACGCAGCATTTTGAGGATAGGGGAGTTGATATGAGGAAGGTGTTTGCTGTAACTACAGACGGCGCCCCTTCAATGGTTGGCAAGCAGAAGGGAGCTGTCAAACTAATTGAAGAAAAAGTTGGCCACCCCGTCATGAAATTCCACTGCATAATTCATCAGGAAAACCTGTGTGCTAAAATGTCCAATTCGGATTTCAATGATGTCATGGCTACGGTGGCAAAGATAATCAACTTCATTGTCAAACGGTCTGCGCTAACACACAGGCAGTTTCGATCCTTGCTGGAGGAAATGGACAGTGCATACGCAGATCTCCCTCTCCACTCGGCAGTGAGATGGCTGAGCTGCGGAAAAGTTCTCGAGCGCTTTGTAAGCTGCATCGATGCCATCAAGGTGTTTCTGGCAGAGAAAGGACAACATTATCCGCAACTGGAGGACGAGAAGTGGATTGTGAAACTTATGTTTCTTGCGGACATCACCGGACACCTTAACGAGCTCAATCTCAGACTGCAAGGCGCAGGACAAACTGTTCTGGACATGTTTGAAACGTGGAGTGCTTTTGTCGCCAAACTTGCAGTGTTCTCAGGTGACATTGCGTCCTCCACTTTCCGCTACTTCCGACACTTGAGGGAGTGGTCATCACAACGCAACACCAGCACCGCTGAAATAGCCGAATACATGCGTGAGCTGGAGGCGGAGTTCACGACCCGCTTCGTGGATTTCAGACGGTACGGTCCGATGTTCTCCTTCTTGATCAAGCCTGACAGCTTTGATGGACAGGACCTGGACGCAGCTCTGGTCGACTGGATGGATGTACTACAGGACGTGGAGATGCAGCTGATAGAGCTGAAGAGCTCATCACTGTGGGTGACGAAGTTTGCAGAGCTCCGAAAGCAATTGGAATCCATCCCTGTACAACAGCACGGAGCCTGCATCCTGCAATGCTGGGCGTCTGCTCCAGCTAAGTTCAGTTGTCTAAAGAACATTGCATTGGCCCTCCTCTCGGTGTTCGGCTCAACTTACTTGTGTGAACAGGTGTTTTCTCACATGAAAATTGTGCTCAGCCCTACCCGCAGCCGTTTGACCACTGACAATTCTGAGTCATGTTTACAGTTGAAAGTGACAAACTATGAACCCCAGATAAGAAAGCTCAGCCAAGAAATGCAAGCACAGGGATCACACTGACTGGTAGGCAAGGTTAATTGTGGCATATAGCCTCAGCTCACACTGTTAAGTTGCTGTTTGTTCATATAAAATGCTGTGGCTGTTTGTTAGGGTATGCATGCCTAGGCCTACAATAATAATAACAATAAAAATAGTAGTGTAATGTTAGAAATGTATGGTTAAGATAAAAGTAGTAGGTCTAATAATAATAAAAATAAATAAAAATAATTATAACAGTTTTATAGGCACATTTTGTATGCAAAATAAAATTCCAAATTAGAACATATTCCCGTAGTTTGTGCGTGGTTTTTTTTACCATTATTGTTGATGGTGGCACACTGATTGATTAGAAATGTTGAAGTTGGCACTCCATGTCTCAAAGGTTGCCTACCCCTGCTATAGAGGTT
>CP045901.1:2383422-2434826 GCA_013387185.1 Caligus rogercresseyi | reverse complement strand
TGCTTCATTTGATTAGTATTAGTAAATACTATTGGGAAGTCTAATTAAAAATATTTAATTCACTAGCGTTGTAGACTCTCTGCGATCAATTTAGGCTTTGGACTGATTTTAGAACTGTTTTTATTGTCTTTCATTACGAAAAAAGAGTAGTAATAATAAAAATGTAATGAAGAACCGTAAGGTTCTGACAGGAACTTGCAGTATTCAGTGAAGCCAAAGATATTTCTAACATTTAAGGCATATTATAATTTAGAAAAACAGTACTTTTACCAAATCGTTTAGATAATGTTACACACTTATACTGGTCGTCTTTTGAAACTTATATTGCTAATTAATCTTTTTAGAACTAAAGCGTTTAAAGTACTTAGCGCATGCATACATAAAATTCTTCCTTTTTTTCCCAAAAGTAATTGGGCAAATTTAGGTTCTTCTTTAGTCCGTAAGGGCGCTTGACTGCTAGAGCTCTTTGAAAATATTAACAAAGTCCTTTCTTTTTATATTTGGCATCTCGCACAACGGTTTGAGTGTTTGATATATTATTTCAAATCATCAAACTATCCCTTTCACCGTTTTTAAATAGGATTGTGACATAATTTCATGGACTACGCATCTAACGTTAAAGAAATAACCAAATTTTGGCCAATTATTTTTGTTTCTTTTTCCTTGCATGCGCTACTTTACTTTAACGCTTTAATTAGAACAGAAATTACTTATTGAGAAGCCTGGAGGATATTTTCAACTCTCAATTGCAGACCCTTAAAAGTAACATTTAGTGTACACTTCTATTCTTTTCAGTAATAATAACATCAATAAAATGAAACTCGTCATTCATTACTTGCTCCTTTCAAGGAGCGACTTCAGTCTTATTGTTTGTTTAATACTTAAAGGACCATGAGGAGTATAGGCTTTGATGATGATGGTGAGCGTCGACCTTGTTATCTCAAATCTATTAATGTATTACGTCCATATAGAATCTACTCCTCCTCACCTCAATGAATTCGTCAACTCTGTAACTTGAATTTGAAGTGGTGTTTAAAAGAGAAGAAGGGAAAAAATGAATTACTTAGTTTACGTTATGCTCATTACTAATAATATAATGACAGGGGGCTTTGAGAGACTTAGCTTGCATATATTTAGTAGGAAGGGGGAATTATGAGTGCCATATTGGGAAACAAGGAGAGGCAAGAGGACTTAAGCTCCTCCTCGTATCTCTCCATTTTGGAAGAGAGAAGAGATCCGTGTTTCGATATGAAAGGGACTAATGCTATGAACAACCAGAGATATATCCTTAATTTGTTTTGGATTGCACATTCTATGATCTACATCCTCATAGAATAGGTTTTGGTTATCACACATGAAATAGTATATATATATATATATATATGTATATATATACATATATATATATTTATATTTATTTATATTTATATATACATACATAAATATATAATAGCAAACAAGTTGACGTTCGCCGAAAACATTGGCGTTTCGTCGTTCAATGTTTGCGAACGACAACAAAATGAACGATAAATCAACAAGGCTGTATAGTATATATATATATATCATATTGTTGACTGTTTGCGAAAAATTGTCGTTCGTTGTTTGTTTATCCTTAACCAAAAGTTATCGTTTGTCGTTTCATCGTTAATTTTAAATTGAGTCGTTCGACGTTTTCAACGCTTTCGTTTGTCGTTCGTCATTCTGAAAAAAAAACCTGACGACGAAAGAAAGTTTTTCTACTCCATTTTTAAACAAAGTGGTGACGTTTTTTAGAAAGGAAACTTTTCCCACGAAAAGAAAATCTTTTTTTTTGGGGGGGGGGGGGGCGCCTAAAACGAACGACCGGTTTTTTGTTGTCGTTCGTCAAAATTTTGTCGTTCATCGTTCATGAACGACGAACGATTACAATGAACGACAAATCCACAAGTCTGATAGATAGATAAAAAATAGATAGTTATAGATATATAACACTATGTAACAAAATTAAAGTCTTTGTTTGTCATTGGCTGAAATTCCTAATTGAGTCCCTTTTAACGTAGATTCCAAAAATGCCACTTAAATTTGTCCGAAAAAAGGATTGGCCTTTATGACCTTTTTTTGAAATTTCACAAATATCCTTATCCTGCACACAACTGCAAAATTAGAAATGTTAAAAGTATCTCTTTCATGTTTGCTGGACATAGGCAAATAAATAACATTTCAACTCAGGACAAAACCTTACTTTGTTACAACGTGTAATCAGCACTATATATTTGATATTATAGACCAAAGCCATGTGAATTGAACTTAAATACCGTTGGTTGCACCATAGAAAGAACAATGACTTCTAACATTTTTCAAAAATCCTAATACTTTTCATATAGTTGGTTTTCCTTATATTTAAAATCGCTATATTCTAAGTCGAATTCCATTTAATATTTATAGACAGACTGAAATAATAGATTTTAATTTTCCCAAGACACATTATTGGACACACGGTTGAAATATAATCATGTTAACAATTGACTTCTATATACTTTTAATGTACAATTAAAATAAATATAAAAATATCATAATTTTCTATTAAAATGTTCAATGTATGGCCACTTTGTTAATGAAATAGGTGCTTTTTAACACTTTAAAGAAAAAGGGGTGCGATAACCGTGCATGTTGAGGCGTGTTCACTCTCAATGTGGGGGCGGCAGGTTCGAATCCCGAGAGGGATGGGCTCATCTACCTAATTGATAAGATCCTAGTTCGATAGACTAATATTAATACTATAATGCTTATTTATATCCAGTCGAATGGAATTCTATCGAACTCATATAGGCAAAAAAGAGCCTATTATATATTAACACTGAAAATTTGAATAATCATTTTTATTATTAATAATATATGCATTCCTTCACAGGGGATGGGTATGGCTACCAGTGTTTGTCTTTTGACAATTGTTTATTAATCGAAAAAGATCCCTCTGGCAATAACGGCACATACAAACACAAAAAAAATCATATATGGTTCATTCCATATCTTCACAAAGTAGCCCTATTTTTTATGCTGGCATATCATGAGAAGACTTCATTGAAATCAAGGGACTTCTTCTACCCCTTTTTCCGCTGATGTGAATCAAACCCCCAAGACGCACGATGAACAAAGAATTAATTAATTGATATTAACAAATGGTAGTTAGGTGAATGAAAGTTTTTTTATATACATTACAAATATGTAATCAGAGGTTCCTCCCTACGTGAACTAAGAGGCTTTGTCTTTCTTCTCTGAGGCCTCGTAAGACCAAAGAACATCCGCTTTTTATTCATGTACATATCTTAATTATGTGCATATGTGCAAAAAAACTATCTGAATGGGGGCTTTGCAATGATAATGATTGTATAAGGAAAGTAAATTGGCGAACAAAGTATTTGTAGTATTAAAAATAATTATTATTATATTCTGCATAACTTCAATATTTATTCACGTCATAACAATGAATGCTTTGTAAACTACAAAGCGATATTTACTTATGAAGGCCTTTAAAGACCATAATAAGGTAATAAGGTTTCTTGAGGGGCTGCCCACACAGGATTTAATGCACTTAAACCGTCCTTTGAAAGCCATTTGTAAGGCATTCGTAGGGATAGCTCTAATGATTGCGTCATGTGCATTTATTCCTTAGAATAATAGGCGGGCTAATTAAAATGTATAAATACTTGTGAATAATCGCAGGGTTTTTTTACGATGTGAAGACATTTGTGTTTATGCATGATGTGTGTTTACGCTTATTCGTTCAAGGATAGAGGCTTTACTTGGAGGAGCTAATGTGATAATAAAAAGTGGCATGACACCCTCTTCGGTCCGACCAAATTTAAAATGAGAGATGATTGAATGCAAAAATATCCAGAAGTAAAAGTATTTATTCGAACAAAAAAAACATTGTAATCATCCGGTTTTTCAATCTCTTGGATTGAAATAGGAGTATGAAAGAACTTAATGTCAAGATATGTCGAACACAAGGTATATTCATTTCATGTATTCATGGACAGTGAAACGTCTGTAATCTCATATATAGTGACATCATCAAAATATTAGTGATATGTCATTCTTCCCACATGCCGGTAGTTTTCATTGACATCAGTCCAGCATGCGAAAAGTCAGCTCTATACCCTCTATTTTAATATACATGACTAATATGCCTGTTTTCAATCAAAACATATTTAATATGCATTTTATATCTTTAACTTTACTCATTTTGATAAAATAAGGAGTGTAATAAACACTCATGTATATGTAATGTGACGATCTGATTTAGAGCTTTAATGACAGATATCAATTTTTGGCAAGGGATAAAACCCCAATTTAATACTTTACTAGAAATTTTACTTTGGTTATGTATATTAAAACAGCCTATAGATGTGATAATTTAGTGTAATGGAATATATGCAATAAGTAAAGACATTCCATTTGAAATAAAACTTATACAGGGTTCCTTGCTTAAGATTACTCACCTATTCATCAACTACATAGACATCAATAACGCAACTATGACAGCTGTGTTTTAAGGATATATTATATCATTTGTTTTAGACTATTATTATACAATTTTCACTTAATATACCCCCTATCAGCCTTGATTACGGCCTCTAACCTGGCCGGAACTTCGCACAGCTGTTATTGATAAGCTAACGGTCGAGACTGGCTCAAGCATCCTCAATGGCTGACTTCAGGTGTTCCTTTGAGATGAAATTTATCCTTCAGAGAGAGCTCTTCAGCCGCCCAAAGACAGCAGAGTCAACACAGAAGGACAGGGTTGTACGGCGGCCAAGAGTCTTTGTCAATCTTGGAGCATTGCCCTGGAGGAACTTCTGTGTGCTTGTGGCTGTATGAGGTCTAGTACCATCTTTTGAAATATCCACCCTGTCCCATAGTTGGCATGACCAAGGTAAAACATTGTCCCTTTAGATCTCCACGTAGGTGGTGATGTTCAGCCTCATCTTCTTCTCCAAGAAGAGTAGGGGACACTTTTCCCCATCAGAGGCCATGACTGCCAAGATCTGCAGGTTTGACACACTCCTCTTCTTACCCACATGACGCACATCATCAGGAAAATCATTGGGGTTGGCCGCTAGGAAGAATCCGTCTCAGAAGCCACCATCTCACCAAGAGAAATAGGATTTCATCCTAAAGATTAACACAGTCTCCTTTGGCTTATATTTAATCATGCAGAGCAACTTCTTGCCCTTCTCCAACTTTTTCCCATGCCCCTTTTCTCCAGCAATTGTCTTGGAGTCCTTTTATAAACATTAGGTTGCGTGTGGACTTCACAAGAAGATCCATGGTGGTTTTGATACCTCAAACTCCTCGCCAGTCTGGACAGGGTTGTCTTGTCTCTTATCTCGGCAATGGTGTCTATGAACATCCTCCACAAGCTTGCAAGTCCTTACAGTCTTATCCGGATCCTTCCAACGGATTCAACGGTGCCTCATGACCGCAGCAACAGTGTTGCGGGTACAACCTAATGCATGTGCAATCTGGCTGATGTTTTGTCTGTGTGCGTGAAGTTTCAAAATTGCCATTCGGGTACTTCTTTGTGAGCAGGGAGAATCATCTCATTTTATACACTTTAAAGCTCGTTTTCGATGCTGTATCTTGTCCAAATCTAAGGCAAAATATTCAGCTGATAACAAAATTTAAAGATTAGAACTCAACCAAAAAAACTGTAAGCTTCGAAGGTGAGTAGTCTCAAGCACGCACTCCTGTATTTGAATTGTATCGGCATATGAAGCAAATATATGAAAAAGACGCCTAACATAATTTGATAAAAATAAATATAGAATGTTGATTATTTTTATCAATCAAGTATTCCTATCTTTTTCTATTGAACTTTTAATGATATTTTTAATATTCATTTACAATATAATTTCATATTAAAATTTAGACAATATTTGTAATCATATGTATTTTATTAAATATGGTTCTTTAATAGTAGAAAAAAATAATAATGATTTAGGTCACGATGATACATTGATGAATTCATGGAATCGATATATCGGCTTTTTTGTCTCTTATATACAGTTGGAAGAACATTGCTTGGTACATATTTCTTTTTAAAAAAATAGTTGCACTAACAAACACTCACTGTTTTAATTAAATAATAACATCATTGAGGGGGTTCAAAAGGAAAAACAAAATATGGAGATATTGTTGAACAAGATAATAAAAGAAGTAAAAAAGAAACTTGACAAAAGTTAAATAATTAAATAAAATTGAAATCGAAATATGCCAAAAGCTTTTGCATTTTGTTTATTAGGTTACTTTTAAGAATGTATAATACACATAAAAAGATATAATTAGAGTACCAAAAAACTATATCCTTCTATATCAAATATGTTTCTAATTTAATTTAAGGTTATGCTGAACTGAATAATATATATAAATGAATACATATATATATATATGTATATATATATAACGAACGCACGAAATACTAACGAACAAGATCTATGAGAAAAATATTACAGTATATAAGTCAGTAATTTAGTTTAGTAGTTAAGGTTTCACTTTTATAAGATATGAAACTTCCTCAAATTAAAGTAAACCGAATTGTTATTCACTCGAACTACAAGATTGACTTCGTTAATGTGAATTTTTTAATTGATACATAAATAATCTCGGGGAATGAAAATATTAAATGTCTCACACTTACAAAATATATTATATACCATTTGAGGATGTACATCGCCCAAGCATATTTTTTTTTTTTATAAACTAAATTAACATATTTATTTATTTAAATATCAACTTACATTCAAACTCAATTCATCAAAAGGGCATAATTACTATGTACATTTGAAACAGGACAACGTACTGCACTATTAATAAAAAGACCAGACGTATACTTACAAGAAAGGGTCGGATTTAATTTGATATGAGATAATTATTTTAAGTCAATGTAATTTGTTCGTAGAGTAATTGTGTTCGAGTCGAATATATTCGTCCATAAAAAATCTCAATTTAAATTTTTTAATACTGATTCAGCTATTATGAAATAATATATGTATATAGAATGCATATAGCCTGAATTTAGATACATTTATTCTTGAGTTTCCCTAATTTTACAAGTACAAAAAATAAATCAATATTGTCTGTCATGATATACTGAAAATTTATTTTTTATTCAAAAATAAGAAAAAAAATGATTAAAATCAGTTATGGTTTTGAGAAAAATATATTTTTTTTAAATTTATATTTATAATTTTGCAGTCACTATTTATAGAATTGACTTTTTTCTATTCGTACCCCAAGAGTATATGCTATGAGCAACCTCTTAGGGTCACGGAAACTGAAATTTAATCCAGCAATCCGTAATAAATACGCCCCAAAGGCGAGCTATATTTTAAAGTTATTGCTTTGTTTTTACATTTTAAGAACATTTTTTTAGTTTTAAATGAACTTTTACTAGTTCATAATGTATGCCCGTGGGGTCAAGGACAAAAATCAGTAATTTTCAAGTATATATGAATGTCGGCATTCACATTATAAGCTCCAAAATATTAACGTTAGCTCCTTTTTATTCTTATCTCCCTTATTTATTAGAAAAAAACTAGTGAATATTTTAACAATCATAAGGTTACAGTTTCAGAATAGATTCCATCTCACTCCATAAGTTACTATTGTCAGCTGCAAAAGCTGCTGATTTCAATCGTAAGATATCTCTTATTTCAAATTCTTCAAAAGCGTATGGAAAAATAAACCATTATTGATCCATTTCAAAGGATCCTTATGCCTATATTGAATTTCATATGTTACAATTCAGCAAACGCTCTTTATATACTTTTGAATTATTTGCTTTTCTTTGTGAAAAACTTTATTGTACTCTACAAAATTAAAGTATTGTTTTTAAATATACTAGCATGTACTAATTCTAGAGTTGAAAGTGTTTAAAGTTTTCATTTTGTTTACACACTAAATAAACACAATTATCTCTATTGCAAAAAAAAAACTTGGGTTTCCCTTCATCGTTTTTCGATTACTAAATTCTAAATTTCTTCTTGAATGTTTTTTACAGTTTCAATTAAGCATTGCCGAGCTTGTGGTAGAGTTTAAATACTTTTTTCGAACCAATTATATAAGACAAAAAATATATAATCATTTACATGATCCATTGTAATTGTAAGATCATTATTATTCTATTATTTCAAAAAATATAAATTCAACTTTAAAAAATACGAATAATAAATCTAAACATCCAACCCATAGTTAAACTTATACCTGATTTAAACCAATTATGTTCGGTTATGATTGGGACTATCTAAGAGCTAAGTGAACATAAATTCATGAAGCATTATATGGTTATATTGTATTTTTTTCATATCATAGATCATGGACGAAGCAAAATCCTCTCATTTGAACTATAAGTTCATTTATGTTTTGTTTTTAACGTAATTGTCTTAAGATTGTGTTTTTTATCTACTACTTTCTAGTATATTCTTATATTTTTACACTGTATGGATTTTAGCTAATAAATAAACATTTAAAAAATCCTCTCATTTGTACTACGTAGATTTTTTTTTTCCAATCATACAAGGTTTATTCAATTATTTTTTGTTACAACTTTGGGCTTAAATGCACAGAAATATAAATAAAGTAACATAAATACTTATTTCGAAAAATTGTGTAAAAAAATCCTAAATGAAGAATGTAGTTCAAATTTATCACAAACCTCATTTTTCTAAATGTAAATCGATAGAACAATTTATTTGTTCCCTTTCAAATCATCATGGCAGTTTGATCGGATATCTAATACATCCATGATTAAGTTTCTCGTATTATTGCATACATTTGAACCATATTAGTAAAGAGAACATGGCTCTTATTTTTCTTACGGCAATTCAGCTGTGAGTGTCGTGAGGCGCCTATCATTTGCTGACTGAGTGTGGGTTTTTGCTGTGAAGGCAGACAGAAGAGATGCCTTCAAATTACTCTAACCGTAATACAGATAGATATAATCCATTATTCATTATATCAGTGAGCGTATACGGGCAATGTAATGCTATCATCATGGTGATGAATGGAGAAGAAGGGTTGTATATGTGTTGGGGGTTATATGTATTTGAAGAGGTTGATCACAAGGGCTCACATCTGGGAAGAAAACTTATTTATATTTATAAGCTCAATTCATAATAACGACATTAAAGACTTATTAAGGTCATAACTATAATACTATAGAGTACTGAAATGCTTCTTATATGAGAGGTCTATTGGTTTAAACTGACAAACTAATCCCCAACTATTATAAACCTTTAACGCAACTTTTCCCGGACATCTCTGATCGCTTCACACTCGGCTAAAAGTGATATGCAGTCTCTTTGTATTTCTTGCAGAAGAAACAACTCCCATAACTCACCAGTTTACCGTGGGTATAACTTGTGGTTAAAGTATTTGTTATTATCCAGTACCGAAACCAATATAAGGAAGGATCAACAAAGGGTTTTCTATTGCTTAATTATTGACCCGATGGGAGCGGTTTCGCCAGCTCTATCTCTATGTCTCTCAATTTGTGTTAATACTTGTTTTTTTATTTCGTTTGGAAGTATTATAAAACGTATTTGTTTGTGGTCATAAAAATTGATAAAGTTAAAAAAACTGTCACGTGGTCCAATTGGTCGTTCCTTTAATGTTATGTGTTTTAGATCCTAAGATTAAGAATAAATATATTTATTAATTGAGAGATTTGATGGGAAAACTTTTAAAAACCAATGTCTTGTTTAACGTTTTTTCTACTTTTTATTGTCAAACTTTCATTGCAAGACCCTTATAATAAGGACAAGGAAGGCAAAAGTGTGGATGTATGTATGCTCATTTTTGATGCAGGCTAGACCAAGACGGCTATTGCTAATCATTTCAAATGTGCCAGGAACTTCTTCGTACGCAAGGTCGAAAAACTGAAAAAGGAATCGAGGGACTTCAAATGGAAACCTGAGAGTGACCGCTGAAAACTTTTGATCCGACTATCATCAAACCCCTCCTCAAAAGCAGCTCAATCAAGTCAATGTACACTCTGGCTAAAGATTTGAGCCTTAACATGACCACGTGATCACAGATGAGCGGGAAAAGCCTTAAGCTTATTGAGAAGCCATTATTGACTCAAAAATAGGGTGAAAGGAGACTGCATGCGTCCAAAAGCTTTTGATTTGGAGGAGGGGGGCCGTATTGCTTTCTTCTTAGACAAGAAGACTTTCATAGTCAATTAATCGTAATAATGATAGCTTTGTTGTTTTTGAAGATACACGATGATCCAAGGAAGTTCCATAAAACTGCAAAACACACAGCTTCTCTAATGATAATTGATAATTAATTGTCCACAGGTGATATCCTACCTCCATATTATATATTATCTCCTGTTGCATTCCGAATTTCGTCAGCGGATTACATAAATGTGGTTTGTCAAAAAGTCGTTCCATGGATCAACAAGGATGCTGGCTATTCTACATATATCTTCAAGCAAGATGGGGTTTCTGCACATACCTCCGAAGCCATTCAAGCCTTTTTGGTCGAAAATCTGTTTTTAGGAAAAAAAACTACTTGTGGCCTCTTCAGAGACCATATTTAGTTCCTTTGAACGTATCCTTAAAGGTGCGCGTAGAGACCAAGGCAGTATACATATCTCACCCCTGAAACGTTCCGTTAATAAGAGCCTCTATTCCTGCGGAGTACATCCGTGACGTCTGCGCCTAGTTGAGACCCCGACTGGAGCAAAAAAAATCGTACTTAAATTTATTCAGAAATAAATAATAGTCTCTGAAGAGCCATGATTACTTTTTTTCAAAAAAAAGTGTCCTCAATTTTACACAACAGCCCTTATTAATTAATTTATACATATTCACGTTTCCTTATCTCTTTTACCAACTCCTCATACTATTTCAATACTTTGAAAAGGAATAAGCCCCTATCAGTCAGATTCATGACCAAACCAAAATTGTCAAGTTGTAACAGAAATCGACTTTTAACTCTGCATTTATATATATTCATATATATATGTATATATATATATATATATATATATATATATATATATATATAGTCGTCCCTCGCAAAGTCGAGACGATACGAATCCACTATACGACCACTGCGATATATATGAGGGTCGCGATGTTGATATATATTGAAATTTAGAGAGATTTGACATCACCCGGTGTTTAAAAAACGGGAGCCAAGCCGTCGTCTCGTAGTAAAAGAACTGCGAGATGTCTAGGGGCGAAGTAGCGAGGGCCGACTGTATATAAATATAAATATATATATTTATTTATTTTAAAAGTCAATTTTAAACATACAATAGAAAAAGGTATATATTGTTTTGTTTAAACAAAATTGCATTTTAATATTATCATTATTATTTTAACATCTATTGTTTATAAAAGTATTTTAGGGGGATTATTTGGCATGTGGATTGTGTAGGATTCAATGAATGGCATGTTTTGTTTCTTCTTACTTGGGATATAAACATCATGATATCTACTACTACTACGGTTAACTACACATACATACACAGAAGAGAATATTAGAGCAACAGCAAGATAACGTCGAGGAGGCAAGCAACAACAAAAATGGAGTTTAGAACAACGCACACTCCCCTGATATGATTGATTGGATATAGAGGCGTCCTTGATTCCATGTAAGATATATATATATAACTACATTCACTAGGTTTGCTCTCCTTCATTGTTATTATTATTATAATACGTGTGTGTGTGTACTCCTCTCCTATTCTAACTCCTCCACTTCCAGTTCAAGCAGAGGAATACAACAAGTCTTTGACTTTGTGTGGAGTAGTATGTAGTATAAAGAATGCAACACTAAAAAACAACAATCCGCTATAATGCAATACCATCTGCAAATACAAAAATGGGTTATAGCTGGGTTATTCAACTTTAATTCAATGAAGTCTAGTTAAAAGGGGGGAAATTATAAAGCACAAAAGGATTAAATGATGGGACTCACTATCACTAGAGGTTCTGTAAGTAGATATAACCAGTGGCTACTGGTGAGTTTAAGACTTCTACACCCCCCCCCCTCCCCCCGGACAATCACCCCCTAAAAATCACCCCCGGGCTTTTATTCTTCGCATCATTTACCCCCCGTTTCTAATTTTTTCTATCCTTAAAGTACACTTATGAAGTTCGTAACTATGTTTTTCTTTAGTATAAAAAATAAACCGCAATACATCTGCAAATACAAAAATGAAGTCTAATTAAAAGAGGGGAAATTATAAAGCAAAAGGGCTTTGCGGCTGATATATATGTTCGTAATATCGGTCATATAAAACATATGACCGATATTAGGAACATAGGTTTCAACACAATTTCAATTTTGACACAAAGATAAACATAGTTAACTTCATAAGTGGACTTTAAGGGTTAACAAATATGAGTAACGGGGGGGTACATGGCACGGAGGGATGATTGTCGAGGGGTGCTAGTCCGGGGAGGGCGTAGACCTGTTACAGTTGCTGGTATGTGCAGTAAAACGAGCGCAAAGCGACAAGTATTTACACCCTATTTAAAGAATAAGTTGGACAGAAGTCAAACTGTTGATTGTTTATAACTAAGTTTTAAAGAGTAATGCTTCATCACGTATCCATAGTCCTTATGCATGGTGAATGATAAATATACAAAATTTGTGTGGTTTTTCACATAATCGTAAATCTTTCTATATACTAATATGATCAACACTATCGTTACATGATTTATAGCTCATTGCAATTTTGTTTTTGACTTTTCGCTCATCGTTAAAGCGAATTAAATATTTTTTCACTTTATCCTTATCTCAAATTGAAAAATGCTCCTAGAAGCAACTGGATATAACATGTAAGAGATTTACATGTTAATAAGAAAATAACTTTATAAAAATACACTCCGCCTATTGTTTTTAAAATTCTATTTACCAAATTCATTGGGTAGAAAAGCTTTTAGCATTGAATGAAATCTAATAATGATGCAACTTTAAAAGGAGGAGGGAAAAGACTTTTATTCAGCTTATATGATAAATAAAAACAATAAACAATGTGCATTTTCAAAAAAATAACTAATTAAAAACGTGAAATACTTGCGTATTTATTATATTTACAAAAAAAACTAATTTTACATTCTTGAGATCATATCTACCATCTGCACCCAACTTTTAAAAATATCATTGATATTAAGGCAATTGAATACTGGGGCAAAAATACAACATAAGCATACAACATGACTTTAAGTCCCGTTGAGGAGACCCTACGTAATTCGATTTCTTTCAAACTTTCACAAGATGATCTCAATGCACTAAGATAAATCCCAGAAGCCTCCCAACTTTCAAAGCAGAAAAGGTGAAACAAGAATCACCTTAATTATATATATATATATATATATATATATATATATATCATATATATATACATATATGTTACAATAAGAACATATAACTAGGACTAAGTAATTGGGCGCAAACCAAAATATGCCATGATTTTGAAATGTGGAATTTCTGTATACCTAATATGACATAATTGTGACACCAGGAATCCAATGTTTCATTGTATATATAGCTTTGTATCCCCAATATGCCATTATTGTGACATGAAGAATTGACATCCATGTGACGCTTGGTTTAAAAGCCAAATATGTAATAGTTGTGGCTGATGCACCACAGGGCTCATTTTCATTATGATAACGTGTTTGTTTGAAGCCGGAATATACCCAAATTTAGGAACCCGAACAAACACCGAAGAAGATATTTATGTTGACATAATTGTAGCGTCAGGAACCCATTATTCCAGTGCATAATGTGATATTAAAACATTCGAGAGCCTGGTAATGTTTGGTTTGAAAGCCAAATATATCATAGTTGAAACCATAGGCTTAATTGACCTCAATACCTTCGGCATCCTTAGTAATACATTCTTACTTTGTCTTTTTATATGTATATACATACTGATCATATTAGTTGTCTGTTCATTATTTATGTACCCTGTATGAGTCATAGTTGCAATGTGCATTAAGATATTCCATATCCAAGGATGCAGTTTGAGCCCGTTGATGAAAAGAATGGTTTTCAAGTCACCTTTTTTGATTTATGGATTCGATAAATGCAGGGATTTGCTCCTGGCTCGAGTAAATCAATTTGGAGGGAGATCCTTGCGTTCAAATTTGTTGGTTTGATAATGAATGCACTTGGAAATTAAGTGTGTGGTCAATTCAATGGCTGAAGGTCATTACTGTACTCACGAGATGAGTTCATGGTAAATGGAGGTAAGAGGAAGGCAATTTGAATATGATTCCTGGTTTGTTTGGTGTGATGATGTAATATATATATATATATATATATATATATAATAATGTAATAGTTTTAATAGTTTTTAAGGGCACTTATTTTCTATAATAGTTAGTATATAAACTGTAGTTATTTATTTACCCACTAATATTGCATTAAAATAATAATAATTGGATATCGATCAACATATCTTTTTATCATAAAGCGTTACAAAAGCCCAACTCAAAATGGGGATTCTAGATTGTAGTTCTAACACTGCTGGCTCTAGCAACATTAGAATTTCAATCTGTGCATAGAACAAAGTTATAAACTTATCCATTGTGATTTAATGACTGCAAAAAAAATCCTATATGTTTATGAAGTTCTTTTGAGGAATGATTTGAAAAAATCAACTCATGCGAGTTTTTACTAATATAAGAACAAAGCTGTCCAACAAGGTTGAGCGTCTACTTTATCAAATCAAGTTGTTCCAAAACTCTACCAGGAATTGGATACATTACAAACTAAATAATCAATTGTCTTATTAAAACAATCACTATTTTTCCTCCTATGCATAGTTTTGAGACTTTATGTGTGTTAGAGAGAATAAAAGAGGCGATGATCTGGCCAGCAACTTTGTTGTTATTTTTTTGGGATAGTTCAATCAAAAATAAATATGGTTTTTTTCTCGCATTGTCTCTCTTTCTTCTCTCGGAATCATAACAATGATATTTTTAAGTTGATATATAAACGACAACAAGAATGGCGTGCGGAGAGCATAGGGATATAAAGATATAGATAGCTTATACCCTTCAATAGCGGAGCAACATCGTTCAGCTCTATTCTGTGTCCAATATAAACAAAGTAATTTATATAAAGTCATCGTAAGTTCATCATAGAGATAGAAATATTTGTTACTATTGGGCACAAAGACGTATGCCTATGAATAATCCCATAAGCTCATTATGTCTTTATATCTCTATGGCGGAGAGGATGTGGCAATTAAGCACTAACGTCATGAAGAGTTCAAGTTTGTACATCTAGTTGATGACGTCATAGCCTCTGCTCCTTTCATAGTCTACTCACTGAACAACGACTTAGTCCACAGATATCATAGCGGACAAAGGACATGTGTTTGTGTTCTGATCATATGCATTGATTAGAAGAATCTCTTGATGTATAAGGAGGCTACAAACATACATATAATTTATGATGGGGTTGTGCCATATCATGGCTCCACTGCACACGTTCCTTCATAAGTTATTTGGAGTTGAGACTGTGGAAATAGTGCAAAAAAAAGAGACGCATGAAAGGCACGCACAAGAGGCTCATCCTATTTCTTCCGCATCCCCTGACAAAAGTAAATGCTACATACTATACCTAAATGCTGCATTCAAAGCAGAAGACGAGTTCCTTCATGCAAAAAAGAGGGGATTATAAGAGGGGCTTAGCTAGACAACTCCACGATAAGTTACTCAATCAAGAAACAAAAGAACACAATGTCCAATTCCTAAAGATGATAGATAATACGAGATGCACAGAACGCAATGTTTAGATTCCTCTGATTAGAAAATAAAAACTGAAACGTCACACATGACGTAACATTATCGATTTGTTATGATTTATGCAGTGCCTTAGAGTAGGCAAGGAGTACTAAAGAGATGGAGGGAACACTCCTAATGTAAACAATAATATTTGTACCTATGTAGTCACACTTTACACAGTTTTATACTTCTAAAAGAGATTTATATGTGGAATAACAATATTATGGCATTTCTAATTCTATTCGTAATGTGGCAGCCCTTCAATAATCACGAAACCTTTTTATGTTTATATCTCTAGGATCAATCATCAAAATAGGTTTCTTGTAATACTTTACCCAGATAAAAGCAACAAATGATCGTACAATCAGTTTAAAGAGTAGAATGAGACTATTGGCAGTAGCCTCATTCTACTCTTGAATTGTGCGATGTACGATAGGATTGCCTTTAGACATAAGTTTTCTCCGATGGCAGTATGTGGGATGCTCCAATGTTTTTACTCCGGAAAGATCATTTGTTGCTCTTATTCTGGGTAAAGTTTTAAGAGAACCCTATTTTGATGACTGATCCTATAGATATAAAATATAAAACAAAAGGTTTCGTGATTGATGAAGGGCTGCCCACATTATGAATAGAATTAGAAATGTAATAATGTTGTTATTCAACTTATAAATCCTATTACTGCTCAAAATAATCGCAATACCATAAAAATAATGCATTCATAGCAAATTCAACTCAATAGCCATCTTTTTACATTAAAATATATCCCCTTTGATTTATACGAATATCAGCAAATTTGCTATTTATCCAAACACCTATTTATTTATGATATGAAATTTGTTTGTTATGGTTTTTGTCAGCTTATGTTATGACTCATCAGTCTTTGTCCAGACTCTCCTACTCTAAGGCACTGGATTTATGGCATAAAAATATCTATATTCTCTTCTTTTCTCTCATTATCTTTCTGTCTGTTTGATAGAAAGGAATACTACTTTATGGACTAGTGAAAATATAAATAATAATCAAACCTTTTCAGATATTAATAAATTGGCTGATTTCGGTCTGAAAATGAAAATTTAATGCAAATAACATGTTATTAAACCAATTTCATTTTTGCTCAAAATCATGTGAATGTAGTAACACAGAGTCATAAAAATCTATTTTTTGTATTAAATTATATACGAGGTCGAGTGGCTTCATCGATATTAGTCCACCATTTTATATTATTATTGTTATTTATTTAATGGTGTAGGTATTATATATATAGGCAAATCGCCTATGTGATGACGTCACATTTTTTTGATTTTTATTATGTGGAAATATCCCTCTTTGTTTCATGAGTTCTGCCCCCCCTGGATAACACATAGAGATATAAAGATATAGAAGCCCGATTCCATCCAATAGCAAGAGAAACATCTTCGTTCAGCTGTACTTGTGTCCAATATAACAAAGTAATTATACTACGATCGTAACTGATCATAGAGATAGATTCTATCTCTATGATCAGCTTACGATGACATAGTACAAATTACTTTGTTTATATTGGACACACAAATGACGGGAATAAGCTCTTGATATCTTTATATCTCTATGGGATAACACTTTTTAGACCTTTTTCTCGAATGTGATTGGAAATTGAAAGAACAGAAGTTTGAATAATGTTAATAATAAAAAATACAGTTGGCATGATGAATAAATTCAATCCCATAGGCCCATAGAAAAAAATATCTTAAAATTCCACGTGTCATTTACCAATCTCTTGGAGAGTCAAATACTAAAACTGAGACTATTACTTATTGCAGCTTTCAGATTTTGAAAGTATCTTTATACGAAAAATAGGATTTATATCATTATTATGATTAGTGAAGTAAAATATATTTACCGCAAATGAAAATCAGGGAGCTGAAATAAAATAATAATTAGATGTATTTCTAAGAAAATGTGGTTCTCTTTGAGGGCAGTAAATATGAACAAAATATTCATTTATGTTTTTGCACTACACTGATAGCTTTAACTCTGTTTTTTTTATAATGTATCTTATTTTTTACACTGTAATGATGTTCACAGATTACTGAATATTTTATTTACTGAAAGAAAAATGTTAAAATATAGTCGGTGAGAAAATGACTTTTATTTATAAACTTAAAAATCACATGATTGACGTGATCACCATTCATTGCAAATCCAGGTTAGGGAGGGCATTAGGTGTATTTTTTGCTTTCTTGTTAAATGTAATACACTTGTAGGGTGACGTAATTCAGAATGCGTTTAGTAGTGAAAGGAATGAATATGAGTCACTTACATTAACCTTAAGTGAGTATCAAGGTTAATGCTTGTTTTCATGTTAACATTGTTAAGGGGAAAATCCATCTTTTGCTTTAGATTTGCATCCGGAAGTGTGTTGTGTGTGTGTGTGTGGTATCAGGGGTCTACAAAATCAGCATCAATAAATAAGTAGAGGGCTTCAATCATAGGGATATAAAGATATAGAGAGCTGATTCCCCAATTGCAGAGAAACAGCGTTCTGTTGATTCTGTGAGTTCAAAATAAACAAAGTAATTTGTACTACGTAATCGTAAGCTGATCATAGAGATAGATTCTATCTTTATGATCATGACTAAGTTGCGTTCAGTGAATAGAAGGTAGATTAGTAAGGAGCAGAGGCTATGACGTTATCATCTAGATGTACAAACTTGAACTCTTCATGACGTCAGTGCTTAATTTGCCATATCCTCTCCGCCATAGGATATAAAGACATAGAGAGCTTATTGGATATTCTGAGGCATACGTCTTTGTGCCCAATAGTAACAAATCTTTCTATCTCTATTATCAAAACTTACGATGACGTAGTATAAATTACTTTGTTTATAGTAGAACACGCAGATTACAGTTGAACGATGTTTACTCTGCTATTGAAGGGAATCAGCTCTCTATATCTTTATATCTCTTTTGCTTCAATGGATTCTACCATAGATATAAAGATATAGAGAGCTTATTCCCTCCAATTAGCAGAGAAACATCGTTCAGCTGTATTCAGGACACAATGACGTATTTCTCTGAAGAATCATCCTCCAACAGCAAAAACACATCGTTCAGCAGCTGTATTCTTGAAAACAATGACGTATTTCTCTAAAGAATCCACTATCTTTATATCTCTATGGTTTGAACATAAGCGCAGTGTACACATAAGTCTACATTTGAAGCTTTATTTTTTTCTAAAGAGATTATATGAATCAAGATTATTTGCTGCAAAGTGTCAAACATTATACTTTTTTATTCAGCACGAAGCATTTTCTTCATTTGGCACTGTTTTTTGCCTTTTTTTGTTTCGATGGAATTGTATCCGACAGGATATGGATAAGTATTATAGCATTAAATTAGTCTATCGAATCTAGGATCATATCACTGAGGTAGACCAAAAATCCCCTCTCGGGATTCGAACCTGGTCCCCCAACATTGAGAGTTGAACACGCCTTAACGCACACGGCTATCGACACTTTTTCTATCATACACACCAAATATGATTTACACTGATCATCATCAAAAGATATTTTTTAATCAAGTCATATATACCTATATAGAAAGAACACTTCCGGATGTTGAAGAAACGATGAATTCTAAAATGCTGCCTTAAGTACAATGATGACATCAAATCAAGTCAAATAATGAAGAGAGAAAAGCGTAATCAGTTAACAAAGCCTCTTAAATTACTTTGATTGAACGTTAAGAATAAGGAAAAAGAAAAGAGTGTATCATTAACTTTGCACTAAGGTTAATGTTTTAACTATTGTCACGTTCAGCCTTTCTTTAAACGTTAGTGCTAGAAGACTCATGACGTATACATATATAAGTGATGATGAATTATATATTTAAAGCATGTGTGTGTTTAAAACATATATATATATATCATCTTCGGTTTGGATCCTCGAATGTCATTTAAAATAAAATAAAAAAGTCTTCTATGTAAGATTAACCAATAAATAAAGTTTCTTAATTTGTCCTTCATATTATTATTATTTTCTATTGCATCCTTTATGTTCAATATTGTATGTTTTTTAAATGTCTTTATTTTGACACTTCCTAATGGCACTTGTCAAACACACAAAGACCAGGGTTTGCAACAAAACTTTACATCTAAGCCACTGGTACTGAAGTAGTGAACATCTGACCTTCTCTTACAGCCTTTTTAGCATAAAATGGATTTGATTCAATATATAAAAGTAATAATGAGTGTTATTTTCCAAAGCATAATATTCATATAAACAGATCAAATTAACCCAAAATATATTAATATGCAATTTACCTATCTTAAAAAATAGACATCAATTTTGTTTCATCATAAACAAACGTATGTTTAAGTTCTTTCATATTCAAAGGTTCGAAAATAGGTAATTTTAAATCACAAATAACAAGAAAAAAACCTTCCCAAGGACGCCCTCGTAAAAAATCAATGGCAAGCTAATCAGCAGCACTATATTGTGTGGAATCAGTGTCCCAAATAGTCAAATTGAAATGGCTTTCATTCCTTTTTCGGAAGTCTCTAAAATACGCTTGATATTAAGTTCCATAAGAATTATTGTATAACAAAATAATAATCATATTTTTATATGAGCTATTATAATTCAGAATTTTTGGTTATAGTGGCTAAGTTTTTATTAGTATTATATTTTTGCCTATTTGGTTCGATAAATTGCATCTTTTGTGGATAAATAAGCATTATAGCATTAAATTAGTCTATCGAACCTAGGATCTTATCAATGAGGTAGACCAAAAATGACCATCCCCTCTGGGGAGGATTCGAAACTGCGCCCCCAACATGGAGAGTTGAAACACCTTAACAACTGAGCTATCGCACTTGATTATTACTTCCGAAATAATACATTTAATACAATACATTCGTATAAGAAATGAACAGTTGTCACCGCCTCCACTTTATTTATTATTACCTCCGCCGAAGGAGGTATTGTTTTCACTGGCGTTTGTTTGTTGGTTTGTCAGCAGATAACTCAAAAAGTACGGAACAGATTCAAAGAACTTTGTGGAGTTGTTGTAAATGCAAAATAAACCAGTGATTAAATTTTGGCATCTCTGAGTGCAGAATTAAGATGCAAAATGAGCTAAATACTAATAATATTTCAAGTTAGCCTACTCTGCCAATAGATGTCGCTGTGCTATGAAATCGGGTGCCGGGAGCGTCTTCCTCTCGAATTTCCGTCGAGGGAACCCTCCCCCAGCCTCTACGCCGCCCCAGTCGTGAAAAATCCGCCTCGAAGGCTCATAAGGACCCTGTGACGGCGGAGGTTTGCACTCTCTGAGTGTATATTGCCTCTAGTTATTATTTTGCCTATTTGATCCATGAAATTGCATCCTTGTGTAGATAAATAATAATTATAGCATTAAAATTATTCTATCGAACCTAGGATCTTATCCATGAGGTTGACCAAAGTGACCATCCCCTCTTGGGAGTATTCGAACCTGCACCCCCAACATTGAGAGTTGAACGCGCTTTAACGCACATGGCTATTGTACTTCCTTAGTTCAATAAGATTATTTTTTATAAAAACCATAAAACATATTTGTATATAAGCTATTATAATACAGTTTTTTGGTTACATATTTTTATCATTATTTGCAATGAAATGTCCATTTTTTGTGGTCTCAGAATGATTAGGTGATATTATAGACTTGTGTATTAAAATTGTCTCAGTAAATACTTATGTACACACACACAGATATAAAACATATTAGTTAAAGTTTATGATCCATTTTATAATTTTGATCCTTTAGTGATTCTGAGGGAAGAAATATATATTTATTTATATATCATATAAATTGTAAAACAAATCATCATCATTGTTTTTTAACTAAGGAATGATAAAACCTATAAATTGAATCTGCTGTTCATTTATTTAAAGCTCTTCAAGAATTATGACTTTTTATTGAAAATCCAAGGCGAGAAACCGACCATGAAGCTAAGCCAATTATTTAATCCGATTTATCTTCTGGAGACTTCTGGAAAACATTTCTAAATATTGCTGAAGTCATTGGGTTTAATACATTCAAAGTTGAATGAACTCGTTGGAATCGGACATTCCTATTATAAGTCTAATGTCATCTCCCTTTTACATGGAGTAGTTGGTTTGTTTAGCTGAAAAGACGCATGACACAGTTCAATAATTAGACATGGATACCCAGTAGGTATTTCCTGGCTACAACTAGAGGAAAATTCCCAAAAAGATTTTGGATTTACTTCTCTAAAAGGCTTTAACTCATAATAATGTTAATTCTGATGGTAAGAAAAAATCCTTGAGGGAAAAATAGAAAGAAAAAATAGTCAGATAAAGGAAAATAATGGCATATGGTCAAAATACATGATGGCAAGTTTTCGAGTTGAATAAAACAAATATTGTTCCAAAAATATTTTTAATCGTAATGGAGTAATGTAAAGACTATTAGATATCATTAAAATTGCTTGGATAGTATTTAGGTGTATTCCACTCAAAACTTGCCAATGTCCTTTGACCGTTTTTTTCCGTAGGTCATTTATATTTTTTCTTATATATTTTTTCTTATATAACTTTTCTCATTTTGCTATTTGGATCATTTTTTCATAGGTCATATTTTTCCTTTTCTATCAAAACCAATTTTTCCTAGGATATTTTTTACTACGATTTATTCTGAACACTTAACAATCCTTATCTCAAATGTGCATACAGCTTATTATATGGTGTTTCAGTTCAAGAATCCTTTATTCCGAGTTGAAAGGAAACCAAATATATATTTTTGTCCTTTTTAATAAATATTCTATTAGATAAGCAATTCCGTCCATTCGTATTCTAACTTTAAAAAGTATGTTTTATCCATTCATCCTTCTATAAATTTTAAACTAATGGTTTGAAAATAACGTTTCAAAGTTTTAAAGAAAGGTAGCATTGCAATTTTTTGACTGATGTCATTAATTGTTTATCCAATTTTTGATGGCTGAAATACCTAGAATACAACGAACTTAAGGTTTATCATTGAGTGTTTTGCAAAATAAGATGATTCAGTTGGTTGAAAGGTATTTAATCTTCGTTTTGTATAATTATAACATATTTCTCTCTCTCTCTCTCATATATATATATATCAGACTTGTTGACGTTTGCGAAAAATTGTCGTTCGTTCACCAAAAGTTATCGTTCGTCGTTCATCGTTAATTTTAAATGAATCGTTAGTCGTTCGCCATTCTGAAAAAAATTGACGACTTTTTTAAAGAAATAAATTTCTGAAAAAAGTGATGACGTTTTTTTAGAAAGGAAATTTGTCACTTGAAAATTTAAAATCTTTGTCTTTTTTTTGGCGCCAAAAACGAACGACGAACGATAAGAAATTTTCCTTATCGTTCGTCATTCGTCAAAAACTTTGTCGTTCATCGTTCGTGAACGGCAACATATGAACGATAAATCAACAAGTCTGATATATGTATATATATATATATACTGCTTAACGAGCTTCTTGATCTTTTTATTGTTATCTTATATCTTTTATAACATCATAAATAAGGAAATTACATTTACCTGTTTTTCTAATATCTTTAAAGGCCCAATTTTTTATTTCTATCTCCTTCTTTATACTATATGCTCTTACTGTAATTGGATATATAAAAAATCAATGATGTATGCAAATAATGAATCAATTAATTAAATACAAACAATACATTTATTTAGTGCTTGATAATTGTCTTATGTATCAAATTATATAAGAGCAAGAAAGTTAGTCAAATACATGCTAGCAAAGTGATAAAAAGAGGGTCTTATTTTTTAATAAAAATTGGATAATTTTCCACAAAAAGAAATTGTTTACTTTTACGCCTATTCATAAGAATATTTGTGACTGGTATTAAACTTAATTTTTCTTTAAATTAATATATTACTATTGGTTTTCTATATGTTTGGTGTTATTAATATATAAGAAAGGATAACTATGAAAGTATCACTATAATAATAATAAATTGTCAAAATATATTTTGGTCGACATTGAAAATGATTTTAGTAAATGGATATTGTTTTTCGTTTGATATAAAGTAAAAATCTAAGTTGAAGAACCTTACTTCCACCCCCGTAAATACACTTTTTTATGCAGTATTATTTATTAATTCCTGAACATCCATTGTTTGTATGTTTTTTTAATGCAGGAGTGAAGCAAAAGTCTCCCCCAGAGCCTGATAAAAAAGAAGCCTGTCATCATCCGAGGCCTTTAATCTTTTCATACTTATTATTTGTTTAAAAGGGGAGGAGAGGTTAAAAAAAGGCCTCCTTTACAACCATGTGTGTGTGTATTCAAGAGGCAGCAAACACTAGGAAGTAAACTTAGTAGTTCCTAAGGGGGGAGGGGGGTGATGCCTCGAAACATGCATTCAATAATGTGAAAAAAATATTCAACAAATATTTGTCTGCTTTTATATGTTTATAGAGACTCTTTTATGTACAACAAACGACCATATAAAATTGGAATGTTCAAAAGAAGTTTAAAATATTTTCTTATTTAGTGATCTGCTGTTTGATCATAAAACAGCTTCACATGATTAAAAACGTACTTTCAAAGATACACACACACACTATATATATATATATATATATATATATATATATATATATATATATATATATACTATATATATATATATATCAGGACACGAGCGGGTCCAGGCTGTTTTTTAACGTCCCAGCCCGGTGTTTTGAGACACCGGGCTGGGACTTAAATATTTTCTTTCGTTTGTCCTTCATAAAGTGACGACTTTCTTTTTAGAAAGGAATTTTCGAAACATTCTTTTCTAAAAAAAGTCATCATTTTCTGAGATTTTTTTTAAAATTATTAATAATAAAAAACGCTGTCACTTTTTTTTGAAAATTATTTCTTAAAAAAACGTCGTCACTTTAGAATGTCGAAGGAACGAAAATATATATTAAGTCCCGGATCGGTTTTGGCCTGGCCTGGATTGAAAAATTTAAGTCCCGACCTGGCCCGGGTCCTGGTGAAAAAAGGTGTCTCGGTCGTTCCTGATATATATATATATATATATATATATATATATATATATATATATATATATAGGGTGATTCTTATTTATTTTTTTGGATTTGAGAGTCGAGCTTTACCCTAAGACTTTACCTTAGTGCATTGAGATCATCTTGTGAAAGTTTGAACGAAATCGAATAACGTTAATTGTCTTCTCAACGTACTAAAAAGTTATGTTGTAGTTTCTTTTGACATACGATCGCCTCTCATGTCCTCAATTTAAATGCAATTTTCAAATATGTCAAGAATTCTAAATTAGTTTTTGCTTATTGTGTACAAAAACAAGATATAATTTTATTGGAAAATACCCTAAAAATAATTATTTCGAAACTTAATATTTGTGCAGTCAGCTGTTGTTAAGATCCAAATAAATAATAAACGTTGATATTTATATGTAATGTCTTGTGATTCTATTTTTATAATTAAAACATATGCTTTTTTAATGAAATTATATTAACTTGTAGATTAATATTTTAATTTACGTATGTGTCGTCTATTCCTTTGACTTATTTTGCATTTACTTATTTTTTATAGGTATGTATTGCTTACTGAAGTACATTCAAAAAGGGTAACAAGAAGAAGCATGATGAAGTGATCGAGACACCTGGAAGCTACAATTATGCAGTAGGTTACATACAAAACATACATTAACTTAAATATGCCTGTCCAAGCCACTGCCTTTCTAAAGAAGATTTATACCTGCCTATGTCTAGTTATATATATATATATATATATATATATATAGATAATAGAAACAGAAGACAAAGTGCATTTTTTGGGCATGGAAGAAATAAAGAAGACGAGTCGATGGAACAGCAATTATGTGATCTAATTTACCGTATACTGCATGCCTTAGGAAACAATGGACTATTTCTTTTGATTATTTATAATTACTTTATTGCTTCTTTTATAATAAAAAACCATTACTTATTGTTATAAAGTGAGGAAAAATTTCATTGGTCAGAGAGAACAAAAAGATATTTTATGTTTTAATAGTGACGGATGAGAATGAAGTCTATGTAAGTTACAACAATGGAACTAATTACTTATAACAAAACAAATATGTAAACGGAATACTTAACAAGTTCATATAATATGTATCTTCTGCTAATAGAGGCTAATCAATGATGGTGTCAATTATTTCTTGCAATTCAGCTGTATTCCTTTTCGATACATTGTAGACATTATAAATTTCATATTTTTAAAGCAGTTAGCAATAATCAAGGTTTAATGGTATCTACCAATATTTAACTATAGTTCTTCTTAAGGTTGTTGTAAAAAACTAAATAATTTTGATTTTAACTTGGGAGAAACACTGTAATAATAAGAGCAAATCTTGAAGATGTTTCTATTTTATATATATATATATATATATATATATAGAGCTGGGATTCGGTAAAAAAATCTACCACCGGTTCTATATTCGGTATATACCTTCTACCGATCGACATCAGTATTCGGTAGATTTTATTACATATCACGATATTTGAAATCTACTGTCGGTAGCATCGAATACCGATTTACATCCGGTAGTCGCAGCTCTGATGAATATATATATATATATAATGAATCAGGAAAAAAAACTCAACCATTTTTTTCGATTTATTCAACCAAGAAATAATTAAATTTCCCCTTCCATTCTTAATTCATGTTATGTGTTTATTGGAAGTTTTTTTAATGATAATAGAATAATAATATGTGTTGGAGACATTGGACTTCACCTGTCTTAACATGCTTTGTGCGCGTGATATTTTCCTGGTTACAACAGATAAACAAAAATCAAACTGCCCCTCAGCCCATCTTTTGCCTACCTGACAGAACATCACCATGCCTTTTTTAATTTTGCACATAGGTTCTTCTGCCTATCTTAATATACTTATAATATAACTATAACTCTTCCTTCTCGAGAGGAATTTGCGTTGACCCGGTCTGCAACACAGAGCTCCCCTAACTATTTATAAAATCTACAGGTAGATAATAACTCAAGTCATGTCTTCGAGTATCAGACTCTATATAAGTCTAAAGAGAGTTTTTTCTGAAGTGGAATGTGTGGACAGTTAAGAATGAGTCAGAAAGTCGTTTTCCCAATAAACATTTTTTCTACGAAAGACAACGTAAAATACTTAATTTATTCATGTTATAATCATATAAATATGAGTCTATAGAGCATTACAAGAAAGGAAGAATACAGAAACTTATATATTTGACATTGTGGAACTCCTCAGAAAAAATGACTTCAACATTGGCAACAGCCAAGAGAGCAGCCAAGAAAAATAAAACCAAAATGAGAAACTTTTAGCCTATTAATATCTCTCAGTTGCACTTAAACATTTGTACATATACAGTTGTAATATGCGGATAAACATATTTTTATGTTGTGTGTACATTTGTTTAAAAGACAGACAGAGAAAATTGGCTTTGTCGCAAGTACTTCCGGGATGTTTCAATGGCATTATTATTGCTTACACAAAAAAAGTATGATGGAGTTCAATTAGAAGGTGATTATATAAAAATTATTATACTTCATTAAAACCTTTAGTTAAGGGCATTTTTGAACTGTACGTATCTTCGAACTAATTTTACATAGATTTAAAAGGAAAGAAATGAAATATTTTGTTTTAACTTCTATATAAAAATGCTTATTTTTGCTTTGTTATACACGAGTGCTCATATATATATATATATATATATAAAGAAGAAAAAAAGGGATAGAGTATTTTGCCTCACTTTTTTTTTTTTCTTTCTATCCAGGTAACACTAACAGCTGTTACCAAGTGGTAATTGTATATTCTCATATCAAAGGATCAATTTTTTGGGAGAGTACGTGCAAAAATGTATTTGCTTATTTCTCTTAAAGTATAGCGATTTTTAGAGCACCAAACATATCAAATGAAAGCTTGGTACACCAGCTTTAATATTGTGGTATACTAAATCATGTCAATTTAATAAGTAGAGAGTTATATGTACATTAAAAAAACATATCTCGCGTACAAAATGACGCATATAATGGATTATAAATGCGTCAGAGACAAAGTAAAATTCTGAGAGGATACCTTGACGCAAATCTAAGAAACACATTATTTTTTTTCATAATCGATTTCTTATAGGTCAATACAGGCTCTGAATCGTATGATGTAAACTCAGACTGTACTGAATTCTGAATTGATAAAATGCAACCAAGGTCATTTTGGATTTATCATTCAAAGGTTTACTAAACTTAAAAATACTATTTTACTCTGAAGCGAACAAGTCATCTTCTACAGGCGAGTGAAGTTAATTGATACAAAAAAGCTATGCAATATGCTATCATTACACACTCCATTTTTTTCTTTGTTTTTACTGAAAACTTTGTTTTATTAAGAAACATCAAATATACGTCTGGTAGTAAATTAGATTTCCTTTAAATTAATAATTATTATTGAAGTCTGTAACGTCCACCATTTTGAAGAAATTTGCGAAAAACTATATTTTTACTAAATTTTTAAACTTTGACCTCGTTGCGCGACCTCGTAATGTTGACCGATTTTGTTCAAACTTTGTATGTGTCTTCTTTTATCACCAAGAAACAGAAAATCCACAATATTGCTAACATTTCAAACATTTGAAAAATAAGAACAGCCCTATATATATATATATATATATATATATCACAAAAATTATTCAAATATGCGATAAATATGCAGAAAAAGGCCAAATATGCGTTATATGCGTTAAAAGGTCGTTTATGCCCAGAAAGTTTATTTACCAGATTCCTACAGCCCTGGTCATTAGAAACTATGATCGTAGAAAAATGGATTTTTGTTTGACTCCCCCTTACCCCCCCCCCCCCCAAATTGCGTTCAAAGGTTGCGTTATGATGCAAAACTTTTGTGTTATTGCTTATTTTGAAAAAAATTAGTTTTACAAAATTTAGATGTAATTTATTAATGAGTTTGTTATTTTTTGCGGGGGGTGGTAGTTTAATATCTCAATATTAGGTTTCAAAATACCCCCTAATGTATATATATATATATATCTCAATATTAGGTTTCTATATATAGCCCCAATATATATATATATATATATATATATATATATATATAATGCATACAATATAATAAAAAAGCTTAAAAATTTATAAGCCACTAAATTAGACATAGGCACTAACGTTGCAACATACCATAGTTTTATAATATTTTTAAACCAACCTTATAAAATTTGAAATTGAACACTCTAAAGTCCCACATGTTCATTTTTTATTTGTATAAACTGTGATAGTTTTTGTAGGTTACATAATATTGTATAAAATTATCGTGTTTCTCAGTTTATTAATATTTTAATTGACATTTTGCGGGTTTGAACGATTGAAATAGTCCTTTTAAAATAGACTCTGTCATTGAAGAATTAAATGATCCTTGTTAATTATATTATTGACTGCTTACATACAAACAAAGATATATTTTATGCCGAATAGAAAAAAAAATTCTTATGTATTATCAAAAAAATATCAATGTGTATAAACTATTCTTTTTATGAGCTTGGGTATTGATGAGAAGTGGAAGGAAGACAATTTATCAGACATATATGTGTAGCTAACTAAATTGGTTATGATCATTTAAATTGTTATCAATGAAAACTATATAAATTATTTTGTAAACATTACTTATAAGAAAAAATCAATCTTTGACCTCAGCTATGTACTTCATTTTAAAAATATATATTTCAAAACAAAGCAGTCATTAATTTGACTTTATTGAAGTATGACTAGTATGAAAATATACAATCATCGAGTTCATTCCGTAGTTAATAGGAACGTTTATACTTTGTAATCGCTTAAAAATACATTCATAAATATAATTTATATGCTTTTTTGCCCACGTCATATATTTAAGACACAAAGGAATTAATTACAGTCAATTTTCGTGAGGTGTTTTTTTTTGGTGTAATTTGATTTAATTAATGATACCCCCCTTGATAATTACATCCATTCTCTATGAAAGGACTTTAGCAATTTCGCACCTATTATGTGCTCAAATGAACCATTGTATCCAATTATGTATCTCCAGCTACAGCAGCAACATTGTCCTAAACAAAAGAAGCCCCATTTTTCCCTTATACTTCCTCAGTCGGCCAGGACGAAAAAGTATGTAATATAATATACAAATTCCTCTAGGATAATTAGGCAAGCCACACGTCCATTATTGAGCACTTGATTCCTGGGACAGAAGAACAGAATGATAATAATAATGCCCTGGTCAGCTCTACTAAAGGCATTACTAAAATGAGAGCTATAAAAGTTAAAGAGATGATATAGTAGTATAAAGAGGGGTTGCTGTTGACTTAAGACCGTCCCATGAGCTGAAAAGACCCATTTTGTATCAATTGTATTGTTATTTTTGTGAGAGGATGGGATAATTTTTCTTCTCATTGTTTTTTGAATATATATCTTCTCACAATTTAACAAGTTTTTTTTTGTTAATGTTCTCTAATTAGGTAGAAGTTATGATATACTAGTACTACGGTGTTTTTGTTTATTTATATAGGAACTGGAGAGTCAGCGATCCACCAGAAATCAGCATATACAGAGCCCCTCTTTATATATGTTTATATAATAATGTGGATAATATATTAAAATTAGCACAAAATATATTTGAACTTATTTAAATATGTAAATCTACAAGGTGAATATCTGAGCATTTGACATTTATTGGTTGTCGAATTTGAGGCTGTTTCATATAAAAATATTGTTTTGATCGATCTATAATATTAGAAGCTCCTATTTCTTTTAAAAACAGCTGTGAAAAAAATATTATATTTGCTTAATTGTTAAGGTTCAGGTAGATAAATTATATTTATTTTTACCCACAAAGTTCATATGAATTATTTGTTAAAACTTCATTTTTTTATTCAACAGTAATATCATTTATTTAAACAGGATGTTACCCGGCGCTGCCCAGGATTTTCCAACTCGACAATAGTCTTTGGAATAGAAAAAAGATCATACAAATATTTTTAGTGATGTCATCACATGTGATTTTTTCATATTAAAATCAGTTCCTTAAAAAGTTGTCCTTGGGTCTTCATTGCCATTTTTCCGTTTCTTCGTTCCTTAAGGCTGGGAATTAAAACATTGTAAAAAGAAGCTACTTTTAAGTCGTTTCATAGAGTGCCTATGTTATTTTCTTATGAAAAGTAGTTCCTTAAAAAGTCGTCATTGCCATTTTTTCCGTTTTGTAATCCTTCAAGCTGGGTATTGACATCACTCTCCATCTCTAGAGACTATTAAAATTTGAGTAGCACAAGTTGCAATATCAAAGATGTTGTTATTTTCCACAAAACTTAAATTTGGGGGGACATACAGGGACAGACAGAAAATTATTTTTAAGTAATCATGTAGAAAACGAATTTTTCGGGAAACACTCAATAATACAAAAACACGTCTTACTACCTCATACTCATTCACAGTGAATTTGGTCAAAATCTAACTTGGCAATTTTAAAAAATTGGCAAAAAACGTTTTGGCGAATAAAATAAGCATGTTGATGACGAATTTTCCGCGAGTTGACGACCCCACTAAAACACTCCCTGAGCTCTCAAAACTATTCATTGAAAATTTCGTCAAGATCTAATGAACCGTTCGGGAGATACAGGGAAACGAACGAACGAACAAACGAACTTCTTTTTTTTAGTATAAGTATATGTAGATTACATTTTTGAATAATCTTTGGAAAAATAATGTTTGAATAATGAAAGAGGTATTAATCGGTGGCGCAGCTTTAATACTCGGTCGGGTGGAAATCTTAAGTAAAAAAATTGTTAAGTAAATATTTAAACGTCAGTAATATTATTATTATTTTTACGTCATCAAAAAGTCTATCGTTGCAATGGTGGAAAGAAACGCATTACAAAATTTGATTCTTCCTGTTTACCCTTGTGACGTCATTAAAAATCGCAACTGAAAAGTCAGCTTACCATGTTTGTCAATAAGTAAAAGAACCCTCAAAATTTAATTTTTTTAGTTGATATATATTTGGATCCTAAAAAAATGGACATAAAATATTTTGAAATTCAAATATTTATATAGTTATAACTTCATATCTTATATATCGCGTTACATACTTCATTTTTCTACAAAATGGATTTAGTCTTAATAAAAGTAATGATGCTGTTGATTATTATTTTTGTTATCCATTAGTCTTTAAATATCATTTCATCATGAAAGATAAGAAGCGGATATTAATTATGTATCAGGGATTAAGATCCTATTTCTTGATAAAATTAATTGTTCAATGATCATTAGTTTTTACTGTAAGGAAGCCGTTTCATTCTAGGCTTTGAGCTTTTTATTATGAATAAATCAGTATAAGAACATGCTAATTGATATTTTTGATAAACTTCGTAAAGTAGAGTAAAATCAATGGCTAGAAGATATAAACGTTTTATGTTAAGAACGGCCTTATTACCTCCGCCGAAGGAGGTATTGTTTTCACTGGCGTTGGTTTGTTGGTTGGTTTGCCAGCAGTATAACTCAAAAAGTACGGAACGGATTCGGATGAAACTTTGTGGAGTTGTTGTAAATGCCAAAAGAAACAAGTGATCAAATTTTAGTATCTCTGAGTGCTTCTTTAAGATGCCAAATGAGCTAAATACTAATAAATATTTCAAGTTGGCCTACTCTGCCAATAGATGTCGCTGTGCTGTGCTCTCCTCTTTGAAATCGGGTGCCGGGAGCGTCTTCCTCTCGGAATTTCCGTCGAGGGGAACCCTCCCCCGTCCCTCTACGCCGCCCCAGTCGTGAAAAATCCGCTTCGGAAGGTTCATAAGGACCCCGTGACGGCGGAGGTTTACACTCTCTGAGAGTATACATGCCTCTATGTAGTTATGATTATTTTTAGCTATGAACATCGTCTTATTAGCCCTTTATAAAAGGTTATTTTATTTGTAGGCAGTAATTATGAACTATAATGTTCATTTATGTATTGTTTTTATGCAACTGCCTAGTTTTGTGTTTTTATATATTATCGTATTGTCTTATGTGTATTTTATCTCCACTGTTTGTTGATGATGAAAAATAAAAAGTCTTAACCGAAAAAAAAGTAGAATAAAATAGTACGTATTTTCCTAAATATATTCATCATCTTAGCTTAATAATTTATGGACAAAGTATTTATCTAGTCAGTAAGAGTCTTAATTTTGGCACTTGATATCATTAAATAAATATTTACCTTCAGATGGTTTGTTTTGAAAATAAAAAAAATATTTTTCCTTTAAAAAACTCGGAAAAATGATAAAAGTTCTAAGAGCCAACGTTTCGAGATTGAAAAAAAACTTGTGAATAGCTAAAGTTTATAAAATATTATAAAACAAATTTAATTCACATCCTATGACTAATTGCTTAGAGAACGGGACTTTTATATGGATTTGTGACTTATTCACGACTTTAATTTGCTCAGAACATGGACAAAATTTGGTCAAGAATCAAAATAAAAGTATGTAACATATATTTTAAAGCTTGAATATAAATTATTCTTCAAGATACATGTACTTAGATAACATAGCTGAAAGTTATTTAATAAATTATCCAATAATTGTATGTTTTTTCACTATAATGTTATTTTCCTTAAACTACGAGTAGTTCCACTATTCTTAAAAATTTATGGCTTTTAAGACCTCAAGATATACTCATAATAAGAAGATCAGTTTTTTATAAACAACAAAATAGGTAAACTCTTTGCTGTAAGTTGTCTAAATATAACTTACTCATGTTTTGAATACTATTTATAATTAAATATCAACTAACTTATGGCTCTCTGAGTTGATTATGATCAAAGATTTGTTTATTCGGAGTCTTAACATATTTCGATCGATATTTTTCCTTTCTTTGATTATAAATACGTACAAAATATGGCGGATGTAAAATCCGCCACAACAACGGTATTTCTTTTCTTGTGTAAAATTCCTGCCTCTAAAACTGATAATCGTTATTTTAAAGTAGATTTTCAGGCTTTGCATCGGTGGGCAACTCAGAATTCTGATTGATAAAACATATAATAATGTGTTTTTTAGTTAACGAATTTATATTATATATATATCCTTTTTTATAAATATCTAATACTTTACTGAACTGCAAAGATTTTTATGATTGCGTCATAAATATTTTCAAAATGATGCGGATCACAATGAATAAGATGTCCGTATAATTACCATTGTTACACCTTGTGCCATATTGGAAGAGGAGAGTGTAAGATTCGGAGTATCTTTGTTCCAACTAAGGACAAACGAATTCAACGGAGCTTGCAAAAAAACATAAAAATAACTTTATGAGAACTTTTAAAATGCATTTTCAAAGCAAAGAATAGGGAGGAGGACAATGTGGCTCTATTAATTTACGATCAATTCCAAGGATTTCATTGTTGTTTAGCATACATACAGCATTTACATGATCCGAGTGACGAAATTCTATGTCATGCATAAGTTATGAAAATGAATACTCTGATGAATGAAGAAAAATGATATCTTTCTTCAAATAATGCAGGTACAATATTTCTATCTATCATATATATATAGTATATATTTTTTTTAAATTAGACCTTACCTAGCATTTTACTGAAAATAGGTTGTAAAAAAATATCTTTAAAATTAAAACTATGTTTGTGGGAACAACAAGAAGAAACCACATTGGTAAAAACATTCAACGGCTTGATTAATATATTGACGTTCAATGGAAAATATATAATTTTTATTACTTAACTTTTGGGCCTCTGGAGGAGACACTTAACGTTATTCGATGTGTCTCAAAATTTTACAAGATTATATCTATGCACCAAGGTAAAATTCAATGGTTTGCTCGACTCTCAAATTCGAAAAACGTGAAAGAAGAATAACCCTATATATATATATATATATATATATATATATATATATATATATATATATATATATATATATATATATATATATATCAGAACTGCTACTTCCGAATGTAAATCGGTATTTAGAACTGGAAGAGTTGTTACCTGGCGGTGTGAAGAAGTTGAACTTTGCAAAATAAATAAACAACTCCGGAGCTGAAAGCGCATTTAATATCGGACAACGACTAACAAAAGACAGTTAAGAAAATAATTTGTTTGCTATTGCCTTCCATTTCCTTCAAAATCCGAGTGCATATATGATTTATACAAAAATAACATGTATTTTATTTCAAATAATCTCTATAAAAAATTATAACAAATTATGTACTGAATTGTCTTTAGTTGTAAATTGTCCTATACAAAGTGCATATGAAGAATATCATAGAGTAGATACATAAATAAATTTCTCTTTTTTTCTTATCTATCGCACCGATCGATATTCGTTATAATAAGATCTACTGAATACTAAATTGACAGTACCGAATACCAGATCTGGTATATATATATATATATATATTCAAACTCATTCAATCTGGAAGTTAGTTGAAGCCTCACGGAAACAGGTTACAGAGAGGGAGTAGGACGTCCTCACCCAAGTTAAGCATTTCCATATTAAGTCATTATGATTATTGTTATCGTACTGTCTATGCGAGGTGGCGAGGATGAATAATGAGCACTCAATTCCTCTCTCATCATAACGGAGCTGAAAGACGGCATTCCTTATAAATAGTCTCCTATCCATTTTTCTTATCCCTTTATAAATATAGTAGAAATAATCTGCAATGTGGGAGGATATTTTGAACCTCTTGTGTGTGTGTGTGGCTTATCCTTTTAGAAAAATCAACTCCTTGATCTCACGCCCCATAATAGGGTTCCAATGTAACTACTCGAGAGACTCAGGAAGCAACACAGGGATATTTACGAAGCCGGGAGTGAATCATAAATTCAATTAAAAAGTTTTTATTAGTAAGGTTCAGCTGTAATCAGAGAAGGAACGCTACACCCTTCTTATTTTTGACAATAGACAACAAGATTTTAAATGATTGGCTTACGTAAAACAAGGAAAAAGGAAAAAAAAAGGGTCACGAAATTTTTGTTGGAATTGGAATATAGCTGGAATTATAAAAGAGTTTAGTAACTAAAATACTAGGGAAGGCGTCAATAGAATATTTCATAAATATTAGGTGTTAAAATATAAGAAACTTTGGGCTAAGAAAAACAAATAGATTGATGAATTTTCATCGTAATGCTCAAGAGAATATTTTACACAATAATTTTATGACACCACGTTTAGGTAGTATGAGTGTTTGAAAACCACTATACACGTCCACCAAACAAGCTGTGCATAAATGATAAAAGTATAATGCCTTCTTTTATTCAAAACTTTCATTTTTAACAAATATATATATATTTGTGAAGAAAAAGAATGAACCAAACTGGCAACAATTTTGGTTTGTGATGTTTTTGTTTAATTCCCAGCAGAGTTCCAATAATATTAATATATTAGACAAATATTACTGTTACATAAGCCAACATGAAGTTACTCGTCAAGTGATCCGTCATGTTTGTGAACCTAAGTTGTTTTTCGCTTCTTTGATGTCAATGCTTGAGTTTAGTAGATTTTCAATGTAACATAAATGAACGGCTTTTATAGAAATTTAAAAATAAAAAAATAAATTTTTTAGGTTATCTTTCTTTTAATTTATAAAATCATTATTTGAAACTGCATTGTGAACGAACTAATTTCTATATATTTCAGATTTGACACTTGTCATTCCTCCATATCCAAATGTATCTTTGCCACAATAATTGACAAGGAAGGCAAGCAAGGTATTTACCGTTAGGAAGGAACATGAATATATGGTTTCAGGTCGCATATATGTGTGTATGTTTTTTTTTGTTTCTTAAAGTCATTTGATTAATTTGCATATGAATGAGTACGGTTCCTTGAAGTTTATGAATGGTTCTTTAGATTTGGCGTAGGGTGGGGACGTAGAGAATATCTGACCCAGTCACAGGGGTCCAGATCCTCGCAAAAGCCACGCTTTTATTGTGGGGTGTGGCGGAGACTTTTCATGGGGATTTGTTGATGATCAAAAGGAGGAGAAGAAATATGAACCATACTTCTTTTGGTGAACGTACTGCCTATAACTACAACTACATCATCATAGGGGCAACCATCTGATGGTTCTTTGATATAGTAGATGTAAAACTATAAGCGACAAGAGAAGAGTACTTCTAGACACGCCTTGATTCCAAGGTCACAATCTGTATGCTTATCAATATGAGGGGAGAACCCAATCATTTCCATCCTTTTTCTCAGATACTTAATATTCAACAAAAATATCTGATGAAAATCCATACAAAATGTGACAACCTGCTTTTAATTTATTTCTTCATTTTATTTAATTGATTTTTTGCAAAAAAGTAATATGACACATTAAGAATAATACTTAGCATTTGTTCCGCATATTCTTAGTTTATTCTTATAGATATGGGAAAAAATAAAGGTTATAACTAAATTTTTGTATCTGACGAGGGAGTAGGCAAATTTACAAAGATTGTTTGGGGTTCCCATAGGTGTGAAAACAATGTAATTATTTGTGGATCATTTGATACAATCAATAGCTTTATGTGCAGATCATTTATGAAAAGAATATTATTTTGCAAAGGGATTTCAGGATTAAGACAAAATCTTTATTCATGTATTACCTATAGTTTATAAGTATCATATTAACACATGAACAACTCATCTAAAATGTTTTTGATAGTTTAAGATACAAATCAAAGAGGTTCAGATTATTTTAGGTTGAACTTTTAAATATGGTGAGGTCAATCGATATTTTTAGATAGGTTATACCCAAAAATCCATTTGATATGGGGCTTTAGAAAACATCGCCTACATATTGTATCATAAAAACATGTAAAATAATGTTTATATATATAGATAGATAAATAGATAGATAGACAGTAGATAGATATAGATATAAATAAATTTGTACCGTTGTTAACGAATCAGGGTCAAAAACTACATATATTGGGTGTTATTAGAAAGTATGTTTAAAATACGCTGTTATGCCCTGATGAGTCATTTTATAGTAATTATTTGCGTGTGGAAAATAATTTTTCTGAATGTCGATCTATTACTGTATTATAAATAAGATAATCATAAATTTCGATATGTTCTTAATGTAGATATAAATTTCAAAGAATAATCTTACACACAACGTTCAAACACATTTGAAGATCATTTAGTAAAGGCTCCTTCCAATCAAATCAACAGTATGTAAATACAATGATTAGAATATTTTTGTTACTTTATATTTCCGCCATCGTTTTTAATTGTTTTATATAAATGAACGTTCTTATTCACAGATTTTAACATTTGCCATAAATATTAAAATTAAACAACTCTTTGAAATAGACCTTAAAAAGCCTCCATCCTTTCATCTTTATAATTTTCTTATTAGTTTATTGGAATCACACAATGTGTAATTATATTTCACAACAAAAATATGAACATGTTTTTATAAGTACACATAAGCTAATCACTGACACAAACGCATGAGAGAGAAAATATATTCCTTCTCATTTCCCGATAAAAAATTAATTATAACGGAAATTATTATTCCTGTAAGACAAGAGACCAAACGATATAAAACTTTGAGTGTAATACTGATTGCTCAAAACAAAATCTATGTCATATTTTTCAACCCATTGAAAAAACGCATTTTAGAAAGTAATTCGACAAAATGAATAAAAAATTTATATGCAAATAATAAGAATTTAAAAATACAATTAATAAAATTATTTTAGAATAAAGTTTTCAAACATAAAAAGTCTTTACTCAATGCTGAAGTAAGAATGACAACACTGTGGAAAAAGATACATAAATCATATAAAAGGCATACGATGAACGTAACCAAATTTTGGGTAATTCAGATTAGCAGATACTAGTCTAAAATCAGTCAAGGAATCAGATATAAGAAGATACGTTTTCCCCTTGAGATATTTTTTTAAAATCATAGCATTGTTGTTATTATAAGATTTTTGATGAATGTTGTGAATTAAACGAAATTATGCTGAACTTAGGTTCACAAAATGATCAGACTCTAGTATCCAATAGGAGCAGCCATTAAGGCTTAATGTACAGGTCAACAAAGACCAACTTTTATATATATAGTAACCCATAATAAGCATCGTCTTATATCAAGCTTTTATAATACCTTCATAAGACAATCTATCTACATACATTCCACATTTCATAACTCTGGCAACATATTTAAAACAACATCTATTATGCCCTGTAAAAAAATAAAATGGTTGTTGCTTCTTCAGGAAGAAATAAATCAGTTGGCCTGCATCATAACCACCCTGTAACCCCACCCGAACCAGCGCCCTGCAAAGTCCAAGCTTTTTTCCTCTTGTTGCCCTACAACACAACATAAGCAAGCAAGGAGTCAACGGCAAATGGTTGGGTTGCTTGCTACATAATAATAATAATAATAAGTAAGATGGACTATCATCATCACATAAGTCAGGCAGACGGCAGGCATGGTGTAGAAGGAAACAATATCTACCATGAATTGGTACTACGGCGTGCACGCCTCCTTCTTTGGATAGGAGAAAAAAACGAGCCAGGCCAACGCGGTAGTTGGTTTTATTCCTCCGTTCAAGGCACAGTGATAGCTCCTCATTTTTATTGTGTGTATGTGTAACAATCCTAAAGATCATATAGAAACACATCTTAATGAACTAAGAGAAATATTACTACAAAGGAAGTGATCCGGTGTTTCCCACCCCCCTAGTGAAACGCTAGCGCGCGCAATCTAGTGAGTGTGAATTAAACACATCCGTGAAAGGATTCCAGAGGCATTATTTTCATCAAGGATTGTTCTCAAGAGAAGGAGTATGCCCCTTTAAATGGGCTTGGAAGCCAGACTCTTTATCATAGGATAGACTTAGGTAATCATCATCCATTTTTTACATCCCTTTGACTTGGGGTCAGGTAAAAAAAAAACAGCGAGGAAGAAGAAGACTAAATGGTGTTATTAATACCTATTTTTGTGGTTTAACTCCCTTGGTTAGATGGGGGGGGGGGGAGAAAGAAAGATGAAACCCGTTTGACGAGTAAGTCTTCCTAAGCAGGTTTGCAACTTGCAGCCAATTATGTGTTGTTGCTCTTAGGCTTGAATATGTGGCTCTTGTTTTTGGAGTGATTGAGTTAGTGTATATGAATGCATATAAATGAAAAGTAAATAATCCTCTATAACGGAACCACATAATCAATGGGTCCACTGTTGTTTGAATTGTTTTTAATATGAAAACTGAGACTGGCATAGAAAGAGTGCTTTGAATAGGAGCCCAAAAATACTGCTTTAGCAATATAGCCACGTTGAGCCAACGTCTTGGAGGAATATTATACATAATCTTTTAAAACTGGACTAATTCGTTTGTCGCTTGTTTGCGACCCTAAATAATCAAAGAGATAAGGGCAAAAGAACCACTACCAACATTTTGTATTTAAAAATCAGGCGTTTCCTAAGAATAATACTACCAATATTCTTTATTCTTATCTATCAATTATTATAATCATTTAATCAATGCAAAAGACAATTTTATCAGAGCCACAGTTACTAAGAGGAACATAAAAAAACCTGTTATTTATTTGATAAATTGTATCTAAAAACTGAATTTTCTACCATATTTTTATTTACTTATGATAGATTCAATGCATTGTCTGTTAATTAATTACTTTAATTGACACACTGACTGTTCAATCAGTGAAACGTACGAAAAACCTTGCCAGTCCCAAGGGAAACTATCTGTATTGCAAGCCATATTTTTTGCTTAATATCTATAAAATCAAACCTTTACCTACTAATACGAAAGATCACAGAAAAACTATCCAACCCCATCATTTTTAGATATAAAAGCCATGTAATTACAAATATGTTGGCCCATGTAAAGACCTGCTTTAGGAGAAGTAGCTTTATTTTAGACCAACACTTTATACAATTCATCATGCGAAACCTTTTGTTTGTCACTATTTTTATGTCTGATTTCAAAAAGTATAATGGAAAGCAGTGCACCAAATGTACAGTTAACACAAGGATATGCTAAAACAGCTAAATTAACTATTGGTGCAATACTTTTATTGAGTTAAAGAGCATTACAGAAAAAAGAAAACATTAAGATACATAATATTTCTCTTATTGGTGATATTGTTCGATCGAAGTTTATTATCTCTTTCTCACTCTCTACGTATCTATTTTTATCCTTCTCAATGATGGTTGGGAATGAATGAATAGTATTAGAACTACACCTCCTGCTATAATAATATATCCACATATTTAAATAGTAATAATAATATACATTTTCACAAGGACCAAATTATTTTCACGTCTGTTCCTTTTTTTTCTTGTGTTTTTGAAGGAAACCACAGACATTATGTAGATAAATACACATGTATAATAGATTTATACATATAAACTTTTGCTAAGAATTAATAATAATAATAATTGTTGTTTTTCTTTCTAAGGATAATACAACATATGCAAGTCTCTGAGTAAACCACATTTTAGATAATAGGGCAGGAGGGGCAGCAACATCTTATACCCTTCATTCATTGGCCATCATCCCTCTTCACGGTCAATGTAAATATGTATATGCGTTGAAACAATAATGTTCAAAATGCAAATGTTGTTTTTCCTAATTGCTTATATATATTATAAATAAGCATTATAGCATTAAACTAGTCACTCGAACCTAGGATCTTATCAATGAAGTAGACTAAAAATGACCATCCCCTCTCGGGAGTATTCGAACCTGCGCCCCCACATTAAGAGTTGAACACACCTTAACGCTCAAGGCTATCACACTCTGTTTTAAAGTTAATAAGAGATACATTTAAAACCACTTGCTAAAAGGAATTTACGTGAATTTGTGTGATTCATTTGTAAGTGTCTAAGTTAATTTGTTGTTGAAGTGATTAAATGCTTACATGAAATATAGTTGTACTTGGTACAACAACAAAAAAAAGATAAGAGATACATTTAAAACCACTTGCTAAAAAGAATTTAGGGCATTCGATACTTTAATTGACATTATTTTGCATAAGTACTTATTTTGAAACTCATAAATTGAGGAATAAAGAAATTATATTTTACTCGTCTATGAGTCCCAGCTGATATATGTATAGAAGGAAATCATTTCTAATGATAATATGATTTTTAATATTCATACAAATACAGCAAAACCATCAAAGATGGCAAATGTTGTTTTTTATTATATTTTACTAAACATACAAAAAAATATGTTTTTATCATCCATAATGTTTCATGATGTTTTAATTAAGGATTCATGTTCGGATGAAAAATAACTTTTAAACAAAATGGAGAAATTATAAAGCTACATCCCATCGAGTTTCTAATGGCTTGCAAAGCTATATCCTTAATGGCAACGCTTTCATAATACCATTATAGCGATAAAATGCTAGCCCCAAGATTTTTGAACTCTTAATCAATGGTTATAAGAACTATATTTAAATGACTTGGTGTGTTTTAAGTCAAGATATATGTATTTTGTTTCAGCTCTAACACTGGGTGTTGATTAAAATCGAGGAAAGAACTAATCAAGGCCCTACTGAGGCTATTAATTATTACAAAAGAAATTTATAGAATATTAAAATGTTAGTAATACATTGAAAAATATTTTTAATTGATATATCTCCCGTCTGCCGCCATAACTCTCTCCAATTTGGACTTAAACTTGGTGCAGAGATCACGGATGTACTCGGCAGGCTTAAAGGCCTAGGCCTTATTATTGAACGTTGATATATTTGTACTTCATTTTTTTAAAGGCCTCGGCGCCTAAACGAAGAAGTCCAAAGGATTCAAATCTGGGTTTTGGTTGGGCATGGATCCTTTGCCTAATAATCAGATTTTTGTCCAAGAAGACTTGAGTAGCTTTGGAAGTATGTGCATCTTGCTGGAAGACATTATGACAATTATCTGCACCTCTTTGATCCAATAAATTACTGTTTGACGAATCACATTTGTGTAATCAGCTGACAAAAGCCGTAAACCATCCGGAAAGCAAATTGGGGATATGATATCATGCATAAATGCAGCTACACAAAGCATCATAAGAGAAGTTGGTTGTTTTTTTAGTAGAATGGAACCTTCTTGGATCATTTTTTTGTGTATCCTCAAAGACAACAATGTGATCATTTTAACAATAAATGACGAGATCGACCTCGATAGTCTTCTCGTCAGAGAAGAAAGCAATACGGCCTCCGTTCGAATTCATCGAGTTCAAAAGCTTTTTTGTCCTTTTCAGTCTTCTTTCATGTTGTTTTTGAGTCAATAATGGCTTTTCAATAAGCTTAAGGCCTCTCTCGTCCATCTTATTTATCCTTTTAGTCACGGTGGTCTTGTGGAGACGCTGAAATGATTGGGTTGCTTTTTAGGCACTTTTTGATAATGATCCAGTTAAAAGCATTCAGCCATCCACTTCCAGATTTCCGATTGAAGTACCTTGCTTAACTTTTTCTGGTTTTTTGCCTTATATACGAAACTCTTGGCGCATTTGAGATGGCTATCAATGGCTGTCTTTATCCAAACCGCGTCGAGAACTCTGCATACAAACGCACGTTTGGCTTCCATGCCGCTGTTGTTAGGAAAATGTTTCAAAAAGGCATGTTTTTTTAATCTCATCAAATCTCTCACTTTAGAAATATGTTATTTGAAAGGTTAGTGTCCATGATTTGAATCAACGCCTTGTATTTATACATTTCCATCTCAACTATTGGTTCACATGATTTTGATAAAGCTTACATTTCTTTAGAATATGTATATGAAAAATAGCAAATCTGTTATTTGAACATTTTAAGACAATGAGGCTTTGAACTCCAATGTTCAATAATAAAAAAATACGTTACTTCTTTTATCATTAACTGATATGTTTTAAAGCAAGGACGTTCAAGAAGATCTACAAAATATTTCCTTTTTGGATGATATATAGACTATTTTAGTCGATCTATTAATTAAGCCAACATAATATTACACGGTTAATAATATTCCTGTTAACCGATCGATTCATTATCCTTTATTTTAAAGTATGTTTGACAAAAACTTCATAATCTTAAAAAGACTTGAATGAAGAATTGAAGGGGTTTTATAATGAATAAAGTCTATTTATTTTGTATCAAATGTCTCTTTACATTTTAGTTAATATTGTTGTCCATAAGTTATTGAATGCAATGAAACGACACATGTTGTAGCTTGGTATCTCTCAACTTTCACCCGACATTCTTTTTCTATTATTATTATTATATGTTTTGCTTCTCCACGACGCGTTCTATAATAATTACAGAATATGATAATAATTATTATTATTACAATTATTGATGTCTATAATTATATCAGAGGAAGAAGATGCATGGTATAAAGTAATAATAATAACATTGATGAAGATACTCTCAAAAAGCATGGCAAAGCCTGGAAAAAATAGCCGGTGTCCCAGGAAGATGGCCTTCCTAACCGCGCGTTAAATTCCTCCCGAAGAGAAAAAAGGAAACTTCTTCAAGGGTACCAGAAATCACCTTCATAAGGGTTTTAATACATATATATGTATGTGTGTATACATGTATGATTATAATTTTTACTTATAAGGACATCATTAAAGACTAATTTTCAAAATTCGTTGGCATTAACTCACATATTTGTATTTTATATATTTTTTTATAGTGAAGATGTTGAAATTAAAATGGTTTTTTTTTTTCTTGTCTTTATAGCAGTTTCTTTGACGAGACCCTGGTACCTGTAGCCATGGTGTCTCGCCGAAAGATCCTTTCTCGCTCTCGCGATGACCTCAATCTGGAAGATGGATACTACCTCGAGGAAGAAGATATATGGTATCAAAAGGAAAAGTTATATAGGGTAAGTGCCACATTCCTTATAAAGTCTAGAAAAAATATATAAATGTTTGTTAAAGATGTAAAGGCGAGGTTACTCCTCGATGAATTATAAGTTCTACTTTGCTGGCCCCACAAAAAGTGGTGTTTATGAGCATTTCATGTAATATTTAATTAATAAACATATTGTATTATATGTATATTTATATGACTGATATATTATGGTGTAAAATACGCAACAAGGCTTGCTTTACTATTAATACCAAGGGACAGGGTTTGAATACCTTTTGCTGTTCCAAAAATGAAAGCTCAGTAGTGAGTAGAGCCTCTTTAGAAATATTCTCCGTTTATTGGACTCATTTGATACTATAATAAATAGCTATAACAACCAAAAAACAACTATAATCAATAATATAGTTTGCAAAAATGCAAGGTCACGTACATTTGATTGATATCTAATAGTAAGTTCATTTTAATTCAAAGCAAAGCCATTTAAGTGCAATTGAAGAATCGTTAACTAATTTTACGTAATATTGAACGATCTCTATACGTTTCCCACATTTCTAAGCTTTTTATCCCATGAGATCAATATTACATTTGTTGAGCATTGCAGTAACTTTAACATATATGTATAGTGTTACAATGACAATATATATCCAAGTCACAAGGAAAATGTTTCTACATTATATCCAAGAGCGTATATCGAAACATAAGGAAAGCAAAAAGTTCTCCTTATTCGATATAAAAAAATTCGTCGATTTTAAGCTTATGAAACTTTGATCAATAATAATTATAGACTTCTGTGCCTTACAGACATATAAATGTCGCAATTACCTAGGGAGACATATCAAAATATTATGATATATTTTCATTATTAATATAATATAAAAAGTAGTAGTTTCTTGTTATTCATTTTACCTTGAAAATATAGCCACACACACACACAAGCACAAAACGAAGGAAGAATTTAAGGAGCAAACAACATATGTTATCAAACATACTTTTTTGAAAATCTGTGGCTTCTAAGCTGTACATAAGGTATATGACGTATTCACTTCATCGCTGAAGTCATTCATTATATTCCAATTCAAAGACAAAATAATTCAAAATAGCTAGAGTATATATATATATATATATATCTATAATATATATATATTCTTATATATAAGGCTATATAAACTAAATATATGTAGTATAAGGTCCTCACTCCTTATCTAGAGCCATTTTTATATATTTTTTAAAGCAAGGCAAAGGCAATAAATAGTCTGGACGTAAATAAATGGGTATTTTCATAGTCTTGAATGAAATATTCAAATAATCTTTTATTTTCCCAAAATAGGTCGTCCAAAGTGCAATCCTATGAAATATACGATATTTTAATTCTTCATAGATAAAAAAAGATCATTAATTGCCGATGAAATATATTTTTTTTATTCATACAAAGTAGATAAAATCATAAATACCGTATATTTTTAATCATTTATTTTTGAGTGTCAAAATAAATAAAAGTGGGAGCATCTCTTCGGAGCGTTATGATCAATATGAGTCTCATATTTGGAATCATAAGTCAAAATAAGCATAGATAACCAAAGCTGCAAGCTTGTAGAAGCTAAATCGTTAAAGTAAAGTAGCGCATGCATAACATAACATTCTTCCTTTTTTCCCCAAAAAGAATTGGACAAAATTTTGGTTATTTTCTTTAACGTTAGATGTCGCTACTCATGGAATTACGTCACAGTCCTATTTAAAACCGTTTTAAAGGGTTAAGTTTGATGATTTGAAATATGTCAAATCACTGCACCATTGTGCGAGATTAAAAACGTCTCCAAATAAAATAATAAAAGGACTTTGTTAATATTTTAAAAGAGCTCTAGCATCAAAGCACCCCTTACGGACTAAAGAAGACTAAAATTTTGCCAATTCTTTTTGGTAAAAAAGGAAGAATTTTATGTTATGCACGCACTTTTTTGGTTTACTTTTTCCTTGCATTCGCTACTTACTTTAACGCTTGAGTAGAAGCTAGCCTCCAAGTAGGGTTCAAATGAAGCTTCCATTTTTGCCAGAAGAGTTTGCTTCTAAAGGAGGAAGAAGAAGCTCTGTTATATAATTTGCTTTTTCTTCTCATAAGAATATACATATATACTTAGTTCCTCAAGCAAACATGAATATGGATGCTGCTGATGGGGTGTAATTATCCTCCTATATTCGCTTATTTGAAAATAACAACAACTACTACAAAAGCATGTATTATTTTAGTGTAAGATTCTTGGCAGGTCGCATAGAGATCTTTTGGTAAGCGGATTCTGTACCCCCCTCCCCCCCCCCCAAAAAAAAAAAGCACTTATTGTCCTTGGGTGTTGTAATGAGAGTCCTCCCCTTCCTTGGAGCATCCAAGCCTCTCAATTCAGCGCAAAAGGCTAATCTAATCTACTGGCGCATATAGGAACCCAATCCGTTGCGGCTATTTGGAAATGTCCGGAAATAATAACTTTTAGCCTTCCTTTTTTAGAAGAAAAAAAAATGCTCACGCATTGAACTTAATGTATGAAATGAATATGTATGTGATTGCAATGTATTCTTAGAAGGTATCAGGGCTATATTTATTCACAATGGCTTTTAATGTTACGAAAAAACAAAAGTCTAATGTATTTCATGATCGATATTTGCACTTGATTGGTAAAGGCTGCATAAATATTAAAAGTAAATCAAATAAACGTGCTCTAATATAAAAAAGTATTATACCCAATAGTTATTATCGTCCATAGTATTATAATGAAGTATATGCTAATGATTTATTGCATTATTACAAAATTTATAAATATAATGGTCATGTACCAATATTCGGTTCATAAGTATAATACGTATTTGTCTATATTTAATATCGAGCCCTTCTATGACGTCATAATATAGATTTCCTATAAATGTTTTTTTTCTCTATATGTAAGAATAGTTGTAAAGTATACTAAGAACAACATTATTTTTTACAACTAATATGGTTCAAATAAAAGATTTCCGAAGATATTGATTAAACATCATGGTTAAAGTGGTTGTGCGATCTAGAGTATTGGCAAGGATCGTGAAATTTGATTCCACCTAGGATCAATAACTCGACTTTATTTGTAGTGCTCTGGGATCATACCTTTTCAAAATAACAACAAAATAAAACTCAATTGTCGTTGTAGGCTTTTAATATCTACCTTTCATGTGAATATCATCAACCGATTCCTTTCGTATAAAGTTAAAACCCTTGTGAGTCGTCTTCGCAAGTAAAGTATTAAATTCCAGAATATCAAAGAATCATTATAAAATTATATTTTTTACAAATTCCATTGTTTTGTTTTTTAAATTTATTTCTAATCTTATAAAGAAGGATTTTACTAACCTATTGAGTGTGGATGGATTTTTCTTGCCTATTGTATTCGATAGAATGGCATCCCTAGAGAAATAAATAAGCATTAAAACATGTAAATTAGTCTATCAAACCTAGATCTTATTAATATGACCCTTCCCTCTTGAGAGGACTCGAACCTGCGTCCCCCAACATTGAGAATTGAACACGCCTTAACGCACTGAGCTATCGACCTCCCTTTGGATTAGGTTATTGTAAAATTCTCACAGTATATGCATTTGTGTATTGTAATAGTTTGATTCCTATTGATTGAACAACAACAATTGTCAATATTATTTTATATATTTATTTTTGGTGCCTCAGTACAACAATTTATTTTCCATCAAATGGTTACATTATAATTTTTACATCATAACATTAACATAAAAAATCTATATAATAATTAACAATATTATCTGGAGGGAATAATCTTGAAGAACGAAATTTATATAAAATTAACTGTGTTTTTGTTGTAATAAATTAACTTCATTACTTTGTGGACCCAATATAAATATTGTGGACCAAATATATATATATATATATATATATTATTTTAACTTGTCAATATTATTAAGTAGTAGTATCCAATGTCCATGGATTGTCTGACATTTATATATTTTTTTGAATTGTTCAATTAAATTTTATAATAATAAAAGGATTATGTAAAATGAAACTCTTTGAGGGTGGATACAGACTATTAATATATATATATTATATATATATAATATATATATATATAATATAATTAATTCCAATTCCTTATGTATGGATATCAAACAGTTTTCAGTCGTCATAAAAGATTATATAAAAGCTCTTTGAGGTGATACAGACTATTGTTATATATTGGTTAGTATTTATATATATTCGTACATACATATAATTTTCATTCCTTATGTATGGATATCAACATTGAGTCGTCATAACAAATAATAGTATTTGAGGCATACCATACATTTGAGGCCTAAAGTATTTTAAATAATAATAATAATTAGTTTATAATTACAGGCATTTATCATAATATAATTACACTTACGTAACCTCTATTTAATCAAAAAAATAACCCTTCTCATAATAGTAAAAAACAAACACCGCCTGATTCTATTTAATTATTATTATTATTTATTTTTTTTGGCCTCAGAACCTAAAACATCGGCTATACGAGAATGATGATGACTGAGGAAAACAGCAGGATCATTTTAGTTAACCATTCAAGGTACATGTAATAGCAATACATCTTCCTTAATCCTAGGCTAATTATACTTTGTGTTTGACCTTTGACATTCATCTGTGAATGCGAGAGATGAAATAAAGAGTGAAAGGAAGATCATTTTGTATCCATAGGCAGCATTACAAATAGATGGATTCAGATCCAAAGGAGGAGCCTTTCATCATATTATCAAGAAACCAATATCAGTGCAATCAATATGTTCGATATAAGAGAGGGAAAAAAACTCTCTCACATTGATCCAGTGGAATGTAAAAAGAAATGCGGATATAATGTTCAGTAGAAACATAAATCATATAATACATATACATGCAGAATTGCTCTATTTCACATTTTTCTTTTCGGATTTTTTCATCTTTTGTATTAAAGCTCGTAGGAAGTTTTGGAAGTGAATGATAAGGAACTACGAAATATCAGTAACGTATTTTTTTGTATCTCTTCGATAAGATAGTATCAATGTGTTACTTGCTACTTGTTAATTGCATTGCGTAAGTTTGTCATATTTCATTAATATTCATTCAGTTCTATTAAACGCTGATCTGTTAAAATGTTTATAGGACTTGTAAGATTAAGAGCAGTCGTTTTTGAAGGCAGTTTGTGGTAATGTTTCAAAAAGATTTTTTTTGGTTAAGATGTTTATTTATTAGCCACAAATCCATACAATGTAAAAATATAAGAATACACTAATAGTAGGAAATAAAAAACATAATCTTAAGACAGTTAAAAACAAAACATAAATTAACATTATAATTCAAAATTACTGTCTAAAGATAAAACCTAACATAAAAGACGTATTAAAAATTATTCTTATTGAATATAAACGTTGATGTCGTCTTATTGTCGATTTGATGAGTTTGAGGTATTCGAGAGAATTTGAAGGAATAAACTTTATCAAATCTCCGGCCCATGTCCATGACGTCAACGATGAATTGGAATTTTTATTGATAGGGCTGATAACGAACCGCTGCCCCAATCATAATTGCTCTAAGGTCTCGATTCGCATATAGAAAGGTTTAAGTTATTTATTATAGCGTATGCTAAGATTATAAGTCTTGATATAATAGCAAGATGATGTATATATATATATATATATATATATATATATATATAATATCAATGCCATTTTTCAAATAATGCTACATAACTATTTTATATATGTACATATATTGTATATTCAGTATTGGAGATATAACCTGCTCAATAAAATGCATAGTCACTTTGTAATGCATAGCAGATATCTTTTTGTTGAGAGAGTTACCTGAAAAACAAATTTTGTATGTGTTTAAAATATATTATTTTATTTTGAAAGAAGCATGCGTCCCTGTTTGATAAATGATAGGAGTAGCTTATATTTTTCCGAATTTAAAAAAATACTTTAGTTGTTGCAAAAGGTTTTATTTGTTAGATTTTAAACGCTTATTTTGAAAATTTATGGTTTCTTATTATGAGAATATGATTAGAAATCATATCACCAAATAATAGTTAAGCACCTTATTTGAATAACAATTCAATTATAGCCATTTCTTTATTTTTTTGCCTATATGGCTTCGACAGAATTTCATCTTAATGGATATGAATAAGCAATATAGCAATAAGTCTATCGAAGCTAGAATCTTATCAATGAGGTTGGCCAAAATTGACCTTCCCCTCTCGGGATTCGAACCTGGTCCCCCCCCATATTGAAGCTGAATACGCCTTAACGCACTGAGCTATCGCACTCCCTTCTATGACACATTGTTTGTATTAAATTGTTCCAGCAATAGTCTATTCAACTCAAATGACTGTCATTCCATATTAATCATTTTTGTCTTTTTTATCTTAATCATCATTCTACAAAGCCATTTTTCACGATTCCTCTGCACACTAGGATTTATTCAAACTTAAACTCGTTGATCCTCTTTGTATTCTTCCCGCCTAAAAACATATATTATTGAAAGACAGCTCCATGTGTGAAGATCATGAATATGTAGATAACTTTTTATCAATAATTGTGCAAAAGTCAGTTGTATGAAATGCCTTAGGTATAGAAATCCCTCCCTCACTTCCAGTAGTCCATCTACTATGATGGTTTGACCTTTTTCTAAATCCGGTTTATTTGTACCTGCCACTATTTATAGAGTTGTACTTATTT
>CP045901.1:2325922-2380922 GCA_013387185.1 Caligus rogercresseyi | reverse complement strand
CCATAAAAACTGACGTTAACAGGCCTAAATCATGAGAATATAAAAGCTCGCCTTAAGTCTATATAGTTTCAATTTTTAAGTTTATACACTCAGTTTATATTCATACCTCAAGAGTGCGACACCTCCGCAGTCACGGGGTCCTTCTTGCGCCTCCGAGCGGATTTTTTCACGACTGGTGGCGGCGGATAGGGACGGGAGGGTCCCTCGACCTCCCGGCACCCATTTTTACAGCACAGCGAACTTATTGCAGAGAGCTGAACTTGAATATTTATTAGTATTTAGGTCATTTTGCCTCTTAATTCCCTTCATAGATGCCAAAATTTAATCACTTGTTTCTTTTGGTATTTTCAACAACTCCACAAAGTTTCCATCCGGTCCGTTCCGCTTTTTGAGTTATCCTGCTGACACACAAACCACAACCAAACGCCAATAGAAACAATCAAGAAAACCATTAATAGGAGGTAAAAATGAAAAATTTAATGCTTATAATTTACCTATATATTTAAATAGTCATCATCGGGGCTGTAAGTATGTTTTTGCAAGCCCCGTAACAAACAAAAAAGGATGAGTAACATATATGTTAATGATCGATAAAAACGTCTCAAAAGGTATGATTTGCAAAACTTATGCCCATTTTCCGTTAACAAATTAACGGTAAAAAGTACACCAGTTCTTTTGTTTGTATCAGTCTATTACATGTTAAACCAATGTTGAGCATCCTTTATTTGAAATAATGAAACAAATAAAGTAATTAAGTGAATAACAAATTAAACAAACAATTTATATCCAATGACTAAGCTTCTACTTGCCCTTGAGTATAATAACATGTTAAGGGTATATCATTTTCCAATGTCCTAAAAAACCTACCCATTGTTTTTAGAAACAGTAAATTGATATAATTGTATCATATGAAAGAATGTCTTTCGTCGTTTATAAAGAATGTGTAAGCACTGATTATTTGTACCTAATTTCAGTATATTATACCAATACATAGTCTAGTTATTTTTTACCATCCGCCGACGGAGGTATTGTTTTTCACGGCGTTGTTTGGTTGGTTGGTTTGTCATCAAAAACTCAAAAAGTAAATTAACAGATTCTGTATGAAACTTTGTGGAGTTTTTTAAATCCAAAAGAAACAAGTGTTAAATTTTGGCATCTCTTATGCTTCTTTAAAGGTGCCAAATGACTAAATACTATAGATATTTCAAGTTAGCCTACTCTGGCCCATAGATTGTTCGCTTTGGCTGTGAATCTTGCCGGGATCGTCTTCCTCTTGGATTTTCCGTCGAGGGAACCCTCTCACGTCCTCTAATTGTATCATCATGAAAAATCGCCTCGGAAGGCTCAAAGACCCCGTGACGGCTGATTTTTGCACTCTCAGTCTATTATACCAATACCTAGTCTATTTTTTGAGTATACTATTATATCACATACATCCAATCAATTTTTTTGAGTAATCATAAATATAAATATATTATTTTTTATATTGTAAGACTAAAAGAATTATATACAAATCAACGAGTTTTTTGTATTTTAAACGTTATTTATTTATTGAATTACAATTTCACAATGTTCTAACTCAATATACTTTGAATACAAAAATGCTTTCAACGAATAAGATTGGACGTTTATCCAAACGGATCCCAACTTCTCGTGATTAGATATCATAACAAATGAATATAAGAGAGATATATGAGGGCGTATCAAGCTATAAAAAAGGGATTTTGACATCATTGACAACCCTTTTTCTTAGAGCTTTTTTGATGCTTTTGAAATTCACTTATTGATTTTCTTCATCAAACATGAACAAGGGTTTATTTTCTTAATTTAGTATATACTGTAAACATTATTAAATACTCTGAAATCCTTAAAGCTCTTTCGTGTCACTACCTCCGACAAGATTATCTCTAAGAAAATTGTCTTATTATAAAATCTTATCATTTGATAAGAAGAGTTTTGTAATCTGTAACAACAAGGATTATTCATTCAATTGGAATTTCACTTATGTTTTGTTTGTACGGAACTGTTAAAAAGAGCTTTTTTCTTTATTTAATACTCTACTGGTTTTTTTGTGTTGTGATAGATATTAAATAAAAACTTTCCCTGACCAAAAAAAGAGAAGAATTATATGTTTGGTACCCATTTACAGCTGTCAAATTCTAGGACAAATGTACAGTAATAGAAAATGATTCGTATTAACTTAAAATCTACTCTGAAAACCTTTAGGACAAAAGAAATGTTATAACTATTGATTATAGCGGATGCAATAGGGTTAACTTTGGTCAATAGCAACTGATGGATGAAAAGATATAATGGGTCCTATTAATACTCTTACAATTAAATGGTTAGACTCCTATTTTCATCTTGAAAAACTTACAAATGCTTCATAGCAACATATATAATCCTCAATGTCAGGGTTTTTTTCCTAGTTCCTTTTGATGTCATTATATAGGTTAGATAACATATGTATATGGAAGATTGGGTAATACTATACTTAGGACTCCACGCCCCTCAAAAGGCCAACATCCTAAGTGCCTGAGTTGCTTAGTTGTACAGGAAAGATTGTAGTGAAAAGGGCGTTCGTGTAGTTGTTTGATTATGTGTTTTATTCTTGTTGTTGTATCTTATGTACAAACTCTTCCTCCTTCTGTAAGAAAGAGAACGACGTCCTTAGGAAGGAAGGATGACGACGACAAGGGGGTAGAGACCCTCATTTGGAGACACAACTTCCATACACACCTCATTAGGAAGAGCCGTAAATGCTTTGCAAACGCACTCATATCTTAAATACTATCAGGAAGAACAGTTTTTTCTTATAAAGTCCCTTGCTCAAGGCATCATATTTTTTTTATCTCATAGCATTTGAGTTTTTTTGTATTCATATACTAATTATTTCATAAGCGAATTTATAAAAGTTCTAGTGAACTCATTGGTGCACAATTTTTTCAATTGCGTACTTTGATTTCTTTGTTCTACTTTAAAAAAAATATATTATTAAGGTCTACTAAGGATTTCTGACCCTCAAGAAACTATTGTGGCTGAACATTTGTTTTACTCTATAAAGTTGAATTATTCCTTCTTTACGAGCATTATATTCCAGGTAACCATCCGTATTTAATTGACCGCTTTAACTCCTAATTAAAGCCATGTCCTCATTATTGAAGTAATATTTCATTTTTATCCTTCAAAGTATTCATTTTTCATGCTATACATAAACTTATTTACATGTATATAGGTAGTATTTGTTATATAATAATAATTCTTTTTTTTAGTGATCAATTATCATTTTTATTTGGAAACAAATAAAAAATAGTGTAATTTTTTTCCAAAAAGTATATAGAAAATTGTAAAATAGTATTTATTACACATTTATTCATTATTTCCAGGCATTTGGAGCATTTTGTCTGCATGTAGTTATTAATGACTATTCATTTATATATATATAATAAAAGATGATAAGTTTAATAGCATAAACCATTACAATTTTGTTATCACAGGAAATAAAAACTATAATCCCATGGATTTTTGAGGAATCAAAGAAACTCACATGTGTGGAAAATACATTTAAATTACAATTTGTGATCGATTTAATAAGCCTCGATATTCTTTTTAAATGTTATTATTTAATGTATTATAGAATGAAATAAAGGCCTAAATGAAAAGAAAATAGTCCAACTGCGTTGCTGATGTAAAGCTTTCAAAGGCCTTGCACGTTTTCAAGTGCTCGGAGGGTAGCAAAGACAATTGCGGGGCTGTCTAGATACTTCTAGTTCCTTAAGCTCCCTCTAATTATAACAAATATTTTTAATAATTTGTTTGATTTCTATAAATATTTGATTTTTGTCGCATTGTTTGTTTGTATATTTCTAGAGTTATATGAGCTCCGAAATAAGTCATACGACTACATCAATAAAAACTCATGTGATAACGTCCTTTATTCAATATAAAATAAGGAATTCAATAATATTTATCAAAGGGCTTTTTATAGGTGATAGAGGAAGAACAGTTATTTAGAGAAGCAGAACAACACATCAAACCGGTTCTTTGGAGTTAGATACTTTGGACGCCTTCCACATTGTCCCCAACTTATATTATATTGAAAACAATACCATAAATAAGATGAACATTTTGACACCTTATATACAAACATGAGAGAGGACCAAGGTGCCATTGACTGTATGGCAAACATGTTTTCTCTTGTTCTCAGATTGTGTAGGTTTTTTTGGGTGTGAAGAGTTATTGAATTATGTATAATTTAGTATTAAATAATTATACTTTATTTGTTTTTTCATATTAAGAAGTGGGACTTATTTTAAGATAAAGAATAAAAAACTCATATATTTTCGATTCCTTGGACTTCTTTTACTTTTATTAGAATAATAAAATGCCACATAATGTCCCTTTGCCCTAGGAATTTAATTGTTTCAATCTAGTTGCCTTTCAAGTGAATATATATTTTTTAGCTCTGGGAAACCGTACTATATTTTCAGGATGTCTAGAAAAGAAGGATTAAATATTCCATATATTGTTTCTTTAGCCCCTGGATTGAACCCATTCCCGCGGAACTTATTCTCTGGTATCAGTTGAAAATGAACTCAACAAAGTTGAAATGATCATTATTGTTAAAAATGGAGCTTTGGATGTATTAGTCATGTTCAGGAACGGAGTGGGAAGAATTTATCCACCGGGACAATTATGCCCTCGCCGCATTATATAGGCCCCAATATACCATTGGGAGGCTGTCAACGGGCGCTCATGTTTCTTGAGGCCAGCGGCCCACCGGGAATAGTCCCGGTACGCCCGCTGGCCACTCCGCCCATGGTCATGTTCGATAGTCATACCTCGTGCTTTGTACAGAAGTAGCTAAGATTTTAAAGGAGACTTGTCAATTTCTTTGTTCATTTCGAAAGATTCTACTTTAACTGTACCTACTATAAAAGTAATATCAGTTTTAAGACCGGTTTCTATAGACAAAGATGAGTGGTCAACATTTATTTATAAATATTTAATCCAGGACGAACTTGCATGTTCAAGTAATTCAATCAACTTGCATATTGATGAATATTCATTTTAAAAGATGGAAGTTACTTACTTCGGCCAATGTAAAAAACCAAACAGAATAGCAATATTTGGTATGCCTCTCTCTAAAAATTTATAATAAACCCTTAGATCAAAATAATGTAACTATACAACCAACTTATTTAATTTTAGTTATGTGAATTTCAATTATATTTTGATTTATTTAAGGAATAAGTTTCTTACTTTATAGTGAAAATGCAGACTCTTAAGTAAAGTAAGTAAGTGTTATATCCATCCCAATTTTATTAATAAAGTTCATATTTTGTTTTAAGAATGAAACCATATTGAAATACTTATGTAATATTAATGTTGTTCATAATGAAAGAATAAAATTGTCCCTTAAGTAACTATTTAATTCAAACTATATATAAAAAATAATAATAAATAAACTTATATTTTATTTTTGTTAATGTTTAATTGGTTCGATAGAATTGCACCTTCTGATTGGATATAAATAAGCATAATAGCAATAAAATTAGTATATCGAACCTAGGATCTTATCAGTGAAGTAGACCAAAAATGACCATCCCCTCTCGGGATTCGAACCTGTGCCCCCAAGAGCTGAACACACCTTAACGCACACGGCTATCGTTTAACAACATATAATTTATTTAACAAATGAGAAATCAATATGCTCCTAAGATAATATAATTATATCGAATGAATATGTTTATTTATTTAATTTTCATCTATGAATTTATGATATACATACTCTATTGAAGATCCCTCTCATATTAATACAGGCAAAGCCACTACTAGATATATTATGCTCTTATTACAAACTCAATCAGCATCCCAACTTAGCATCCATACCTCAAACGAAAGGATGTACTTAAATCCCTATCGTTAAGCGCCATCAAAAAGAAATATATTATATAAATATTATGATTATTTGTAATTATAGTGGCTACATTCATGCTGCTTGTAGTTCGTTATTGGGTATGATAAACATGTTCCCAAAAGGATAATAATGAACCCAAATACATAAATACAATTAATCATTAACAAAAACGTTAAGGGTATTAACAACAATAACAAACCTTTTAAATATGTTGTAACTAAAAGAATCAACACATGTTTGTTGGCATGTGATTTGATGAATAAGAGCTGAATACAAATCATGTTGTGCTTCGCATATACTCAATAATATACACCAAACATTTGTGGTAGTTAAATTGAATAACAAGGTATTATTCCCATCTCAGAATCAGACTCCAGCTTAAGGCAATTGCCGGTGAAGCACATAACTTTTGGGTCCATTGGGGAGGATACGCATCACATTATTGCATTTCGTTCAAAGATTCACCAAATGATCTCTATGCATGAATGTAAAATCTTCCAGAGAGCCCGACTCTCAAATCCGAAAAACGTGAATTAAAAATCACTCATATATATATAATATATGTTTTTGAGCGTCCCGGCTCGGTGTCCCGGTTTTTGTAGACACCAGGCCAGGACTTCAATATTTTCTTTTGTTTGAAAGGAATTTTCGAAATAGTATTTTTTTAAAAACGTCGTCACTTAATTTTTTGGAGATTCTTTTCTAAAAAACGCCGCCACTTTTTTTGGAGATTCTTTTCTTTAAAAAAACGTCCTCACTTTTTTTTTGGAGATTCTGTTATTAAAAAATATGTCATCACTTTTTTTCGGACATTATTTTCTATAAAAAAATACGTCGTTACTTCAGAATGTCGAAGGAACGAAAAATATATTAAGTCCCGGCCCGGTTTTGGCCCGGCCCGGCTTGGAAAATTTAAGTCCCGTCCCTGCCCGGGTTCCGGTGAAAAAAGGTGTCCCGGTCGTTTCCTCATATATATATTTATATATATATGAGTTGTAGTACGGTTGTACTTTAGTGCATAGAGATCATCTTGTGAAAGTTTGAACAACGTGAAATATCTCCTCAACAGACCCAAAAACATCTCATAGATCCAAATTATTGTGTGCTTAAAATCACCTGTGGATAGATTACTTAAAAACAATAAAATATGAAACAGGGTATTACCCAAACACTCATGGGATCAAAATAATCAACGATATAATATATATTATAAAAAGAGAGACAATCACAAAAATAGGTATGACTTCGAAGGTTTTTCTCTAGTGACTTCCATTGCAGAGACATTTAAAACAATTATAACATTTTTTAAACAAAACAATTCATTAATGTTTATACAGGACGTTTCAAAGCATTTTTAATGACTATTTGTTAGTAGAAAAGTATGTGAAGGGGTTATGATACACAGAGGAGGGGATGAGGGCTGGAAAGAAGGGGGGGGGTTCTACGCCCATGACCAGAAACATTCCAGAAAATGCCTAATTAAAGGACATTAAAAGGTAGGAAAACAACGAGGAATGTTATTTTTAAATGAAGGGGATAAATGAGAGCAGAAGTTTTCTTGATTTACAATATATGTTATCCATTAAAGTGCCTGGTAGGATCATCATCATGTTTCGGACAATCTCGTCCTTGGAGAACCTTAATTAATCGGATAGGAGCTACAGCTCCCCCCCCTCTTCCTTTAAGTTGATTATGAGTCCTTATGAGGGGTCCCTAACAACAACAACAACTATAATAAGCAAGAATCAAGTATTATAAAAGATAGTACAAGTTATGTTATGTATGTTGGTGTTAGTTAAATGTGTGTCCTCCTCATTTTTTATTATACAAAACTGCATTGTCACTCTGTATAGGCGTCGAGCGAATTATTAATTTTATATTCATTGCTTGAGTTGTGTGAGCCTTAAACATTTAGGAATGTGTAAAGAAGTGGGGGGGGGAGGAGGAGGGGGTTGGCCAATCAAGCCATAAAATTGGTCCCAAGGACATACGACATATCTGAATGGGGGGGGGGGGGGGTGTTAATTCACATACTCACATAGAGAGAGAGAGAAAAAGATACTTCCCATTGCCTTGGTTGTAGTTGTTGTTTATGGGGGATGATGTAGAATGGTATTTATGAAGAATGATTAACCTCAGTTCCTGGAGGGATTCATTAATAGACATTTGTTTAGGAGGTGTTTAGGATTTTTTAGTCGTGTTTGGGTTTATTATAAAGCCACTCTGCGACTTGAGTTCAACAAAGGCCCGCTAGGGTGCACTATATATATATATATATATATATATATATATCGTTAGTTATTTATATGTTTACATATATATATATATATATATATATATATATATATATATATATATATATATATATATATATATATATAATATGTGTGTGTGTGTGTGTGTATATATATATATCAGAGCTGCGACAATCGAATGTATATCGGTATTCGGTACTTCCGACGGTAGATTTCAAATACCAATCATACGATATTCGGTAAAACTAACAAATGTCGATACCCATTGACAATCGTATCGGTATATTTGAAAGTATGGCTTTTGTGACATTCAATATATAAATATATATAGATACCGCGAGCAGTTTGTATGGTTTTTTTTGTTATTAATATACTATGTTTATAGAGAGCTTATTCCCTTTAATAGCAGAGAAACATTGTTCAACGGTCGCTTTGCCCAACATAACAAAGTAATTTGTACTTCGTCATCGTAAGTTGATATTTGAATATATGTAGATTATATATTGTTTCATAAAAAATGAATGAATATTTGAATGAAATTTTTGTTTTGTTTTTTAAGTACTAAGGTAAAAGTGGAAGCGCTACCTTGTGTGAAGAACTTGAACTTTGCAAAATAAACAAACAACTACGTAGCTCCCATGGACAACTTATAGTATTTGGAACAGATATATAAATCAAATTCAATCCAAAAAAACGTGATTATGGATATATATTATATGGATATTTAGAAGAATAAAAGTTTACTAACATATATGTATTAAAATGATGATTTTTTTTTTGCAACAGACTAAAATTTCATTGACGTCAATAAATAAGGATTTAGATTATTATATTCTTAAGATTCTTAAGAATAAGTGTATCGTGATTAATTCAACATGTTCATTACTTAAAGGAATCAATCTTTTAAATAGTAAGCCCCTTGGAATCCAAGATTTGCTTACGATTTTTTATGGATCCCATATTTTTGTCCTTGGTATAGCTAGATATCCATGACGTATTATTAATACCTTGACATATCACATATTCTTTGAATTTAGCTCCAACTTATTTATGAATAATTAATAGTTTTAGATGAAACCACTGTTTATATCCAAAACCATATCTCATAACATTATGTATGTGTATATATATATATCTTTATATATACCTATATATACATATATTATACTTATTTATATATCGACTACAAACAGTTTTCATACCTTATTAATTTGTAATTTTTCCATAAGATGTTACTGACGTCAATTTTTTTATAAACTTGGCCGCATCTGACGTCACGTTTAATCCATGCATACATTTTGATTAAGATATAGTGATTGATTTTATTAATTTATACTACATTGTTCATCTGTGAGTTTTTTCCTATTATAAAACAATTAATTTAAAAAAAGTAGATTATGTGGTAAGCCAACAAGACGGGAGGAAAGAAGTGCGACTCTGGAGGCATTTCAAGGGATTAATCTACTAAGCACTCATTTTTCATCATGATGTTTATTTAATCAATGAGTTTACTTCAATTATTATTGTAACGATCCAAGGGATCATTTGAAGCAAAAAACATTCGTTGTATTTGTGTATTTCTATATAAAGCTTTTGAAACAATACGCTCATCCATCCCTTCAACGACGTCTAACCTTTGATTTCTGTGAGATCTTCTGAGTGTTGTTACCTTTGACTTCAATGATATTCTAGCTGGTGACATTTTCAAACTTGATAGGCATAAGGTAGACTCCGTTTTGCTTCATTTGTGTGTGCGTAAGTGATATTTGAGTCCTTTGCATTTTGGTTATTTCATGTAGATATGAAGGTTTTTGTAAGCATTTTTATTCCCATGTACGCTGATATAATGAAACGAGAGAGCTGTATGTTCAAATAATATTTGTATTTATGGTAAGTACAATATCACAGCCATGTTTAGAATTATTGTTATATATATTAGTGCTTCTTAATGACAAACAATATATGGATTATAACTTTTCAAACTGTGCAGAAAGGAATAAAAACTATTTGATGTGTGTTAATTTCTTTATGGAACCTCACTAAAAAAAGTTACATTCAATATACATTTTAATAATTAATTTGATAAATCATGACCGTCTTAATTTAAGACCCGGCATTTCTTAGCAAAATCACTAATTTATTTGTGCATGATGGCATGATATTTATGCACATTATTTAAAATATTATAAAAAGAATACCACGATCAATAATCCTAAAATCTGCATTTGTAACATAATAAACTGAGAGTCCCTCAGGAAGACATTGGAATCTAGGAATAAAATATAAGCAATAGCGTAAAATATATAAGAACATTTATAAGGAGTCTTATTTGTAGCACAAATACATTTAATCCAAAGTTGAAAATATTTGTTTTTGCTATCAATCCGGCCTGTGGAATGCCTGATTCCATAATTTACAGCAAATTAAAATGTTTCATTATGTTTTTACGCATTAACATCATTTTTATCATATTTTTTGTGCTTGTATATATATTTATGAACTATGGAATTAAAAAAGTATTGAAATATCAATATTTTTTGAATAAAAATAATATAACTAAAAGTTACACAGTATTAAAATAATATCTACACAAAATCCATGTTGGCTCTTCCTATGAGAATCCATTATGTAACTATGAATAACTCCAAGCTCCACAAGTCTTTTTTCTGAGTAAGGGATTATGGAATATGTGCTTTAAAAAAGGAAGAGAGAGAGAGTCTCTCCTGTAGATTATCCTTCTTATGATTTCCTTTCTAAAAAAAAGAAAATTATATTACATTGTTCTGAGATGATAGATAGTAAGTGGTGGAGAGAAAGGGAAAGTCTTTTTTAAAAGGACAAGAAACAAGATATTGTCATGCTACTACTACAACAGGTCCTGTTTTCAGGATTACGTGTTTATATATATATATATATATATAAGAAGGGAATATTTGGCGCCACTTATGTAGTATGAATAACTCGTACCATTTCTATATGTTATTACACTCGCCGTTGCAAATGGATACATCTGTTTTTTGCTCCTACTTCTTGATCCAGATCAAGCTCGCCAAGACAGTCAATGAGATCCTTGGGGGCCTCATTTCCACCTTCCCTGACTCCTGCCCTGTCATCTCCACCATCAAGAGATGGAGAAGGGACTTTGATAATGGCAGTTTTGCTCTGGAGAAGAATACGTCATCAGGAAGACCCCGGGAGACGAAGAACCCGGAGACGATCGCCACTGTCAAGCGCCTGATCGAGGATAACCCCCGAATGGCCACTCCACCGAGGTCGCTGCCGAGGTTTCTCTACCATAGAAAATCGTATATATAATTATATATATATACGATATATTAAATATAACGATATATATATATTTTCACCATTTATTAATAATAATACAAATGATGTTTAGTTCAACTCCTTTTAGTTGAGCTAGTATTACCATTTTCCCAAAGTATGTGTATATATAATATACATAAAACTGAAAATTCGGCGATCTTTTTCTTTGTATAACATAATTGACAGAGAGATATTTTCCTTTAATGTTTTACTCTCTTTTCTCGATTAATAAAAATAACATTTGTTAAGCCTACTCCGGCCAACTGACTCTTGTAGATTCTCAAGGTCTGATGGAATGCTCAAGATGCCCTTTTGCGCGTGTGTTTGCATTCATTCCTCCTTAAGGGATCCTTAGTCTTACGAATAAATAATTGAAAGAAGGGCTACTACTACTCCTGAGCATTGAAAACTTGTTTTCTAGCTTCGTATCAAAAAAGCATAGAGATATAAAGATAAAGAGAGCGTATTCACCCCTTCAATAGCAGAGAAACATCGTTCAGCTGTATTCTATGTGTTCAATATAAACAAAGTAATTTGTACTACGTCATCGTAAGCTGATCAAAGAGAGAAATGCTATCTCTATGATCAGCTTACGATGACGTAGGTCAAATTACTTTGTTTATATTGGACACACAGAATACAGATGAAGGGAATAAGCTCTCTATATCTTTTTATCTCTATGCAAAAAAGTAGTGGAACTCTTTGTTTTGCCTTGTAACTGACTTCTCCATGTATTGTTTCCCATAAGCATTACTAAATTTGTTTTTTTTTATGTTTAGGCAATGAATTCATATATTTTAAGTGTAAAATCATACGTAGTATGTTTGTAACAACTGTCTTTGATATCATATTATTTAAGTGTGTGAAACTCTAAACGATATTTCAGTGGATAATATATTAGATAAAAATTATAATATTATATAAAATCTATAGTCATAAAGTAAATGTTTCTTGTACTTTCTTCCATATTTTTGCCTTGTACAAATATAATAAAAAATATAATGTATATCTTCATATGAATATCTCTATCTATTAATACCCAAATTCCATAGGTGTTGCAGATATTGAATATAAAGCTGAATAAAGACCGATAAAGGTACTTATACACTGGATGTTATATGTTTATAGTCCAAATCAGTTTTTATGTATATCCAAAATATAACGAGATAATAAAGTTCCAAAACGTTCATTTTTGGGACTTTTCCATAACAATGACTATTTCAAAACTTAAATTCCTCGTTGAATTTGGATGTTTATAAGGAAATAAAAACTGATTTCGAATCCTAGCAAATCATACCTACATTTTGCGATAAATTGTTTGAAAATAGCATTGAAATTAAGGATATTAAATGTGATCGAATGGCAAAAAAAATAGTACATAAGTTTACTACATATCTTTTCGGTCCGTTGAGGAGACACTAGTGTTGTCCATCGGGCGCAATTTTCGAGCCCGAGCCCGCCCGAAAGACTAATAATTGAGCCCGAGCCCGGCCCGAGACAGAGCCCGATTAGTTTGATATGCGCCCGACTTGCGCCCGCTCGACCATTGGGAAAATATATTAATAGAAGAAATAAATTCAATTCAACAGATCCGACAAAAAGTGAGGATGTTTTTTTTAGAAAGAGGTCTGAGGAAAAAAGTGAAGACGTTTTCTTTAGGAAGAGGTCATTTTAATTTTTTTTTGAAAAAATTAAAAAAGGCCGCCCGCATAGCCCGCCCGACTTTCATATTTTTTGCAAACCGAGCCCGGCCCGGCCCGTCGGGCGGACGGGCATGCCCGCCCGATGGACAACACTAGGAGACACTTCCTATTATTCGATTTCGTTCAAGCTTTCACATGATGGTATCTATGCACTAAGGTAAAATCCTAGGGGAGCCCGACTCTCAATTCCGAAAAACGTGAAATAAGAATCACCCTATATATATATATATATATATATATATATATATATATATATATATATATATATATATATATCTATATATAGACATCTGACTAATAGCCCATGATGTTATACAAGTGAGCTCCATCATCCAGGGAACTCTGTGACTCTATCATTAGAACTATAATAGTACTTATTTTTTCATGTTAGGTCATGGATCGATAAAATTATTTACGCTATTTTAGCCATGTCTTTTTATTTATACATCCATTATATTCATCATGATTTCAAGTCCTTGACCTTGAAGAAGCAAGAGCACGAAGGATGTGAAACAAATCTATTAGAGCTTCTTCCATCCTTTTCTCATACATGGATACATACATACATAGATGATACTCACTCACTCCATGTGTTGTATCTATATTGGTATGGAATAATTCGAATACAAATACTACCCAGTGATTCCCAGTGGTGGGAAAATAAAAGAAAGAAACAAAGTAGAAAAAACAACAACTTAGGAATGACTTATAGGAATTGTCAAATGTCGACGTCAACTGAGTTCCTCAACCGTGAGAATCCCAACCGCATGTTCCATATGCAAAGAATAACTACAGGCATTTAATCAACCACCTTAGAGAAATGATATGCTAAAGATATTGAAGTATAATCATTTGAAATCACAATTTGCTGGATTAGAGACATCTGAAGATCAATTATAAGGTACGAGTATTTAGTAGTCTTTACTTTCATCTAAAGATGAGCCAGTCCCAAAGTGGGGGGCGCGCCCCCTAGTGGGGGCAGTAGAGCAATTGCAGGGGGGCGCGCGGGAAAAACGAATGAATGAAAATATAAATACAGTAGATTGAATAACACTTCTAGAAAATGGACAAATACAAAAAAAAGGTTGATGTTTGTATTAATTACAATGTGTGAAATAAACTGCAATGGACTCTGAGAACAAAATGTGTGTATGTTCTTTTTTTTTGGGGGGGGGGGGGTGCAAAAATTTCTTATGTGCCAAAGGGGGGCGGAGCAGAAAAAGTTGGGGAACCACTGCATTAACCCATAAATTATAGTGACTGGCTTTAATTGATGTCATTGGGGTGAGATTTATTCTCCGTTATAATAAGATGAAGGGCTGCAAGGTGTGTCGTCCCATTCGATGACCCTATTGATATATGGAAGTTACCTCCAACCTATAGGATAATAATAATGAATTGAAAGTAGGGAAAAGGAGGAATAAGCTTACCCTCAAGATGTGTATAATAAGGATATAATAATTGCAAGGGTTAGGGAACGTTGGATGACTTTTTTCTACTATTTAATGATATCCTCTGAGCAACAATATATTAAAACTTTTTTTCTCTTACACATGCTGTAAGCCAGTCAGATCCCAGGCCACTCTCATATAAATTTAGATAAACTTACTATACATATGAGAATGCAAGAATGTTAAATAATTTATTTAAAAAATAAAGTATCTCATGAATATTTTGTAAAATATTTAATGATCTTTCTGTACTTTTACTTGGCATTGCTTTTTCCAAAATAAATTGAAATTTCTGTTATGATCCAATTTTATGTTTGTTTTTTAAATAAGCGAAAAAATAATTCATCAGGATTAAAGAAGTATGAAGTCAACGCAGGGAGTTGTATGTACGTGTATGTGTGTGGGGAGTTAGATTGTTGTTTCAATCAGGATTTGTGCGGCCTTGGGAATATGCATATTATATATATTTATATATAAATATACAATTATATTACTCAAGACACGCGCCTATTGTGTTTCAAACAAATCCTCCGACTTACATAAGTAAAGATGATTCTTCAAGGATCAAGTATCTGTAAATCCTATTACGATGTGACTCTGCCTTGATTTTATTTTTTGCAAAGAAGGAATTTCCGCTGCTTAAGAATTACATTAAGAAAGACATAATAATACGTAATTGTATTGTTGTTGGCTTGACTCTGCATATGTTGCTCGCCATAAGGAAAATAATCAATGTTGGGAGGAGAAAAATGATAATGAGATTCAATAAATGATACTCGAGATGGTAAAGTATAAAGACTTCATGACGAATAATATTTGAAGATGTCTTCATCTCCTTGGAACGGCGTTGATATGTGTGGGGGGCCGGAAGTCAAATATTGTTTGTATTATTAGCGCGGGAGGATATATGAAGTATAAAAAAGGGGCTCAACGTTATTATTCGATTTCTCTGATTTAATTATGAGACTTATAAAACCAAAGAGGATTGACTCAAAGATTGGGTAGTTATGAATCGGATTTTTAGCTGGATCAGTAAGAGCATAGAGATATAAAGATATAGAGAGCTTATTCCCTCCAATTAGCAGAGAAACATAGTTCAGTTGTATTCTGAACACAAGAGATGTATTTCTTTGAAGAATCCATCCTCCCATAGCAGAGAAACATCGTTTAGCTGTATTCTGAACACAATGACGTATTCTCTGAAGAATCCGATAAACTCTCTATATCTTTATATCTCTATGGTTAAGAGTCGTTTTTTGCCTAATGTAGGAGCACCTGATATCTATTTTTTTTTTACTGAATCACTTAAGAATCATTTTCGTTAAGAATGTTATTCATTATTAATTACCAAATGTTCTCCCAATTATTTGTCCATATATGATGATTTCATTACAGCAAACTTCCATATTTTTATATGTAGATACATCTTGAAGAGGTGAGCTAGGAAATACTGGCATAAAGATATTTATTTAGCAAATAATATATGACAAACACGTTTTTAAGTAATATATAAAAACAGAAAGCGAAAATATAAAATACAAAAGAAAAATGATGTACACCAGATTAAATAGTAATTTGTTTGGCATGTCTGTTATGGACCAATAATTCGCTACAGGTGTCCCACACTGTGAAAGCGTTTTACATGGTCATGTTGCCGTATTTGGTTAAGGAAACGCTTATTAGACTTTAGTATATACACTTATATACTGAGAAATACTTCTTCTTGCCGGGAAGAACAAATCGTGCAATTATACAATGAAGAGCAAAGACCAATTAAGACCATTTGCAAGAGATAGTTGCAAATAAAATAGCTGAATAGGCGTTAAACACCTCATATAGGAATGCGGGGAGACTTATTTAACAATGCATTTCATCACTGAATGGCCTCAGGTGTCAAGAAAGAAGAAGAAGAAATATATAAAAAAAGAGACACAATTGGACCGTTACTCAAGTCTTTTCCTCTCTCTCTCTCTTCTTTCTCTCTATGTGTGTGTGTGTGTGTGAATATGAAGAAGACATAATTCAAACTGACCAGCGCGCATCGGCAAGATGATAATGAGACATTGTGTGCCTTGTAACGACAGCCAACAGAATAAAGAATATTTTTTGCTAAAGGAAGGCAGGCATTGACAGATATATATTATTTTTAATAATGATGATAATAATAGTTAAATAACGAAGATAATAATAACCTTCAAGGGGGGGTGAACAAATTGTAAGGCCAGGGAATGTTTGTTTTCCTAGGCTGGCTTGGGTTATGTGAGTGGTTGTTCGTTGTACTGTTGTATTTTACACAGTAGATTTGTTTGTGTGTTTACTTACTACTATTCATTTTTTTGTAATATTGTTGAGGTATATTTTATTCAGTTTTTACCCTTGAAATACCATTGCTTAGGTGTTTGATAAGAACAACCATCTATATACAAAAATAACATCATGATGTTCAATGCAGAATATTATCCGTCGGAACCAAGGAGAATATAAATAAGGTGAGTCAAAGAGGAAATCTTTGACTTATGCTCTTGATCAAAAGGAAGAATTTTGTGACGTCACGAATGCTACAATGAAAAACATTATTTTTATTGCAATGATTTAGTAATTATTTCTCAACTTTATCTTCCAATTGAAAATATTTCATTACAATATTGTTCTGTGTTAGTGTACAGAACCCATGTTGCATGAAAAATTTGTTAAGTAAATGATTTATCATTAGTATTCATTATTTTAAGTAATTAGCCAATAATAGTTCCAAACAATAAAAATAATTTTTAAATTCAAGATTTCATTTATTTCAAAAAAAATATAAATCACAATAATGAATTCTACATATGTACATATAAAAAGGGGAACATAGGAATATGAATAGAATTATACTCGTTAGTAACCTGGCCTATGTGTTTCACTAGCATTTTTCAGTTTAAGTAGCTTATTAAGAAAATTGACTCGAATCCGTGTTCTTTTTTTATTACAAAAGCAATAATAACTTATTTGGGTACGGTTACTTCGATCTCCTACCTGAGCTAGAAACAAGAGAAACCACACTTCAAACACGGCCATCGTGCTAACATTCCTCACAAACCTCTCTATTAATTTACTTATTATAGAAGAAGAAGAAGGAAAAAAGGCATTCGTCATCCAGAGTGCTCCTGCCTTGTTCTTATTATTGTTATTGTTTACATTGATTCATCATTGCTTGGGATCAAATTTCTCGAATGGGAGTGGACGGGTGGCATGATTCCAGTCATTATATTTGCCCCGTCTCGTCTCATCCTCCTCCTCAATGATCGGAGGAGGAGGCGAGACGTTTGGGAGCTCCTTCATCAATGTGGTCGCTCCTAGCACTGACTCGGCTCATGAATATGTTCAACACTCTGGATAACGAGTACTTTTTTTCCTTCTTCTTCTATAATAAGTAAATTAATAGAGAGGTTTGTGAGGAATGTTAGCACGATGGCCGTGTTGAAGTGTGGTTTCTCTTTGTTCTAGCTCAGGTAGGAGATCGAAATAACCGTACCCACTTATTTTGACCAATTTGGATATAAATTGATAAGTGGCTTAAAAATTCTTAGAAAAACATGGGGTCTTATCGATTGCGTCTTGATGGTTATGAAAAAAATAGAAATGGTTTTCTAAGAGGTGTCAGAACTTCAAAAATCGGGAGAAGGGTCGGTCAATAACTCAATCCAAGGATTTGAGTGTTCTTCAAATCCTTCAATGTTACTCCTCTGTTTCACCAAATGTGGGTGGAGTTCTTTAAACCTCTGAGTATCCAGCAATATAGGAGAGACCCTCGTTGGAACAGTCATTGGAATTTTCCTTTGTTTGCCGACTAGGCAGAGGAAGGAGTTTCCGTGAGCGCAAGTACTCAAAGGTCCGGGTACATATGCTCCGTAGAATGAGGGCGGTAGTTACATCTTTTTGAGTAGCCACGAATGAACTTTGTCAAAGGATTCACTAAGCTTCTGTTGAATCGTTGTGTAATCCTTTCGAATGAGGTTTAATTAAAGTTCCTTAGAGTGTTATGAGCCAAGTTTGAGGCACTTAGCTTGTAGCAGGACAGCTTCATTTTCGTGACTGAGAGTTCCTTATTCCTTCTCACTAGTCAACTCGCAATTTTTTCGTTCACGGGCTCTTGACGAACCTTCTGAAGGACTTGGACACACTTGAGGAGGGTGATCCAGGGATGAAGAGTGTAGGAACAACTGAGACTAAAGTTTCTCCTATACTTCCAGCCTGAATATTCCTTGGAAGTCATCTGAGTAAAATGATCACGATCGACAGATCCTATCGGATCTTCTGCATCGTGCAATCCACAGATGTTGGATATTGGGCTCCTCGTCGGAAGTGCAAAATATTATGCATCTCGAGGATTATAGCAAGAGGGGATGGCACTAACACCATACTTCCTCGAGGATATCACATTCGCTTACAATACAAACTGAACTAGCATTCAAGCGTAGCAATTGTGATATCACAACAAAATAGTCAGCTGTCGCCCTGCATTGCTTACGTCCATTCCCATTGCCTCACCTTATTTAATTCTCCGTCGGAACCCACACGGATTACTCTCATTTATATATGCTTGGGAGGAAGAATCACTTTTGATGATTTTCTATATTTTCATAGTAAAAATCCTTTATTTTTTAAGCCTTTCTGAGTTTACTTTGATATTTCTCCCACTTCAGATCACGGCTGTTTTTGCAATCTTCTATTATAAGCATATCTTTGTTCTTCAATAACTTTATGAGAGGTCATATGAATGATTCTATATGCTACAGCATGACATCAGGAAGGACGATGCAACATTTGGAGCATGGTGCTCCAAAAAAAACCAAAGACCATTGCGAATGGTCCCACTGATTTCACCAGCCACAACTATAGCATATTTGGGGCTCACAAACAAGCGTCAATGTGCTCTTGGGCTCAGGCTCCGTACCTTAAAATTATGTCATACATTAGTTTTACACATGTAAGAATCATGACCCCATTTGATCAAACGGCCGAAAGGTGGTTCTGTTGATATCCGTAGTTACAATTTCTAACTTTAAGATATCCATGAACCATGAAGATAAACTTATAAAATAAATTGTTATACCTTTTGTTACCTCCGCCGAAGGAGGTATTGTTTTCACTGGCGTTGATTGTTGGTTGGTTGGTTTGTTTGTCAGCAGGATAACTCAAAAAGTACGGAACAGATTCGAATGAAACTTTGTGGAGTTTTTGGAATGCCAAAAGGAACACGTGATTAAATTTTGGCATCTCTGAGTGCAGAATTAAGATGCCAAATGAGCTAAATACTAATAAATATTTCAAGTTAGCCTACTCTGCCAATAGATGTCGCTGTGCTGTAAAATCGGGTGCCGGGAGCGAATTCCTCTCAGAATTTCCGTCGAGGGGAACCCTCCCCCAGCCCTTTACGCCGCCCAGTCGTGAAAAATCCGCCTCGGAAGGCTCATAAGGACCCCGTGACGGCGGAGGTTTGCACTCTCTGAGTGTATACATGCCTCTAGTTAATAGTGCATTGTCTAAGATGTAAGCAAAATAATTGCTTTAATCAATTATAAAGAAAGCAAGTTCATTCATAGACTTGTATTACTTTATACGTTAATGTTCATGAGAGAAAGATATATAATATAATTGTATATCAAAGATAACATTATGCTTTACGGTAAAATAAAAACCATGCAGAGCCTTAATTGAAAAAACATATTTAATATCGATTAATATTAATCGATATTAATTCGGCACATTTAACCAAATCCCAATTCTATATTTGTTTTTTTATTATGCATAAGAATTGGGAAGCATGTCTTGTCTCATGTGTGTTGTTGGTAAATATGTCACTGAACCGACGTAGGTTATTATATTCCTGTCCTAGTGTTATGTAAAGCTGAATCTCGCTTGTAAAATAAATATTATTAACAAATATATATTTTGTGATTCGAGTACAAAAAAAGAAAATAACTGAATAATATCAATATGAAATGACTTAAATCTTTGCAAAGCTATTTATAAATATATATTTTTGTTTGTTTGTTTCAGGATCATGTACAAGAGGTCCTCGGCAAATGGGAGTCCATAGACGATGAAATTTGGGCCAAAGTCATAGTCCTGGAAAGAAACAGACGAGTAGCAAAGGCATATGCTCGAGCCCCGGTGCTAACAATTAACGGTAGCGAAGATGGCTTCGATGGATTTCGGTAAGAGAGACACATCTAAAAATAATATACAAATAGTCGCTTAAAATTACATTTTGGTATTAAAGATGCTAACCAAAAATCTAACGTTCTCACAATATTATGATTTAAATTTTTGCTTAAGAGTTTTTTTATACTTTTAGTAGGTTTTGAGTAAGTTTATCGACGAAAGATCATTATTAGGACAATCTATGTATCATTTTTAAAAGATAATTCGACATGATTTATGGCTGATCTATGAACGTTTGTCGTTGACGACTGAAGCCATTTATTATCCCAACTTGTTCGATATAGGACCCTTGATCCTCGTGGGATTTTATTCACGGTTCCCGTAGGGCCCCAGACGACTCAATGTGACCTTAAAAACGACTCCAGGCACTTTGTTTCTCTTTACACTTCTTGGTCATGGAGGCGGCAATGAAGCTGCAGTGCACATTTGATCATATTGGTTCACTATGGACCAATGTGGTCAATTTTCATCCTCCATGCTCTCTATTTAGGCGTAATTTACTTTTATAGTTGGTAACTCAAACTTTTAAAAGTCATAAACATACATTTCAGTTTCACTTAACTAAATTAAATTTGTAAGCATGCAAACCAAAAGGGTCTAATAAAGAATATTGGCCGGTGTAATTCATTAATCAGGGTTATAATGTGTCATTAAACAACTCCTCTACTAAAGTTTGTTATTAATGATGTATTCATTATCTAATTAAATAATTGGTTACTCTAGTTGATATGTGATTCAATTTGAGGTATCATAACTTTGATTGCCATTTTATATTTAATGTTTATTTTCCCTATATGGTTCGATAGAATTGCAGTATCCGACAGGATATAAATAAGCATTATAGCATGTAAATTAGTCTATCGAACCTAGGATCTTATCAATATGATATACCAAAAATGGCAATCCCCTCTCGGGAGTATTCGAACCTGCGCCCCTCAATATTGAGAGTTGAACACGCCTTAACACACACGGTTATGTTTATTGCAATTTTAAAAGCTTCTTAAAGCAATGTAAATAATACATTTGATTAATTATAAATAATTGGAAAGCACTATGCATGCAGGTCCTATTGGTGTATAATTATTTAATAGAATCAATAATTACCCAGGTTTGCATGTGGTTAAAATATGAGGAATCACATCTTTTGATATTTTTTTATCGCACTCTCTTTCTCTCTCTCATTAGAATCGGAGTGAACGGATTCGATAACCCCATGCGCGACCCCAAGACAGAGGAATTCAAGGCCCAAATCGGATCTGGCTGTAAAATCAAAATGGATGAAACGGGTAACATCATGGTGAAGCGGTTCGCCAAGTCTCCCGTCTTTGTAAAGAACGCCATGGACGAAAACGCAGTCGCCAATGACGTCCTCAAGCTCCCTGATGGTCAGCTCGAGTTCGAGAAGCCCGTCAAGCTCTTTGACATGAAAAAGTTTCAGCAGAACGTGAATCGGGAGCTGAAACGGAGTCTTCCGGATAGGAAGAAGCTGGAATGTCAATGTGTGGCCGCCATAGCCTTTGTGAAGAACGAGCCTGAGCTCCTGGATAGTCCCATTTGGATCATGCTCATCAACGTTGTTGCCCTAGAGATGCTTCGAGCTAAAATGCCCCCTGGTAGGACAGAGCTTTTACTTTAGCACAGCCTTTTAACAGTAATGATATTACGAAAAATGACTAAGGAAAAAATAGTGAAGGAAAAATTATTAAAGAAAAAAGGTCAAATTTGAAAGCAATGCAAAAAATGTCGAAAAATTGATATAATCTTGCACTATTAATAACTAGAAAATATGAAGGACTATAATCATACTAATAAATTACACTTATAGGCTAGGTATACTTATTTATCCCAAACAATTACATGGTATTGAGAAATTACAATCGATAAGCAACTTAATTAGGCTATTATTATAATTATTTTATAATACTACACTTTATTTATTTATTTCATATTAGATAAAAAGTTTGAAGAAACATGATCAAGTAAAAAAGATAAATATTAAATGATTAAAATGCAATATAATGAAACAAAGAAAAATGAAAGAAAAAGTTTGGCAAATTGTATCTAGCATTATACATCACTTAAATATATTTAATTGCACTTATTGATGTGTGACAACCATCCTAATCAATTAAAATGATTTAAAATATAAAATAATCTACCTTAATTCCGACATTATTTTTATATTATGTAATTTTATATAATATATTTTGGTACAATATTTGATTTTTTTAAATCGATCATTCAATTTGAAGGATTGCATGTTTTTATGACAAGAACTGTTTAAAAGTAAAATTATAATGAATGGATGTTTGGCTTTATAAAACGCTATGAGACTCCTTTTAAATAAATTTATATATATATATATACATAACTATACATATATATATATATATACATATCAGAAACGACCGTGACACTTTTTTCGCTCGGACCCGGGCCGGAACTTAATTTTTTCAAGCCGATCTGGGCCATAACCGGGTCGGGACTTTAATATATTCGTTCCTTCGTTATTTTGAAAGTGACGATGGTTTTTTAGAAAATAAATTTCTTATTATTTTTAAAAAATTTAAAAGTTATTTTCTAAAAAAGATGGATGACGTTTTTTAGAATATTTTTTTTTAAATATTAAAGAATATTTCTAAAAAAAACGTCGTTATTTTCATAATGATGAAGGAACGAATATATATTAAAGTCCTGGCCCGGTGATTTTTAGACACCGGGCCGGGACGTTCAAAAAACAGCCGGTATATATATATATACCAATAAAAAAGAGGTCTCACTAATAAATAATTATTTTTTAATTATACATCATAACAATGAGCCAGTCCATTAATGTTCATAGTAGTAGATCATTAAGAAGAGGCATCTCGTAATGAATGAGATTGTTTTCTCATATTATTTATCTTTGAAAAGCTATTATCCCCTTTCTTAACAATAATATGTATATCATAAAAATTTGAATTATTTATGAGAACACCTTACTTTTACTTTAATAAGGGTATTCTATGATTTTGTAAATAGTTTAAGGAAATATTGATATAAATCTATGATATTCATTCATTTTTCGTAAGTAATATTTTATTTTAAAAATAATTATGATTAAGAGGAAACTATTGCAATAAAAGTAAATGTTATATATAAAAAGGGAGACGTTATGAATAGTGTAAAAATGATTGCTATTTCGCTTGATCAACATTTGTTCGATAAAACATACTTTAAATGCATTGCTGCACTGTAGGCAATTGCATATATTGAGAGGTTATTTTCATGTTATTTTATTTGCATTGATGAACTTAAGCTGTATATCAATATATAAGCTATCATTTTTATATAAAATATTTTTACTTTATAAACTTACTTTGTTTGATATTTATTTATCTTCAATATAGTTTTACTAGATAATCTTTTATCAATATGATGCTAAGAAGAATCTGAATATAACTTGTTGTGTTAATTGTAGATCTGGCCCAGCTTGATAGATAGATTCTATTTTAAACAGTTGTACTAATCATGCGGATATACTTATTAAAATATTTTTTTCTTACTTTTACTTGACCTCATGCTTTTAAAAGCATTTTTATTAATTCATTTTTGCTGGTTTATCATGTAAAAAAGAAGATTAAATATTAAATACTTATACAAATATTTGCGCATCCAAGAATCCTAATATTCAACTCCTCATTTATCAATTATATAGGTCCTGTTCGAGCTTCCTCCAACGATGCTATACTAAACTCTTCGACTAGCAGTAACAATGCGAACAACATCAAGAACTCCTCGGATCCTCGAAAGCGATTCCCAGCCTCGGGTTCCTCGGATGAGGATCCTTACTCCCTGACGCCTTCTGGCTCATCTGGGTCCTCCGGCAAGGGGAACCGCTCCCGCGAAGAATTGGCAACGAGGATTCCTCCTGGGGAAAAGGAATACTACGGGCCACAAAATTGGGCAAAAGTAAGCACAGAAATTGGAAATGTAAAAAAAAAAATACGTAAATTTTTTTTAGTATATTAAATAAAGTATTATTGTATATTTATTATAATTATAAAATAGTGGAAACATAGTTACTCTTTTAAAAATATATATATGATCAATATAACGTTCTATTATAATAGACTATTATAACTCAATGTGATATTATATTCATGCTATATTTTATTAAAACGAACTCATTTATAATTTTACTTTACCTTAGTTTATATCATTTTATAATAATATGTTTTATTAACATATTATATATTATTGTTGACATTTTAATAGATAAACAATCATGATATTTTTCACACTTCTAACATTATAAATAGTAGTTTTAGGAAGAGACCATTCAAAGGATGAAACAATTAATATTTAAAAGGATTAAATTGTTATCTTTGAATGCATGTTCATTCCTCACAGGCCGGAAATGAAGGAATACTTTTGAATACCATATTGCCAACTGCTTCCTTTATTATTCATGTTCTTTCAACCAATCACGTTACACCCTTTCTATATCCCTACTTATAGCATATAAAACAGAAACTTTACTTTTATCCTGGCATGAATATTTGTTAGCTATATTCAGTATATCTCTTATTGATACATATTAACGTTTACCAAAATGTAAATATGGTATTTACTATTATGATGAAATTACTATGACGTCATAGTAATCCGATGTGTCACTATTGTGTACCTTCATCGAAGATTTAATCATTATAGTCCGACCCCAGTCAAAATATACATAAATTAACCTTTAAATACGAGAATAATACACCAATACAGTGAAATAAATTGTATTCTCCTATAACATTTCCTTTAATCTAATTTTGAAAATCTAATTATATATTTCCCTTAATCATAATAGACACTCATCAAGGTATATAAATGACTACATACATCAAAACTATAAACTCAATAATAGCAATAAAATATAACGAAATATAAGTCGTTAAAGTAAGAGAGTTGAATGATATATGTACATTTATATATTCAAAAGTTGTATGTTCGCAATATAAAAACACTATAATTGATGTTATCTTTTTTTCAGCATCACATTCGTCAGTTACCCGACTACTCCGACGACATGGGCGATGAAAATACCCTCTCCAAGAAACGCAATACCCGATTGAAAAACGCACGGCATAAAAGCACCGACTCCGAGCGCACGGGTCGGAAGCCCATGGAGCAATCCAATTTAGGTATAAAGATATCGAAGGAACTATACTTTCATATAGGTTATAAAAATTATTAGGATAATGTTTATCAAGTCAAAGTGCTCAACATACGAGTTAAATATAAATAATATATTGCAAATATAGATATATTAGTACATAGAAAAATAGTTGAGATACGAAGTCGAATCCGGATGCCTAAAGCTTTGTTGGCTTAACTAATGTAATAACAAAAGTTTTAAATTGCATTATCATTATGTTTCAATATAATTCTATACATAAAAGCGATTGAGCTATAATAATCAACAGTCTAAGAAGTTCCATGTATTAGTTCCTAATGTTTTGCGTGTTTAATTAATAGCTCTGCAAAAGGTTTTAACATGCATTGATGGCAACTCATTTATGTATTATATAAATGAACATGGAGGACCCATAAAGCCTACTAGGTCATGGAATTTAGCTTTCAAACGTGTCTAACAAACAGTTTGTTTCACTAATATTTCTGCTAAAGTTTGTAAGTGCATTGATAGTATCATTTAATATATGTATATTAGGCTGCACGCATTGGGCTACCAGACTGAGGAATCGAGCGTTCTTAAGTGTGTAACATTTTGTTGGATTAGTTAATCAGTATTTTTCGGCTTTGCAATTATGAACTGAACTTTTTGACGTCAGAGTTGAAGTTTCGGCCGAATCATCTGACGTTTGAACGAGGAATCATTCAGTCAATTCATTTCATATCTTATACTGGCCTAAATTCAATGAAATATTAACTTTAGAAATTTATAAGCAATCAGATACTTCATTATTTTCCTTACAAAAACAGCAATCCCTCAGAAAATATAACTTTTTCTTCAAAAAACTATACTTCCTCTATTTTCAAATGTCAACCATTTTGGCACGCTTATCAACAAACTTATTTGAAACGATGTTTCTCCATGTTTAAAAGAAAGAGATCCTTCTTTTCATATTTCCTATTTTGCTTCGCAACAAAAGAAGTATTAGTTTAAATAGTATACTTTAACATGCTTTACTTTAAAGTTGTGCTCTCTGAGTAATGAGTTTGCATTTCAATATCAAAAGTTTTTTAATAAACATAGCTACAAAGAAAAAAAGTTTTAAGTTTTAATAGTTAATGTGCATTTTTCATGAATTTACTTCAGGCAATATATTTTGAGACTGAAGTTAGAAAATAACTCAGATATAAAGTGATGCTGAGATAACAAACTTATACAAATTTATATAAATTGAGATAGTTGAGCTTAGCATTATGTATTATGGAATAAAAAATAGAATCAATATAATACTTCCAAATATTGGACATGTACTCAACCCAGCTTCTCAAGTAAAAGCCATAATATCAATTTTATTATGTAATCTTTGAATTGTAGTTATCGTTTGTCGGTAAATACTAGAAGTATTATTGACACATAATTTTGCGCTTATATCAATTTTGAATGGTTTAAAATGTTTTTTTATTTCGTGTATTTTTCCATATAGTGAAGATTTATGTTATGTGTGTAGCTACAAAAAAATATGATACAAATGGTTACTTTAAAGTGAATAGATTCGTAGGGAGAAAGTCAAATGCATTAGATCATTTTCTTTTTTGATATGGTATTTGCCTAAATCTTTGTTTAGCGAAGTAGTTTTAAAAAAACGTTGTTTGGGGCATCCAAATTGTTCAATGGTTCCTGTATTTAAATTTGTGTATAGTATAAATTATAAATTATAAGAAACTAATGAGAGGGTTATTTCTCTTCTTTTAAACAAATATAGATGCGAATACCATTGGGTATTCTTTACTATATCCACTGCAACGTTATCTCCTTGCTTAAGGACCAAATACTCTTGACTGTGGTGTTTATCAATTTAATGTAACTACCGAAGTCGATCCTCTATAACATACATGGGCATACTAAGGCCCGCAGGCCGTATACAGCCCGTTAGACAATTTAATCCGGTCCGCCGAGCTTGTCCAGACAATAAATAATAATGCTTCTAAATTATTCATTACGTCTTGTCCATACAATCCCGTTTTTCACCAATAGATGGCGCGCTGACAAACGGGACTCGGATAGGTCCTCATTTAAGGATCATCCATATTTTGGCAGAGCTTTTGTTTATCCAAGTGGACTTCTCTCAACAACAAAAAAGGGAACTCTTTGGCATATAGCGAACTTGATAATTATATATACCTAAAAAATTATGCGTTGTTTCAAATGTAATCATAGAGACAACAATCACAATAGACGTTTCCACAATCTGATTGATGCCTGAGTAGTGCCTTGAATTCCTTTTGGGTAATGAGCTTTATATTTCTAACATTTGTTGTACCTATATCAGTGTTATGAAAAAAAAACAATCTATGTGATCAAAGATGCTCTGATAATTTCACACACATCAAAGGACCTTTTTCCATCTTTCCCCATTTAGACGACCCTTATTACTGCGGACTCCGGGCTCGTGTTCCGGCCTATGTACAACAGGCAATAAAAAGGATAAAAACACCAAAAGCGGCTCAAATAACAACAGCAACAACAATCATCTAGGCGTCCGATCCCCGGTTCCTTCTCGATCCGCTCCCAACCTTCAAAACCTTGCTCAACTACCCGGACCACATCCATTCTGGTGGCATTCCAGGCTCTATCCTGAAAACGGTAATTAAATAATATCTCACTTCAAACTAAATATAAAAGAATCGATTTTGTGAAATAAACACGAATTATGGTTTAATAAACATTGAAATCTTATTTTTTCTGACTCCATCATCGAAATTTTTCACTGCTCCTTCGAATGATTCCGTTGTAATGTCACCAAATTATTCACTCATCCTTTTTCTTATGGAGGCATCGGTATAAAGCTCTTACACGGATACAAAGAGATATTAAGATATAGAGAACTGATTCCCTTCAATAGCAGAGCCACATCCTCGTTCAGCTGTATTCTGTGTGTCCAATATCAACAAAGTAATTTGACCTACGTCATCGTAAGCTGATCATAGAGATAGATTATATCTCTATGATCAGCTTACGATGACGTAGATCAAATTACTTTGTTGATATTGGACACACAGAATACAGCTGAAGGGAATAAGCTCCCTATATCTTTTTGCCTCTATGCACGGACATAATACAAATATATTTTTCTTACAACGGGCATATATGAATCTTTTAAAATGTATCATTTCTATAGCAATCAGTTTTCGAGCCATATCACAATTAATTTTGTTCAAGGAAGATTCAATAACATTAAACTAAATGAAATTAAACTTTCTTTTTTTTATTACTTTATATTTATGTCACCGATTTTTTTCATATGGAGGTATCTGTATACAACTATCACCTCGACATAATGCGACAGCAATTCAATTTTTCCCGAAATAGGCATGCATTTATATTGTGGCAATTTAAAATATGTCGTATATATATATATATATATATATATATATATATATATATATATATATATATATATATATATATATATCCTTCTCAATTAACTTCTCCTTCAAGACAGATCAATAAACATTGTTTCGTTTTTTGACTCTTTAGTGACGTCACTGAATTATTCCCTACTCAGTTATATTTAGCACTCACCTCAACATAATGCAACAGCAAGTCTATTTTTCTGATAATAAGCATATAGCAAGTATATACTTTAAAATATGTTGATACTATCGAAGAATGAGCTTTTTATTTAAGTCACTCATAACGATTTTTCCTTTCTGTCCTCAGAACTCTCCAGTTATCACTATCCCGGCCGGATGAGGAACCAAGGCTACCGAAACTCCATGCCACCCCCCATCTCCGCCCTCGCACCCGCTACAAAGTACCGAAACAACTGGGACTAAGGCACCTTCCTATCATTCATCCAAAATATCTTCATGTTTCAAAAATCCCTGGCTTAAAGAAGACTTCCTTTTTTCTTTCTTTCATATTTGCCTTTTCAACGCAGTTACTCCACACCCCCTCCAAGGTGATGGAAAACTTTATAATTTTGTTGACTAGCTTAATTTAAAACAATATAAAGACCAGGGAAGATTACTGGTCATTATATCTCAGTTTTACACTACTATTTTACGAGGCATTGCTATAAGAATAAGGAAGTAAGATGCTTCCTTACTCAAGGAAGATCCATTATATAGATTCCTTCTCTCTCTTTTAATTTGTTCATTCTGTGTCAAAAAAAAAAACTTTCCGCAAATACTAACCCCCTCTTTCCACCTGATGTACTAGATTGTATATATATGTATGTATTTTTGTGGGACAATAATTATGTGTATAGGTTTATATATATATGTAAAATGTAAAAAAATAAATTTTATTTGTTGGATCTAGAAAAAAAAGAAAGATATATATATATATATTGTAATCCCAGGTAACGAAGTGATAAATTTCCCTCTCCAACAGTGTGTGCATGTGTCTTAAAAGTCATTCCTTTAAAACTAATAAATAACTATATAATTGTACATAAATATATTTTCTTAAAATGAAGAATTATGACTTCGTATCATATAATATAAAGTTATGTAGAAAAATAAATATAAAATGAAACATACCCTTAATAATTCCTTCTGTTAAAACGCAATGTCCAAATTCATAGACTTTAATCCTCAGTCACACTGCCTACACATGCTTCTCTATCCTTACCTGCTCTTCTTTTTACCTCTCTTATTAAACAATTAATTAAAAATACTTATAAATATTTAAAGGAGAAAAACAAATTACAGTTTTGTAATTATTATTGACCTTTTTATTGACTTTTCCTTCCTTTTAATTCTTTTTTACACCTTAAAAAAATAATGACAGTCAAAAACCTTTAATATAATTTTTAAATCCATAAAAGTTGTATTTCATTGTAATGATGTCGTATATTATTAAAATACTTTGAATAAATAGTATTATTCTCATTGCTTGTGTTTGATTGGGTAAATGGGAGGGCTTTGCTCTACAATATAGAAACTAAGATACGAATATTTTGGTATAGGTGCTTCAGTTTAATGCTTGACCTTCGAGAGTTCTCACTCTCAAGAGTGAAAGAGTTAGAATGGTATTTTAAAGGATCTTAGTTTAGCCAATATGGCTTTGTTATTCATTTTCCCACAGTCGATTTTCACTTCAACGTTAAGTATTTACAATTTGTTGACAGAGACAATTGGCTGCATTCATTGTATAGAATGCATCATGTTTGATGTAGGATTACTCAGCTCTTTCCAACATTGGGGTTCTTAGCCGCGCCAATACTTGATAAATAAAGAATGATTTTTTTGTTGTGAATGAGACCCTTCATTGGATAAAATTATTTTATATTAGGATTCACTCACACCGCCAATTGGCCTTAGGGTGACGCCGATCATTATATAATAAACGGTTTTCCATGTTTGTTAAAAGTTTCATACAAAAGTAACACAGCTTTGCAAACCTAGAACCTTTTGCTCAGACTTCATTACAAGTGTAAATGTTTGTTTGCTTCAGACTGTTCCAATTCAATTTAATTTTCTTTTTGATATTTTCTTAAAATAAAATCGAACCTGTTTTGATTTATATGATTGATTCCTGGAAAGTCATGAAGGATAAAATATTTAGAGATATAGAACCTAGCGTGCTGAAAAGAAAGAACTATTTACTTTATACTTATTCACCCTTAATGCTTTTATTTTATTGTAATACGATTATTTATATTAATATTATACAATACCGACTGTTAGTTCAAACAACAGAGTAGATCCAGTGAAAAGAGTTTAAAAATAAATACCTAAAGTTTGAATCAAACTAATATTAGGATCACGTTCGGAGCAGCCTAGCTTGTATTTGCGTTTCTATCAAAGAAAAGTTAAAAGCATAGGGACATTTTCTTTTTGCTGGTATCCATCTGCGATGATATCTCAATCAAATATACACTAAGTTTGTATCTAAACAATGGCACAAAATGCAATAGCATTTATACAATGTGAGATACAGAACATTATAGCCATCAATTACAAAAGACATAAATTACTTTATACCCAACCTATTTTTTCAGCTATTAATTATTTATTGTGTTATCTAAAAAAGTTTAAAATAAAATCAGATAAGGAAGCACCAATGCTCAGTATATTAAGGCTTGTTGAACTCTCAAAGTTGGGGGCGCTAGTTTGAATCCCGTGAAGGGAAGGTCAATTTTGGTGTACCTCATAGATAAGATACTAGGTTTCATAGACTCATTTACACGCTATAATGTTTATATATATATCCAGTGGAATACTGCAATTCTATCGAACCAAATAGGCAAAAAAATACAAAACAGATAACATAACAGACATTTTAAGGGATTTAAGATCAACAACTGCAAATATACGAAATCAACAATCCTCTTCGGTTTTCTAAAGAAAAAAAAGGACTCAATTCCCATAAAAGTCAGGCTATTGCATTTGCTCTGTCAAACTCCAAAACCTACATAGCGAGTTGTTTGACGAAAAAGAAATGGTAAAACCATCTATTCTTCGATTTGTGATCCTCTTTGCTGCCGCCTGATACACCGCCCTCTCCCTCAAGATCCCCTCCGACACCGAGGACTCATGGGTCCATGCGGGGAACGTCATCAAATTTGCTCCATCCAAATCAAAACAATATTTTAAAATATGCAAAAAATATTGGAATATTTTAAATAGATACCCATTTGATATTTTGTTTATTGTTTTACCTCTTGTTTAGATTTGTATTATAAATAGTTTTATATATCATCTAAACAATATAGGAGAAAAAAAGACATTAAATTTGCACTATAATAATTTTATTTGCTAATGTTCTCCCTTTAAAGCAGTCTAAGTAAAATTAAGATAATGGGGGGATTTGTTTATATGTGTATTTACTTATGTGAGTTTTAGGTCTTGCTCTATAGTGACATTAGTAGTAGTTTTAATGCAAGCCCAAAAAACGCTTGAGAGAGAAGCCTCTTTCTTCTCTTTGAGTGGCACCTCTACTTATAAAGAGAAAGAAGTAGAAGAATTTACGTGCTTGCTCTCAGAGAAGAAGAAGAATATTAGAAGAATATCTAGAAAGCCACAAATCAAGAACAGAGGAGAAGAACAAAAAAAAAAGCTCTCTCTGAAGAAGTATTAGTTGTTTGAATGATTTTATATTCAGTCTAAAATCTGAGGGACGAGAGGAAAGGAAATTCAATATAGAATTGAGCATCAAGTTCCAGACTACTTTGAAATAAAGTCCTGTGCATTTAAGTTCTCTTTATTAAAAAAATATATATATTACGCATACAGCACACCGCCGGACACGCCAAATTATAGTGGTTTTCCAACGCTCATAGAGAGAGTTGAACGCCATCTCATTCTTGATCAGCTACTCAATAATACAAAAAGGTAATTATACTGAATCCTTATACGCTTATTTTAATTATTTTAATAAAATATTCAAATGAAGTTCGTTAAAAAATATATACCTTATTTAAAAAATAAACTCATATTTGTTTGTATTCTATGGACATAAAAGTAATCCAATAGAAGGGTTAATCTTCAATGTACTCACTATAAACTTGAAAGGTTATGTCTCTTATATAAACTTGTATGATGATAATCTAATATATTAGTTATGCCATAAGGATTGCAATATTTCCTTTTGAGTTATTCCATATGATTAGATTTGATATATATTTTGCGCTTGTAAATAGACTTTGTCACAAAAAAAGGAAGTGTTTATATCAAGTATGCTTCTATGGATATCACAAGAGAAAGGAAGGAAGCCACTTCTTACTTGTTGAATTTATATATGCTTCTATAATTTATAATGATATAATACAAGCATTTGTTTATACTTGCATGTACATATATTCCTATGATTGTAAGTAAAAACTAGAGGCATATATACACTCAGAGAGTGCAAACCTACGCCGTCACGGGGTCCTTATGAGCCTTCCGAGGCGGATTTTTCAAGACTGGGGCGGCGTAGAGGGACGGGGGAGGGTTCCCCTCGACGGAAATTCCGAGAGGAAGACGCTCCCGGCACCCGATTTCACAGCACAGCGACATCTATTGGCAGAGTAGGCTAACTTGAAATATTATTAGTATTTAGATCATTTGGCATCTTAATTCTGCACTCAGAGATGCCAAAATTTAATCACTTGTTCCTTTTGGCATTTCCAACAACTTCACAAAGTTTTATCCGAATCCGTTACGTACTTTTTGAGTTATACTGCTGAAAAATTCGCCTCGGAAGGCTCATAAGGACCCCGTGACGGCGGAGGTTTGCACTCTCTGAGTGTATATATGCTCTAGTTTTCACTGGCGTTGGTTTGTTTGTTTGTTGGTTTGTCAGCAGGATAACTCAAAAAGTACCGAACGGATTCGGATGAAACTTTGTGGAGGTGTTAGAAGTGCCAAAAGGAACAAGTGATTAAATTTTGGCATCTCTGAGTGCAGAATTAAGATGCAAAATGAGCTAAATACTCATAAATATTTCAAGTTAGCCTACTCTGCCAATAGATGTTGTGCTGTAAAATCGGGTGCCGGGAGCGTCTTCCTCTCGGAATTTCCGTCGAGGGGAACCCTCCCCCGTCCCTCTACGCCGCCCCAGTCGTGAAAAATCCGCCTCGGAAGGCTCATAAGGACCCCGTGACGGCGGAGGTTTGCACTCTCTGAGTGTATATATGCCTCTAGTTAATGTTTATTTTCGTGATGCAGTATTTCAAATAAAGACTTCTTTTTAAGAAATCAAAGTTCAAAGTAATGATTAAAATAGAACATAATAACTTTTAAAAAATAAGTGGTTTGAAACACTTTTTGTAACGATATGAAACCCAAAATGAATGCAATTTTTTCAGCTTTGGGTCCTCCATGCGTTATGAATTGTATGTTTATCATAGCATAATTAATGAAAGGACGTCTGCGAAGACGAATACATATGTTTTTTTATATGTACATACCTTTTTACATGTGTAGCTTGAGCTCGTAATTATATTTACATGGCGTTTTTTTAATACCAATATGAGGGGGAAAAAATCTTATGAATTCCTATATGCATAGGATAGTAATTTATTGTGCAAACATGAAGATTTGATATATTTTTCTAAAGACGTGTTAGCCAAAACATGTGTTTCCGAGTAATGAAAAGCGGGAAACTCATTAGAGTTGAGATAATAATTTCATTAGAATGATGGTTAACTATTTTAAGGGTAGTTATAGACCTGTTGCAAGTAACTTTATCGCATGGTTTTCATTTCATTTTCGATCGTAAAAGCCAGCCAGGTATTCTTCTCTCAAGGAAACAATTATTTTTATGATAAACTTTACAATTATATAGATTATAAAAAAGCATTCCAGTGGGTTTTTTTTGGAATTTGTACGATTACAATAAAACAAGTTGTCGGATAAAGAGACTATTCACCGCTTTTCACCTCATTTCTGGAGATTTTTTCATCCGTGTTTTCATGCACAAATATAAACAAAAAGTTGGGTAATCGAAGTATATTTTACTTAATATTTAAATATATGACAAGTTAGAGCATTTGAAGGAACTTTAGGCTTGTATGGATTAAAATATTTCAATAAAAAAGCATGAAAATTTGTTAATGCTTTAACCGGAATAAAAATGTGTAAAAATAATCTTTTTGATATTTAGTTTTTATACGTTTTACTCCTCATTGATATGGATATACATATATATTACTTAAGATATTTTGCAAACTAATATAAATTTATGAATATCCTTCATTCATTTGTTTAAAATATAAAGTCTCGGAAGTTTTAAAATACGGACTCACGAAACCTATTTTATTTCTTACATGGAAACTTAAGAAAACACATATGTAAGTAGTATATGAGCGTCATTTTCATGGATAATTTTGGAATAAATAGGATTCAAATATTTTGAATGCCTTCAAATATGAATTTACATTCGTCTGTTCCTATGTACGATGAAAAGTAAAGGTACATCAGTGAAAATCTTCGTGATATTTTCAACTAACCATTCCATAACAACAAAAAATAAGTCATCGTATAATTGATCTTCCGTTGACCAAAACAAGGTACTAAATAATATGAAATGAGATTGCAAATGAAGTTGTTTCGTTGATTAGTATTTGTTGAAAAAGGTTTTATTCATCCTCGCTTGTGGCAAACATAATTTTTGACTTCATCCAATAAGTATTTACTGTCAAACATGTCTATTGCAGTCACTCAAGAATCCCTGAAAAGGTTCTGCTAGAGACAGATGACCACTATACATTATATATATATAAGGACACTTTTTTTTATATATATATATATATATCAGGAAACGACCGGGTACCGGCTATTTTTTTAACGTCTTAAAATCATATTTTCGTTCCTTCGTCATTATGAGAGTGACGACGTTTTTTTAAGAATTTTAAATATTGTTTTATAATATAAAAAAATTAAAAGGAATGTTGCACTTTTTGAGAAAAAAGTTGTCACTTTCAGAATGAAGAAGGAACGAATATATTATGTTCCCGGCACGGCTTGAAAATTTTAAGTCCCGGCCCGGCTCCGGCTAAAAAAGTGTCTTGGTAGTTTTTTGATATATATATATATATGTAGTTTTAAATTTATCATATAGATAAAATATAAATAACTACGTTCCATGTAATTGGACGTTCTTTTTAATTATTTCGTTCCTAAATATTTACATTGAAATTTATTTTATTTCTACATTATTATTATTCAATAAAAATCCTATTCAGAGAATATGATTATTTATATTTTATAATAATTCTCTACAAATATATACTTCTTTTTGTACAATTTTCAACACTCGTTTTTTTCTTTTTAAAGGGAAACTAAAAAGCATTTTTTATATTTATAAAAGAGGCTTACGTTTGAAAAAATGGAGGCCCTTGAGAATTAAAAAAAAAATCCATGATATCACAAAAGAATAGTCTATTGATTTTTAAATAATCTCAGCAGCCTAATAAGAAATGAGAAAAAGGCCGATTATGTATTTAAGGTCGTTTTTGTGACTTATATATTGAAATATAAAAACTTAAGCTAAGGACTTTTTTATTGGTATAATTTAAATATGACACCAGTTGAATCTTTCAATTAAATATAGAAATATGGGATAACATTAATGACAGGAGGGGTTTCAAACTTCAAGGGAGTGCGTTTGCATATCTGTAAGGAGGATTAAAAAACTTAACAAAAAGAGAGTAGTTTTTGCAAACCAATAAATATTATTTTTCAGTTGATATCGCACTTTTCTTTATCCTACGCCCTATTGTCGTATAAATAATCCATTTATTTAGTCATTAATAAACATTAATGATATCCCTGGGATTGCGCAGTTGCTTTGTTCAATGTAAATTAATAGGCAATTGTAAAGGAGTCCATTAATAGAATTTCTAAAATAAAGAAGTGAAGGCTCATGAGAAGAGGCTGTTAAGAATGAGGTTGTTTTTTTTACCTCTGAATCCATTTTGAAACCCTAACAGTTTCGGGGGGAAACATGCTTTATTCCAGACTGCCAACTTCTTTTTTAATTATTCACACAACTTTTCCTTCTACTAATCATATGCAAGAAAAAGTACTTGCTTAATAATAAAGATAATTGCTCTTCGGTAGACCGGCTGAGACCAGATTAAGTTCTGGTGGGGTGGGGCTATCTAGGAGTAAAACCATAGAGCTATAAAGATATAGAGAGCTTATTGGATACTTCAGAGAAATACGTCATTGTGTCCAAAATACAGCTGAACGTTGTTTCTCTGCTATTGGAGGATGGATTCTTCAGAGAAATAGGTCATTGTGTCCAAAATACAGCTGAACGATATTCTCTGTTAATTGGAGGGAATAAGCTCTCTATATCTTATATCTTTATGAGTACAACAATAATATTTTACCCAGCAATAACATGTAGATCTCAATATTATTAATTATGGGGCCGCCTCATTAGGAAAAACCTAATTGTTGGATGGACTAATTCAGTGAATACTATGACCTGGAATAAAAATAATCTAAGAAAAGAAAAGGGAAAAGGCGGGAGTTTCTAAGAGGAACTCTCTTCTTTTCCTTTCCCTTTATTACGAAGGTAGTTCAACTTTGACATAAAAGGACGGAGTTCTTATTCCAGGTGTTATAGTATTCCCTGACTAATTACTTTTTTAATACATGTTTTTTTATAAATTGGTTGTTATTGCATCAAATAATATAGATAATATTGGAATCTACATGTTTGTGCTGAGAAAAATATTGTTTGATTTACTCCTAGATAAGCCCTACCACACTACCAGAACTTAGAAGTAGAGCTAATCTACCTAAGAACATTTAGATTTATTATTAAATAAATTAACCATGAATGATGTCGATCAATTATAAAGGCTTTTTCCTTTTAATCCTCTTCATCATCAACAACTGGCAACATAAATGTATATTCTATCTTCAATCAACCTAGAGACCAATCTATTCCAAATTATGATTGAATTTGCAATGGACCTAGTGATTTGTCTCATCTCGACAAGGATGGTACCTACCTACCTTTTAAAACACTGAACAAGAGGAAATATTTTAAAACAAGCCCATACACAATACTTAATAAACCACTATTTCTTTGACCGCTTTGTGATTCCGATTCCACAAATATTATCTTTGCAGCTGATGACATCAAAAATCGACCATTAAATTATTGCGTAATGTAGAAAAAATAATTGATTCTTCTTGAACAAAAAATTAGCATTTGAGGAATCTGACCAATATTTTTATCGACTTTAAATTTGAACAGAGCCCAAAAAATGAATGGCTTTCTATGAATGAAACATTTAAGAAAAAAAAACAGAATTAAGTTTAGATGGTAGTCATTTAGCAAAGGTATCTAAATGTTTTTAATGTGCTTTGCAAGCTGTGCTATTATTATATTTTTTAAATATAACCTTCATAACTTTTAGATTTCCAAGTGTAATTGAGTGATGGTTACTTACATAAATTAAAGCTTGTGTACAAAGAAAAACACAAATCCAGAGGATGGAATTTTCTAACAAACAAACACCTAAACCCCTGACAATAACAGAATGAAGGAAAGCAACCTTATGATAAATAGTGCACATTGAAATGCCCCATTACGAATGAGTTGAGCTCAAAAGCCTATTAACTTTATTACTATAAAGTATCATTTATATTATTATCACAAACATTTATAAATGTTCTAACAAACCTTTTAACAACTGGCAACCATGTTTTGCTATGCTTTTACATAGTTCAAACTTTGTACTTTGCTCAAAAATACACTCTTGCTATGTTGAGATACATACTACTGTACTTTGTTTAAAAAGTACTACGTAATCCAAGCATGGAATGGATTATAGCCTTTTCATCTTTCAAAAAAGTTTTTATTTCTCTGAGAGATTATCATCTCAAAGAACATAACTTTCTACTTGAGATTATCAAAAAAAAGAGAGAAGCCAAATAGGTAATCTGGTTTATGCATATTCTAATCTCGGAGATTTATTGTGTGGCTCTGTTTGCAAACAGCATGGTTTTTTAAGTTGTATTTCTAGTGGGTAGGGCTCTATAGATGCATAACCGTTAATGGAATAGAATAAAAAATGATAATTAATGTTTTATACATTTTGGTGCTTTGATGAGAGAATATCAACAAAAATAAATTTTCGGAGTATAATTAATTCATTCGTCTTTGAATTGAGGCCGATTAAAAAAGATCTGTGAGATGTGCAAAGTAGTTAAAATCCCTACAGTCATTAATATAAGCCCATATTTTCTTCTTCTATCGTGTGTTTTTTTTTCTTTCATCATTATATAGTTTGCGAATGCAATATAATCTTGCATGAATCAAAAATAAATAAACGTTGTTTATATTGACATAATAAACCATAGTTCATTTCAAGTTTCTCTCTCTCTCTCTCTTTTGTTCTTTAAGTATTTGTATTTTGAAACGTGATTGGTTTGAAAAAGAGGAAAAGGAATAAATTAAGAAGCATTGGCATTATGCTACAAAATATGACGTCACTACCAGCTGTTGAGGAGTGAACAACAATTTAGAGAGAGGAAATTAATTCTTAAAAATACTAATTGTCTCTTCTTCATGGGCATACTACATCCAATGACGTCATAGTTGAATCCTTTGAATGGACTCCTCCTTTTCCGCCTATTATATGAATTGAATAAAGCAACTTTCTATGCTTGAGTAATAATATGCTGAATCTGTTTCATTGCATCTGTCAATAAATGGACCTCATTATCAGACATAGAAAAATAAAGAAAACAATGTTATCAAATGAAAAATCATGTATATTGATGAGTATGAGATAACAAAATGTTATCTGTATTCCTACTGTTTTTTATCTCTTTCTCTAAAGTGGAAGCTGTCAAAGACAGCATTGAACGCGGGTTCTATTATCTAACTCTAATTTCTGAGACTGTGTCTATTTAAAGGTAGCACTTAATGCATTCTTTTTCTAATCAAAACCAAAGCTCATCGTCTAATTATAATTCATATCATAATTCATCCAATTCCATCAAGCCATATAGGCAAAAAGGCAGTGTGAAAGCATTGTTGTATAACTAAATCCTGTGGTCGATTGACTAATTATAAAATTGTATGCTTACTCATGACAGAATCGATCAATTTAATTAAACATTATCGACAAAAAAAGGAAAGTATTAGATATTTATAAACATTGCATGTATATTTGAATGTCATGCTATAAAATTATGCAGAGACCTCGTTACATGCCTGTAGTATAACAACTTATTTAAATAATCGATTACTTTTTCATACAAGGAGAAGAAACCTTAATGACTAGCTCATGATATTGAATTCTCAAAATACTATTATTGGAGGACTAAGTTATATCTGGATGATATTGAAGTGAAAGCAAATGAAAGGTTGTGGGAAAAATCGAATTATAAATGTCTCAACTATCTTTGGATACTAAAGTTTCGTCAAAAAGATCAGTGTGTTAAAGATGATGATTGTATAATTGTTTCTGTTATAAATTAATTTCAATTTAGGGCTAAAAACACACATTGCGGAAGAAGAGTCATTTTATAAAAACACTAATAAATCTTCCGTCTTCAAATATTGGATGATACATAGACAACGATACTTTTTGGAATACGGTTATTTAGAAAATAAACATTCGTTTTTAAATAATGCCAAAGATAGAGAATATATTTTTCCTGATTGCTATTATCATCTGGTTCGTAAGAAAACAGATAGAAATGGAAGCTTATACAAATATGGCTGCTTCGGTAGATAACATTCTGCAAAACTAAAATATTTATATAATATTCGAATAAGGGCATACGTAGACAATGGAAGGCTTTTGATTCCTCTTGTGAATAGGTTACGGTACTTTGTGGAATTTGGGTATGAAAAAGTAGATAAAATATCAAGTTTAGATATATATATATACATACATAATAACATCCGCAGACATTCTTCATGAATATAGTCGGTATTTTACGTTTAAATAAGGATTTATGTATACATATAAAATATTTTTAGTTGCTTTTGATTTAACAGCAGTACTTATTGGCTCTAGGATTCAACATAAGTAATAGATGAAATGACATTTTATATGAACAATGATATAAAATCTTTAACATTTTCTTTTTTTAAATAATAAAACAACATCAACAAATAAAAATGATTAATAGTTTATAAACATTATCTTGCAGTTCATAAAAATATATAACCACAAAAAGAATGTCTATAAAGGATAGCTTGTATATATAAATATATATATATATATATATATATATATATATGGTGTGATATGTGTGGTGTGTATATATATAAGCCATTAACTGATCATTTTCAAGGATATAAATCTTGGCGCCCCAGTTATCCAATATAAAATGATCTAATTAAACAATTTAGTTCAAAATTTCACAAAATAATAGCACTTTAGCTCAGAGCGTAAACGTGTTGAACTCTCAATGGTAGGGTGAAGGTTCGACTCAAAAGAGTATCCTAGATTCATGTCCTGACTGATGCAACTCAATCGAATTATATATGCCAAAAGGGAGTATTTTAAGTATAAATGTTTATTCATATCTTCTCAGATGCAACTCAATCGAATTATATAAGCAAAAAGGGAGCGGGTTAGCGTAAGCGGGGTCAACTCTCAATTGTGAGGCTGCAGGTTCGAGTGTCTCCCGATAGTGAAAGGTCAATTTTGATCAATCTCATTGATAAGATCCAAAGTTTAATAGAATACTGTTAATGACTCTATAATGTTTATTTATATCCTTCACGGATGACACTCCATCTGGCTATATAGGAAAAAATAAGTTGCATCAATTATTTTTTTCTCTGAGTCAAACATAGTTTGAGGGTTATTTTTCCATATTTTATATAGTTTTTATCATTATTCAGAGGATGAACGGCATTACCAAGCAGCTGTCAATGGACAATCTCCGCCGCAGGCTTCTTCACAAGAAGGCCAACACCTGCAATGGACGAATCGAAACCGAGGAGGATCATCTCCTCGAGGGTGAAGAGCCCGTTTCAAAATCCATTCATATAGAAGACTCTGGGTCTAACAAAAGCAACAATTCCGACTCACGGAACAAGAAGTCAGAGAGCAACGTCTCACCCTCCTTAGCACAAATCCCTTCTTCACTCATCACACTCACAGAGGCTGAGAGAAAGAGACTCGAGGACGTTCTACTACAAATCGGACTAAAGGAATGCGGGCTCTAAAAAAAAACACTCCACATAAACAAAAAAAACCTCCGCAGCATCCATTTTTATACATTCGAATAAAGTCCCTCCCCAACCCCCAACCCCATCCCATTTGTGTATGTCTTATTATTATAAATATAATTATTTAATAAAAAGTTCATGTTGAAACAAAATAAACATATATTCTTTATTTCATTCAAAGTTCGTAGAATATGTTATTCTTCAAAGTTTCATGGAAAGTGAAAAGTCAGTAGTCTCATCTCTTATTTGTGGTGACGTAAGTTGAAAATCATATTATATGTAATATATTCTTCCCTCTTATCGGTATGACGTCATTAAAAATATGGACGTGCCTTGTTTTCAATATACCTTGATTTCACTATTCTAATCAACGATCTACATAATAGCGAGCTACTCATCTGTGTAAAACAATTTTGTTTTTCCGAATAGACAAAAAAGGATATCCAGCAATAAATTCCGGTGATGCCAATGTATTCTATGTTATAGACAAAAAGTATTATAGTTGTCCTTTCAATGACGTCACTGGGTATTCATGTCATTTTATCATCAGCAAGGTTTGTATTATTCATAATGTTTATATATGTATATATATATATATATTACAGTTTATATATGAATATATATATATACATATGATATATATAGATACACGTTTATATATGAATATATATATATACACGTTTATATATGAATATATATATATATATTTGTATGTATATAAAGTTGGGAATTCTGTCACTTTAGATGCCAAAACTTCTGAAGACAGTTTTGAGATTCCAAATGTATGTAGTTTTGAATTTCATGATTCAAAAAAAAAGTTAACAGTACATTTGGAGGAAATTTTGTCTTTTTAGAAAAATTTCTCAATTTTTAAGAGCATTACATGAAAAATTTATGTCACCAATTTTTTTTTTAAATGTTGAAATTTCAAAACAATTGACAAACATGAATTGCTAATTGGTATGTTTCTAATCTGTTTAAATTTTTGTTGCTGGATCGTCAATGCACCGGAAGTTATGATCCGTTTTATATTCAAACTACTGTAATTTTTATTTAAAAAAAAATTAAAGTATTTTTATATAAATATCGCAAAACTTGTGTCAATTTTTTAAATAGTAAATTTAATTTTGCATTAACATTTTTTATAATTTTACATAAACTCAACGTACTTTTAGCGAAACGAGGGTATATCACTAAAAGTTTATCAAATCGGCTTATTAAGTCTGGAAATATTTCGTATATTAAATATGCCTCTCTAACTCATTTTGTTTGACTGAGGAAATACTATTGGTGAGTTGGCATTTTGGTTGAGTGATGTATTTGGTGTTGCTTTAGATTTAAAAATAAGTTAGGAAAACTATAGATTCTGACAAAATCGATCCGAAAACTTTAGTTTATGAATATCAAGTGTTGAATTTCATGTTTTTTGATAAATGCATGGTACTTTTTAGAACTGTTATTGTATTAGCATATCTTAATTATAATTTTTATGTATAAAGTTTTAGGCAATGGCTGCATTGGGTAATAATTTTTAAAATTTATTTTTTAATTAAAAAAAAAAAGCTGCAAATATTCTTCGAATTGCACATTTAATAATGTAATTCTTATTGAAACCATGGAAAAGAATAATTCCCCTCTGAAAAAACAACAAGACGGTTCTTAGAAGAAAATAAAGTGTACACCTTTGCTTATATTTCTCTATTAACGATCTTCATCGAATATTTTCTTGTTGCTATATATTATATAGCTGTCGTCAAGGGAAAAGGGCTTTTGTTTGGTTGTAATGCATGATTTTGCAATCACATGTTAAAAAGAAACATAATCAAAAACTAGGTAAAAGAATATCGAACCTTTCTTATTGGCTTTAAAAAAAAAGTCGTCTTGATATTTCTTAAGGACGGTACGCCTTCAATTTAAGATGTACTATATTTAATATAATTTTGAGACATAATTACAAATATGTACAAATGCAATCAATGTATAATGTGTCCAAAAACTCAAGCAAAACATTCCCAATGAAAGCCCTTTCAAACTAAAGCGTTAAAGTAAAGTGCGCATGCAGGGAAAAAGTAAACAAAAAAAATTGGCCAAAATTTTGTTTATTTCTTTAACGTTAGATGTCGTTAGTCCATGGAATTACGTCACAATCCTATTAAACCGGTTGAAAGGGATTAAGTTTGATGATTTGAAATATATTAAATCATTACAACATTGTGCGAGATTCCAAGATAAATAATAAAAGGATTTTGTTATTATTTTCAAAGAGCTCTAACATAAAAGCGCCCCTTACGGACTAAAGAAGAACTAAAATTTTGTCCAATTTTTTTGGGGAAAAAAAGAAGAATTTTATGTTATGCATGCGCTACTTTACTTTAACGCTTTACTTCAAACAACTCTATAAATGAGGGGAAAACTCTTTACATTTTGAAGTGCCCACGGATTGTACCTCGAGTATACATCGAATTATTAATTAAAGCATGAATAGTTCAGAGCTACGGCGTAATAGGAATACAATATGGGTAATTAATGTACATAGGAATTCGAGTCATATGAATGAGTTTCATTAGTAGATGACTAGTGATTCGTTCTTTTATGTGCAGGATTATGAATGAAGGAAATACCTACAAATTGAGTAATTTAGGTAGGTACTCCTAATATTATGGCTTGAAAGGTAGGAGATACCTAGGGCCCTAAGAAATTATATTTGTAATATTTTTCAAAAGTATATCATAAAAAATATCAAGTAAATATGTCAAGGCTGACAGGAATGATTTTAATAAATATTACACAAACTAGAGGCATATATACACTCAGAGAGTGCAAACCTCCGCCGTCACGGGGTCCTTATGAGCCTTCCGAGGCGGATTTTTCACGACTGGGGCGGCGTAGAGGGACGGGGGAGGGTTCCCCTCGACGGAAATTCCGAGAGGAAGACGCTCCCCGCACCCGATTTTACAGCACAGCGACATCTATTGGCAGACTAGGCTAACTTGAAATATTTATTAGTATTTAGCTCATTTTGCATCTTAAAAAAGCATTCAGAGATGCCAAAATTTAATCACTTGTTACTTTGGCATTTCCAACAACTCCACAAAGTTTCATCCGAATTCGTTACGTACTTTTTGAGTTATCCTGCTGACAAACGTAAACAAACTAGGTGTAAGAATACTAGGTAGAAAGAATATTTCTTAGAAAGAATACTAGGTATAAATAATACTGGGTATTAAGAATACTAGGTATAAAGAATACTAATACTATAGAAAGAATACTAGGTAGAAAGAATACTAGGTAGAAAGAATAAAGAAACGTCAGTAATCCTATTATTAATATTATTTCTACGTCGTGAAAAAGTTTAATTTAGCAATATATATTTCATGACGTAAGCGAAAAGAAACAATTATGTTCTGTATAGCTGCCGTAAAGAGCGAGGAGATTTGTCAAGCCTTTATTAAGCTTCTGGTTCTCCCTGATAGTTGGACTCATCGCATTTTGGGTTCACTGCGTGGGATCAAAGACTGCAAACAATTTACAGCGCAATTCCAAATTTCTTCAGGCCTCACAAGATTTGATCGACCTTGCAAAGATTGTGGGCTTTTGTTCAATACAACTTTGTATGCTTTTGTTGACTGTCAGGCGATCAACATAGTAAAAAAAATTGTAGCCCTCAATATCAGGGGCCTAGAAAAAAAATGTGCGGTCAGATATTGCAAATCTACGGTACTGTTTGGTCTCGGCAAAGGTGATAAATCAGCTAGGTCGAAAGCAATTAATAGCTCCCTTCTAAACGCTATAGGTCTCATCGCGAGGTGCATCACCAATAATGTTCCCATCAAAGCCTCTGATTGAGATCCATCATGATCTCTGCTGCAGCAAGGTATACTGCTCTGGACTTAAAGATTCCCTCACTTTTGGATTCCACACGGACGTTAGCGGCGAGGGAGATGAAATTTTATCCTTCATCCTCACTCTGCCATAGGAAGACAATCAAGAGAATACTGAAATTTTACAAGAACTCTTATTGATTAATTTTCGTGTAATTTACTGTTTTTATGATTTGTTAATTATCTGTATGTTTTAGATTTGATTGTTGAGTGTATCTCATGACTTTTATCTGCTTGTTTGTTTGTTCCATTACGTTGCTAAAAATCTAAGCTAGAATGCTTATTTATGTAAAAATTTACGCATTAGCATCGTTTTTCTTTTATACATTGTATATTTTTTTTAGAGCCGTGAATTTAAAAAAAACACATTATCAAATGTTATTCTTCCAACTTGCCGGTATGGCGTCATTAAAAATCCCCGGCAGGCGAAAAGTCAGCTCCAATTTGTAATATGGAATTACTTTTTCCAGCAAACATGATAAAAAAGAGTACAAGATCCTTTTTATATGAAACACTTAGAATTTGACTAAGTCCAAGGAAAAGTGAGAAATAATATTACAATTGGTGAGCAATGGGGTTGTTCTTGGAAGTATCATACTAAGAGAAAAAAATGTGACATCACTGAATAAGTTCAGAAATGGTAGTGTTTACAAGTTACAAAAGAGAAAGGCGGGACTGTCTGTTGGTGTTTTCATGTCAAAAGCATCAATGCTTGAACTTAATTTGTTCTTTGTTAAACAAAAAGTGTTGATTTGATTATTATTTGCCATATAATTCGCGTATCCTTTCACAACGAAATCCCCGCCCAACAAGAATGATCCAAGGCAATAGAGTTGAATGCTCTCTGCAAGCATGGAAAATGTCGTTTATTTTGGTTTTTAATGTGATTGTAATAAGAAATAAAAACTATTACCGATAAGCCAATCAAACCAGTTCTTAATAATTATAACGAAAAATAAAATATTACAATTTTCGCACATTTTGCTTTATATATAAAACACAAGATATATTGTATATATTAAAAATGGTGTTCCGAACCATCCCCTCTCGTGAATATAACCTGCGTCCTTAACGTTGAGATTCGAACACGCTTCCACTAAGCTTCCTCTTTAATACTTGTAATACCTTTTTAAATATATTACTTTTCTTTATTTAAATGTTTTGTTCACACAAATATGTAGTTGTGATAGCAATATACTGAATGCAAGAGAAAAAATTCCTTAATTAAATATAATACATACTGATGTATGTTATTTAGATAGGACCACTCACACACAAAATGCTATGGCGCTGCTCTCAATCAGGCTTTAATAATCTTGATCCACAAAAGCTATTTATTATCTGTTATGACTAATATATAAATTTACACTATTATAAGTGTTGTCAGTCAAACTTTTATGCAATTCATTCTTTTTTAAATGCTTGAGAAGACTTATACTAATTGGACTGTCTTTGTGTTAAGGAAAGTATTCATTAATGCATTATTAAATAGTTTAATAGATTGCATTATCTTCTGCTATATATAGGTATACATGCATATAACTAGATATAACAATATACTATAATTAGATTTTGATTGCTTCAAGCTAAAGAAAGTTTATACCAAAACTGGAGAAATTCTTCGCCTTCAATACAACTTTTATACTCCAACGAGGGACCATTTCATAGCCATTTACACCGATCAAATGGAGGCCGTCATCAACGCAATTATCACCAAAACCCAGCAAATTTTATATGCAAAAAGAAGCTCCAATGACCACGACATTTCTGGCATTTCCAATATTGTAAACTTAGATCTCCGTGTTTTAGAAAAAAGTTTTTATCCTTTTGGAAAGGGTTTTGATTACTTTTTAATATATTATATGCTTTTTTTGTTATTTGATTCCTGTTTATCTGTTTAGTAGAATGTTCCTTCTGTCATGTCTATATAAATCTTTATAGCAATTAATATAGTATCGTCTTATGGCCAAAAAAAAATACTACAATCAACACAAATCATTTGTTTAAATGACGTGAAAGGAGTTTTTATTACGAAAAGAAGATCTGAGGGGTATTTCAATCTCGGCTTCGGCGAGATACACCATTTTTGACGACAAAATCTCGAATCTAAGTGACTTTTCAGAGAACTACGTCATTGACTTATTGAGCTTCATATGGATTATTTCTTACATATATTTCAGCCAATTAAAGAAAATTATTGAACAATATTTTTGATTTCACAACATAAAAAATATATAAAATCATTGTTTTTATTTATATGTTACTTTTTCATATGTTGTTAAAATTGTTTATATTTATATATATATATATATATATATCATGAAACGACCGGGACACTTTTTTTGCCAGGATCCGGGCCGGGCCTTATGTTATTTCTTTATATCTTGTTAAAATTGTTTAGTATATATATATATGTATATATATATATATATATCAGGAAACGACCGGGACACTTTTTTTGCAAGGATCCAGGCCGGGTCTTAAGTTTTTCAAGCCGGGCCAGGCCAAAACCGGACCGGGACTTTAATATTTTCGTTCGTACGTCATTCTCAAAGTGACGACGTTTTTTTTAGAAAAATAATTTGCTTATTTTTTTTATTCGTTTAAAAAAAAAATGTCGACATTTTCAGAATGAAGAACGAACAAACATATTAAAGTCCCGGCCCGGTGATTTTTAGACACCTGGCCGGGACACTCAAAAACAGCCGGGACCCGGGCCGGGTACCCGTTCGTTTCCTGATATATATATATATATATATATATATATAGTGAAACTCTTTTAAACCTTTTCATATGTTTTATTTTAAATTTAGATGTCTCATTTTAAAAAAGACCTTAAAAATAAGTAAACTTTTTCTAAAACAGTAGAATGATATGTTTATCCGACATTTTTACTCATATGTTTATATGAGAAAAAAAATTCAGAGCCTTGCTTCAAGGTCAACATCACGAGTTTTAAAAGACGGAGAAGGAAAGCAACGTAAATATACTCTGATGGTATCATAAGGAGAATAAATCACTATTTACTAAACAAATAATAATACTTCCAACGAGCTCTCCTCAGGGTATTTGTTTGCGTTTAGCCCCCTTCTTTTTGTAGATTTACTGTACTGTATTTATCATATATAATTCATGCTTTTTTTGCTATGCGATGATGATTATACATTTCATTGATTGCTTCATATCTTTATAATAAAGTTTTCTTACAAGTATGTGGATCAAGGACAACGAATGGTGTTTTTTTTGTTTTGCTATTTTCATTTTAGGTTTGATGAATATTCAATCATTATGAATATTATTTTTTAAAAGCTTATTTTCATGTTTGAAATCTACATTTTACTAACAAAAAAAAAACTCTAATTGATACCGGTGTAGCACATATACCCCTTTGTGTGGTCGTGTTCTTTTGCTGTAAGTATTTGCTTTTATCAATATATAATTGTAATATTTGTATGTACTATGGTAAGACAGCAATAAATTCATAACTAATCGGTGGAGACCAATAATGCATTGGAGGTAGATGTGTAATTCAAAATTACCATTATTACGTCCAGTAGAAACCAAGGGTCAATTGGCGGTGGATTGGTAACCCTTGTGCATCATCTTTGTAACATGCAGAGCCCAATGGCACATTGCCCATTGACGGTGAATTTTTTAACTCCAATATATCACTTTTCTAACAAGTGAATGCCAACGGTCTATGGGGCGAGTGATTTGTAAACTAAATCTGTCATATTTGTAACTAGCGGAACCTGAGAGCCCGTAGGAGTGAAGCTTTTGAATTTGTCACTATTGCGACAAGTGGAACCCAAAGACCCCAAAAATTCATTGATATTTCCATTAAATATTACAAAACATTTTTTTACAAATTGCCCGTTTGTCGTACTCTTAGATATTAGATGATATTTTTGCATAATGAGAGGCCTTACATATTGGTTCTGACGTATACCAAATGCGGGCATAAAATAGTAACAATACCTGTCTCAATTTTTTTATATATCTTTCAATCTGTTTTGAGAGGTCAAATTAGTTTTGTACAAAATGTTGATTAAATTAAAACTTTTATGTGATGTGTCCGCCCTTATGGCTTTAATATTCTCAAGAAAAGGTTTTAAACTTTGCAGATAATTTATTTTTTGTGAGCATCCATTTAATCTTGGTACTTATAGCTATAGAACACATGGCTTAAAACAATGTTGCCTTTTTTCCGCATTATGTTAATATTACGTTGTAAACCCTTTTCACGACATTCTTTAAACGACTCAGAGAATACAGAGAATTACTCAACTTCAAGCTATATATTATATATGCCTTATATTATTTATTATATATATATATTTATTATAACCTTAATATATAATATAATTTACTTCATATTTTCATGCGTAGCGAATATAGAGATAAAAAGTATATTTAAGTATTTTAATTCATAAATAATTTTATGAACTTTATTTTTCATACATATAGCTATAGACCTGTCTAACTCCTTTGTGCCATCTCAAAATTGACCGAGCGGGTACTTTATAATCAACTCGTGACCTACGTCGAAGCTTCTTGTAAACTCCCACAGGAACAACACGGCTTCAGAACTGGACGCAGTGTCGACACTGCCCTTGCAACTCTACTGTCCAACGCTGCTAAGGCTTGTGATCGTAAATTAAAGGTATGCATTGCTGCCTTCGATTTTTCTGCGGCCTTTGACCTTTTGGAAGCAGATATACTTCTGGCCAAGCTCCAATGGATGGCGGGGCCCACCAAAAAGCTGATGCTCAGCTACCTAACAGGAGGGCGACAGCAGGTGAATTGGAACAGCCAACGGTCCAATTTCCTGAACATAAAGTACGGCGTCAGACAGGGTTCTGTGCTTGGCCCCCTACTTTTCATTCTTCTCACGACTGACCTACCTGATTACCTGAGAGTAGCTGTCAATCCAGAAGCTCAGCTTGAGGTACTGCTATATGCGGAGGATACTTCTATTGTCATCTCGGCTCCATCCTGGGAACAGGTCGACTTCGCTATGGGCTCGGCATTGAAGGCCTTGGAGGCGTACTCTAATATCAATGGACTCCACCTAAACGTTGGGAAAACCCAAACGTTACGTCTGGGTGCTTCTAGACACTCCTTCGACCGCTACACTCGACCTTCTGGGGTAACTGTTAGCAGGAACCTGACATTTGGACCCACCACGAAAAAATTATTCAGAATGTCAGGAAACGAATCGGAGTCATCCGCCGGCTCTGTACTACGGTATCGCGAGGGCCACTGCTGACCGAGATAGCTAGAGCCATAGTTATCGGAAACTTCAGACGTCTGCTTGGGTGACTAGAAGTGCAAAATTATCGTCTGCTGCTGAACCCCCTCACACCCCTACAATGGCAAAGACTAGCTCAGATGCGCAACTTGCATAGCTCCTTAAGTTTATGTATTTAAGAAAATTGAAAAAATATTACTTTTATATATTTATACATTTATCAACATATATGAATTAACAAATAAACATTCTTTTTTCTTTAGTATGATATATTAATTCATGAGGAATATTGATTGAGTCACTCCACATGATTCGTAAGTAATTTGTATCGAGACTAGGGCTGTCAACGAATATTCGAAGTTCGAATTCGAGTTCGAATAGTATACCAAAAGGCGAATTCGAACATGAAAATTAATATTCGAATGTTAAAAAACCCTCCTGCGGAACAAGCCACAAATTAGTATTTGAATGTGAAAAAACACTCCCGCGGTACAAGCGCCTCCATCTGTTTTGTGAATGAGCCTCTGACTGTTCGCGATGTCTCTCGCTTTTAAGCTCATACCGTCTCGCTGTAATTTGATACTGTAGGACTACAGCGTAATCTGATTGGCTACTGTACTACTGTACGTGCATATGCGCGGGAAATTTCAACAACCACTGCAGCGCAAACACAGAACATACTTACGTAATGAATACTGTACAGTACACATACCGCGAAATGTAACGAATCACATCAGCGCATAAACAAAACACAGCTTGATATTAGATGATATTCCAATAGTTCGAATTCGGGATTTTTTTTTCAAACGAATATTCGAATGTCATTTTGAGCAATTTTGACAGACCTAACCCACGAGAAGATTTGTATTTTTAAGGATGTAAAGCGTTAAGTAAAGTATACGCATGCAAGGAAAAAGTAATAGATTAGAGTTAAAGTTACTTTTAACTGGGAAATATATTTAAAAATTATAATTATTTCACCTCAACTAGGAGGAAATCCGCATCGGGTTTCCAAAGAATATATGATGCAATGTGTATATATATAAAGAAAGAAATAATCCCATTGACTACCTGCGTTTTTTTAAATAAAAAATATTCAAATAAATTTCTTGTAATAAAGAAATAAATAATACCGTGCAATCATCATATTGTTATGTGATTGCATGGTTCAGCAGTACCTAAGAATAGGCTCGTCAGAGGCATTATTGGCATATAGGTACTGTTTTATTTAGTGATTTAGAAAAAAGAGGTGATAGATGTTTTGGCATATTTTCACTCGCAAATAATAGGTTTTTTTTTCTTTTCAATTCGTCAGTAATGGACAAGTTTTGTATAAAAGGAGTTCTCCAAAGAATATTATAATACAATAACATCTTCATTGCCAAGAGAGCTGTCACTTCGCTTGTCGGACTGACATTATTAAAAAATCACCAGCAAGCGGGAGGAAAACATAGGAATAAATTTTTGGTGAACATCCAAATACTAAGAGGAAAACATGAAGTAAACATGCCTTGATTTCTCCATTTATGTGGCAAACACGCTGAGAATACTCTTTTGGTGGGATTGATACACAGACAACCTAAAGCGTTAAAGTAAAGTAGCGCATGCAAGGAAAAAATAAACAAAAAAAATTGGCCAAAAATTTTGGTTATTTTCTTAACGTTAGATGTTGCTATTCCATTAAATTACGTCACAATCTTATTTAAAACCGATTTAAAGGGATTAAGTTTGATGATTTGAATTATATTAAATCACTACAACATATTGCGAGATTCCAAATATAAATAATAAAAGGATTTTGATATTATTTTCAAAGAGCTCTATCATCAAAGCGCCCCTTACGGACTAAAGAAGAACTAAAATTTGGCCAATCCTTTTGGGAAGAAGGAATAATTTTATGTTATGCATGCGCTACTTTACTTTAACGCTCTTAAGGATGTAGTGATATTTGCACTTCAACAGCCTCGAATAATGTGGTGTTGTTGTTTTTTGTGCCTAATTGGTTTGACAGAATTGCAGCTTCTGATGATATAACATCAGCATTATAGCATTAACATTAGTCACTCGAACCTTGGATCTTATCAATGAGGTAGACCAAAAATGATGATTATTCCCTCTTGGGATTTGAATCTACGTCCCCAGTATTGAGAGTTGAACTCTCAGAGTAATACTTTTATTACCAACTGTTTTTATTATTCCAAGTGTTTTCTTCCAAACAATCAGGTTTCATATAAAGCTCCATGAATAAGAATAGACAAAGGTCTTCCAGGTTAAATATTAGATGATGAATTCTTCAGGCCTGCGCATGCCTCTTAAAGAATATGCAATTGATTAACAGAAGTACACAAATGGGGGATATTTCTCATCTAACCAAGATAGGACTTTTTAAATTAGTTCTTGATTTATCCTTATGGTTAGGGCATCCTGTTGCAGCCCCATTTTTTTTGTCTGGAGCCGTCGTTTGAAGCCGGTGCTATAATTTAGTGAGTTCTTTTTACAATACCTACACGAGACTGTATTCGCCTGGGCCCTCATGCTGATTTAAGTGCCGCTTGTGTATTTTATACTGTATTTGATTTGTCAACAACGAAAAAAATGATTTTGAAGATAAAATTTGTACTTTAGAAAAGTATTATCTTAATCCTTTGTATCAAGTTATCAAAGTACAAATTATTAATTAAAAACGAATTTTTTAAAAGGTTTCTTTTGAGGTAGAGCATACATGGAAGCCATTTCATTTTTTATACTGGATGTGAAAAAAGTACTGTATCTGAGCAATTATTTACTGTATCTTTGGGTTATAATCTTTATATATAAGCGAAAATGGGGGAAAACTTAACAAATCCCTTGAAAATAAAAAGTACCAATCATACTTATCATACTTATAAATATATATCTATACTTGTAAAAAAAAAAGCGTTCGTTCGTTCGTTCGTTCGTTTCCTGTATCTCCCGAACGGGTCATTAGATCTTGACGAAATTTTCAGTGAATAGTTTTGAGAGCTCAGGAGTGTTTTAGTGGGGTTGTTAACTCCCGGAAAATTCGTCATCGACATGCTTATTTATTCGCCAAAACGTTTTTTCCGATTTTTTAAAATTTACAATTAGATTTTGCCCAAATTTTCTGTGGATAAGACTGAGGTACTAAGACGTGTTTTTTGTTTTATTGAGTGTTTCCCGGAAAATTCGTTTTC
>CP045901.1:2299054-2325822 GCA_013387185.1 Caligus rogercresseyi | reverse complement strand
ATATTGCAGTTTTCAGGGAGACAATATTATTTAATATGTATCAAGATATTGGAAACAGAACTCTACGGTGAATTTATGAATCCTTCTGATGTTCTGTATATTTACTATAGCTAATATTTACACAAAAGTATGTAAATACAATTCTAAAATAACGAACATAACCATACCTTCGTGTTTTATTTCTAACAAAATATTTTTCTGCTCAACATAACATGGGTTCCTTTTGATGTATTATTCTTGTTATATTTTTGGTTATTTACCGATAATAAAATAACCTATATATTTGCCACAATCCAACAAACAAAAATATTTTTTTCGTTTATTTAACATTTCTTACGGACCAGTTGTATTAAATAATACCAAACAAAACGCAGAATACATACTGATAGCTTGCTACGGCAAAAGTTAAAGTTTTTTAATTGTTTCTTTTTGTTTGTGTCCGGCAAAAACATATGATCCAATACGCTTGGGGTTGATGAATTTGCATTATTCATAGACTTTATTAGTTATTCGAACCTTCATTTCATAGGTCAAGCAGCATTTCGTTGATGTATTCCATTCAGTGGACAGCTGGAGCTCCCGACAGCTTCGACTGTACAAATATTGTCCATGTATTTCAACGTTGGAATTTGCGGTGTAATATCTCAAATAATCCTTTGCCTTTTAACACCCATCAAAGATAGTTCGCTTCTAATCGCTTAATAAACTAGTAAAGTTTTTCAATGCGCTGCTTACAACACAACCACAAATAGCTTGGGAAGTATTCGAATGGCTAAAACACTCCTGCACCTGACCAATAACTTGAAGTATGTATTAAGGTATAGACTTTGTAATAATCCCGAGTTTATTATATGATCAAACAGAAATAATCATCATGCATCTTTCCCTTTAGTTTAGATACAGCAAGGACCCAATTCAAGGTAGGAATCATAACAAACATTTCAGCAGCGTCAATATTGAGGTATGAATAACGGTGGTCATTTTGTTTGTATGGACAGTCGTAGTACCGTCTCTTTCGTTTTTGACAAAAAATTAATCGTATTTATATACTTATAACATTTTAAAGCTACATATGTTTCATATATTAGTCAAATGAAGATGTGATATATAAGCATGCAGAAGGATTATATTATTATATATATATAATATTTTTCATTTATTTAGTGTTCTTAGATGCCGATAGAGCCCTGAAGAAATTTTTTTGGTGTTAAAGCTGAGGAAAAAGGGAACCATTTCAAATAGACTAAAATATCATCACGTTGCTCTACCTCCTTGAGACAGAATACACTAAGAAGTCACAAGACTTAGGAGCAGTCTTTCCCCCCTTTCTTAAGCCATGCTGCAAAAAAAAACTAAGTAGTAAAAAGTTTTAGTTTCATATAAAAACACACAAACGTTAAAGAGAGAAAAGGAGAGGGAAAAAATTATACTTTGATGATGGATCATCACGCGGAATTGAAGCAAAGAAATGTCACGTTGTTGCTTAAGATCTAAGCCTTCGACAAATAGGATTCAGATGACCTTTTTAAGGATAAAGAAGATTAGAGATTTTATTGGTGGGGCTTATATTACTTTATAAAAACTAGAATTAAATCGTCTCAATTAAACATAATTGAAAATACTCTTATTTTGCTTCAAATTATTGGTTTGTAATAGAGTTGAAGTCCTTAATATATATTATTTTGTTATAATTTTTTATATATATATTATATTATAACTAACGTTGTCTTTTCAAAAAGCAAAATGCAATGTCTAAGAGCCATTATTAGTTGTTTATTTCCGAACCTACATACATAAATACATTTACAAATTTAGACATTAGAGCACCCTAGTTGAGCCGTTACTACTTTGTTTTCTATTGTATTTTTGCCACAAAAAATTCGCAATATGTTGACTCCGTTTCAAAAATTCGTTTTAACTAATAAAAAGAATAACTTTCCAGATTTTTTTTAAAGTAAACATTCTAAACCTCATTCGGTTATATTCATTTGTTTTAAAGTCTTGACATTCTTAGTTTCTTCTGAAGGTATAATTTTTTATATAGACCTTCAATTTTGTCACATAAATCGTTGGATTTCGTGTAAGAATGAAAGTGGTTCGTGGTAAAATCATGGAATTCAATATACATATTCTAGGCGCGATGTTTTACCACCGACCTATATAATACTGTATACTCAGCTGTCTATTTCTAAAACTGTCGGTGGATCGAATAGCCATACTACAATCTATATTTCCATATCAAAACCAGGTTACGAGTACTGATACTATAAATGACAAAGAAGTAACTTAGACACCTTGGCAAGAATAATTTATCTAGATGTAAGAAAGCACAAAGTCATGGTTCGGCAATTGTCATAACGAAATATTGTCTCTTAAAAAATCACACATCACTATTAGGTGATGCTGCCTAGAAGGGTTTCCACCCTTAATACCTGGTGATCTCTCCAAAACAGTGGATATTGAGTGGATATCACCAGAGGCAGAAAACGTCGTTTTCCTTCAGACCTATCATTTTCTGGGGAGACTGTTGGAATTTGGCTCCCTCACAATTCCGAACATGCTGTAAATCATACATCATAGTTTGAAGAATGCAGGGTTTTCCCTCCCTTAAAAACGAGATGGTCATTTTTATCTTTTTTGCATGGCAACGATAGATCATTTTATATTTCTCTGTTCTGAATCGCGAGAACATCGTTTCTGCGAATTTTTACTTATACTCTCGGTTTTACGAGGAGTATATTCGTATATAATAGACACATAAGGTACCTATGAACAATAAGCTACGGTAAGGTAAGGTATGTTTCGTGACCCAGACCTCTTCCGCATTAACAGAACAAATCTCCGCTTATTATTATTATTATGTTATTGTTATTTTTATTCTTCACAAAGCCTACCTTACCTTACGTAGCTTATTGTTCATATGTACCCTTATGGGTCTATTATATACGAATATACTCCTTTATATACGAACGAAAAAGTACTAAAATGGGCTCAGTTTATAAAATAAAACTAACCAAATGTGCTCATTAATGCTCAATAAAGCTATTTTGACTGATAAGCTGGGCCCAAAGTCAGTAGTTTCCTTTAAAAATACATTTTATACAAAAGTGTCGTAAGGAAAAATTCCTACTATCAATAATTCCCAACAAAAAAATGCTTTATCAGATTTTCTTTGTGCATAAGTTTTATATAAAATATCCTAAAACCAATATATATATTTATGGATTGATAGAGAGATTGATAGATATATAGATAGATAAAATCGTTCTCCAGTGACGTCATTGAGTAGTTTATACTGCTAGGATTACATGTTGTTTTTGTATTGCCCAGACCTTACTATTATACAGACCTTGGTTTAAACTAGGATATATGTACAATTATTATCTCAGGTTCTCTTATACACAAATTATATATTTATTTTAAAAAAAATCCATCAAAACTAAATAATACGCTTAATGAAGCATCTTCTTGAGTCACATTTATGATTAAAAAGTATCAGGCTACTTCGGAGCCCAAATTGAATTTATCCCTACATTACACTGGGGAACAGTGAAAAAGTTTCTGGGGATATATCAACTGATTTGAATACCTAATGGGTCCCTGATAACTAAATTAAAAACCATTTGCTCAATCAGGTCAGAATTTTTTAAAATTTGAGTTTTTTGTTTTCGATTTTCAACTTTTAGACAAAATCACAACTTTTTTGGTTATTGAGCTACAAAAATGGTATGGGTTGTTTGGAAATGGCATGGTCATATTAGTGGGGCGGAGACTAGTTTAAGTTGAAAAAATTATCAGAGAGGCCCAAAAAAGCCAAAATATTTTGACCGATTTCGGGTGATTTTTGTAACTTTTGTTTATAGAGCTATAAAATTCGTATGGATGTTTTTGGAAATGGCATACTCATGTTAGTGGGGGTGGAGATAGGTTTTGAGAGGATAAATTAAAGATAAGTCAACATATATTTTTTTAAACAGTTTTTGCAAAATTGCTTCTAATATTAAAATTGTGTCTCCTAAAGAATGATAAAAGAGTGGGCCCTCCCATTGTGTGTGTTCGTTGCATTACACAACTTAGAGAATGGTCTAAAGGCAAGAAGAAGAACTCAAGTTTTTGTGTACCTATGGTGTGGAGAGAACCAAAAAAAACCACTGAGATGATTGCCATTGTTGCGCTATAAACCGTTTAAGTATTAAAAAAAAAAACAGAAAGAGCTTAAAGTATCCAAACTTGGATTCTGCTATCAGACCAGTGCCCACAGTGAATATGTTCCAATTCCAGTGTTCGAGTCACTTCCTATATGTTACAGATGATGAGAGTGCGACTGAGCAGTTGCAATGTGATAGTTCACACAATGATGATGATATACACTTTGAAGGTACAACATCCTAGCCGAAGCAGTTCAACCAGGGTGAATTAAATGACCTTGCGAGAGACTTAAACTCGCTCAAAAATATGCAGAACTTATGGCCTCTAGATTAAGTGAGAATAACCTGCTTTAAAGTGGTACGACAAAATCCTTCAACAGAACAAGAGCTTCAGAGTTTGTTCCTTTCTTCTCTGAGAAAGATGACTGTAATGACATTCCTGGTCTCCTGGATAAGTTAGGTATAAGTAACTACAATCCTCAAGAGTGGAGACTTTTCATTCACAGTTCTAAATACAGTCTCAAAGTTGAAATAAATATGGATCCATTCCAGTTGCCCATGCCACCAAAATAAAAGAAACCGAAATTCCTTACTTTCTTTTTCACTGGGATAATAGGGCCAGAGAGGACTCATATGACTGTTGGAGAGAAAAATGTTATTGTTGAGCCTCTGGTGGAGAGATCAAATATCATTTTCCCTCCTCTTCACATTAAGGATTAATGAAACAATTTGTCAAAGCCCTAGACAAAGATGGATACTGTTTTAAATACATTTGTGATGCTTTCCCTGGACTGAGTAAAAAAGAAGGCTGGAATTTGTGATGATCCTCAGATCCGAAAACTAATGAATGATCATCTGGTTTTTTTTTATGAACCAGATTGTGTATAATGTTTGGAGTTCCTTTGTCTTGTTTGTGGATAATTTTCTTGGAAACAACAAGTCATGCAATTATGTGAAGCTTGTAAACAGTATGTTTGTGAGCTAAAAACAGCTAAATGCATATATGAGCATCAAACTTAATTTCCTTTATGTCACCTGGAGTAATTTCCTGAAAATCTTGGAAGTGATAGTGATGAGCAGGGTGAGAGATTTCACCAGGACATGAGGAACATGTAGAAGAGGTACCAAGAAATATGGGATAGCCACATGATGGCTGACTATTACTGGAGCATAGCTCTTGACTATCCCAATTTGCAGCACAAGAGAAGATCTTTAGAGATATGTTTTATACTGCTAGTAATTACCATTCCATGTATTTTCAATTTGATTATGTTTTTTTTGTATAGTAAGAAATAAAAAAGCGTAAAAATAATTTTTTTTTACTTAAGAAGTTGTAATATAAATAATATGTATACTGAAAAATATGCAAAGTTTGGTCATTTTACCAAAAATAAATATAATTTCTTGGGCCTCTGATAATTTTTTCAACTAAAATTAGTCCCCGCCCCCACAAATATGACCATGCCATTTCAAAAACACTCATACCATTTTTGTAGCTCAATAAACAAAAAATTGTGATTTTGTCTAAAAGTCAAAAATCGAAAACAAAAAACTCAAAATTTCAAAAAATTATGACCTGATTGAGCAAAACGTTTTTAATTTAGTTATCAGGGACCCATTAGGTATTCAAATCAGTTGATATATCCCAAGAAACTTTTAATTTTTTTATTTGTTGCCCTGTGTTATCAATGAAATATTAATCTTAAGATGCTTTTTAACTCTTTGCAATAATTAGAGAGCTGATTTTATTAACACATCAATTTTTTCAATACGATAAAACTGATGTATATTATACCTCTCTCACTTGACGATGAAGCCATGCTGACACACTTTCCAAAAGCTGGACACAGAGTTAACTATAAAAGGCTTAGCTTGATATTCAACATTTCTGCATTACCTATGTTGATAAAATTTGGTTGCAAATCTTCAAAGATGTTTGTTGCAAAAATAGCGAGATTAAAAGCGTTAGAAGTATACCTTAAAGACAAAGAAGAATATTTTTTTAACTTTATTTATTTAGAGTGATTGTATAGGGTTTTCTACCTCACATTTACGTTGATATGCTTAGAGAACGACGCCATATTTGTTAGTTTTTCTGTGCGAGGTGACTAGATACAGGTGTTACTCGAACGAAAAAGAAATAATGAAAAAATATATAATATGGTGACGTCACGTACAGAGTGCAATCACACATGAGCGACCTCATTGATGAGGAGATATTGAAGGCCCCGGGATTTTATTCAATCATGTATATATATATATATATATATATATATATATATATATATATATATAGATATATATATATATATATATATAATATATATATATATATATATATATATATATATATATATATATATATATACCTATATATATACATATATATAATCTTAAATTAACCCTCATACCCATATTTTAATAAGATTTCTTATAGTACAAATCAATTCAATTATTATATTCTACGTTTTGTTCGTTATTGTAAATTTACAAAAATGCCACCCATGTTAGCTTCTATAATGTACTTTGTTTCCTTCTTAACGCTGTCAATAAAAATAGCTTTTTGGTTGACAACGAGGAAGACTTCTCCAAGAAGAGCTCCTACAGCACGACGAAAGCTCCGGAACGCTCAACACGTGATCAACTACGGGTCCTCCTCACGCTCATGAAGTGCTCCATGCAAAGCTCAACGTTCATCATTGAATATAGTAGTATTCATTTTTTTAAATGTCATTAGTGTGCCAATAATTGTATTTGATTTAAATGTGTTTCTTAAGCCGTATGCCTCTGCAATTGGTGAAATGAAAAAATATGAATAAAGCTTGCCTTTTGGCCCCAAAAAAACCTCAATACCCATCATTAATATATTAAATTATAATTATATCAAAATGAAAGGGAACTACCCATAAACAGAAATAAAAATAGAACAACAATACCAGCTTATCCAATACTTCTTATGTTGAAGAGTTTCCTCCGTAATTGTCTTGGAAGTCCTCTTCTATCTTCAAACAATGAGTCTCAAAAGATAATTCGTTACATCATTGTTACAGAATTCATTAGGGTACGAATTTTAGGTCTTTAAATGGGAAACTAATTATAATCTAGAATGTTTATTTATGTTTTATTGTAAAAAGCACTATTTTCCTATTTTACTATTTATTTAAGTATGTTACTTTTTGTCACTTAGATAAATAAAGGCCTTGCTGATGAGGAAAAAAAAAAGATAATAAAAACCACTCAGACCAGTGAGGATATTTTTATACATGTTTTATCATTAATAATACCATATTATTCATTACGACAATATTATTTCCTATAGTTTTAATATTCAACTTTAATGTTTAATTATGTATTTTTAAAATACGTAGTTGCTGTTGCCTTATACATGTTCATATACATATATATTTTTCTATTTCGGTTATGCATAATATATAAATAAAGTAAATAAAGAATGGAATTAAGAGTATTCCTATAGGACAGTAAAGGAATACAAACTATAGAAAAAAGCAGGGCTGTGTCAACAAAAAAAATTGTGTATGTACAGGGTTAGGCAGAATTAGTGAAACATCGGATTGTAAGTACAATATCTTTCTATATATCAGTTTGAGAGGTTTTGTTATGATATAAAATTATGTTTTTCGTACATTTGTACATATGCTGTGTTGTTTTCACAACCTTTTGTTGAAAAACAACGATGAAATGGACCTTGAAAGCAAGCGAACGACCATCCTCAAGTTATTGGACTCTGGCCAGTCCCACAAGGCTATGATGATCATGCTTGGTGCAAGTTGAACCTTCATCTGGCGTTCCAAAAAAGTTATTAAAGAGACAGGCTAAACCACAAGGTAGCCTGAATAAGGAAAGAATCGATCAGTGAGTACACCAAGGCTGACCAAGGCCGTCACCGGCAAGATACTTCGTAACCCGCCCGCTCAATGAATAAGATGACTGAGGAGTACAACGTATCTGTGTGGACCATCGGGAGGGTGGTCAAAGCTGACCTGGGCATGAAGCCGTTCAAGTACAGGAAGATACATCTACTAAACGAGGCCACCAGGGTCAAGAGGAAGGCTAGATCAAAGTTGGTTCTCAAATGGCACGTAGACAACCATAGTGTCGTTATGATCTTCTCTGATGAGAAACTTTTCGAGACCACAAAGAAGTTCAATCCTCAAAATGATCGTATATTGTGCAAAGATACTTCCAAGATCCTAGAGAATACCAGAAACGTCTATGCAGAAACTGGCATCTGTGATCACCCAAGAAATCACCCTTGCTCCGGATTCCAGACGGTGTTAAAATCAACAAAGTATTGTACTTAGACTTCTTGAAGACCAAAGTATTCCTGTGGATCTAGGAAGAGTTTGGTGGAGTCCCTGTCTGCTTCCTGCAAGACGGAGCTTCGACCCATACTGCAAAGATTGTGCAGGACTGGTGTGCAGCCAATTTTTACCACTTTTGGAGCACGGAGCTTTGGCCTCTCTCATCTCCTGATTGCAACCCCCTTGACCTTGCCATGTAGGGGAAGGTGTAAAGGAAGGCCATTGCTAAACCAAGGGTCAATAAGGACCAGCTGATGGCCACAGCTGTGGCTACCTGGAACAAAATTCCAGAGGAGATTGTGCGTAATTGATGCACTAGTGTGGTCAAGAGACTTAGGGCTGTGGTTCGAGCAAATGGTGGATACGTGGAATAACTTTGTAATAAATGTTTTAAAACAGTTTGTTGTCAACAAAATTTTCGAAATAATATTTTATAAATTAAGTATTTTGGAAGCTATTAGGTCATTTCCATGTTTCACTAATTCTGCCTAACCCTGTATACATATATACATATAGTGGCCGTGTCCGCTTTTGATGTTTCCGTTTTGAATGTTTCCGTTCTCGCCGTTAATGTGAATAGCCGTATTCCTACTCTGCAGTATATGGATTTCGCCGTTTTAATATGAAGCAAAAAAAGGAAGAATAAAGCTCCCAATCCCATTCCGATCATTAAAATTGAGCACCTGCCGATCCGATCGCTTTTTTTGGCTTCCAATACAATTCGATCATTTTTGATCGTTTTCCTCGATCAGATACATTTTGGCAATGCCTTAAGCTATCAAACTTATCAGCACTGGTGTGCCACAAATAGTACAGTATATAAAATGCATAAAATAAAGTAACCTGCAGTGCAGAATAGTGCAATGACAATATATATATATCATCCCCGAAGCATTGTAACACGACGTTTGTACCACCTCCGTTGTTTGTACGCCCACAAACATTTGGTTCTCATTGATTTGAGCCACGAAGATGTCGTCGTCCCTATTCACATGACGTCACATAGCTTCTTGGTTTTCTAATTGTCTTCAATTCTTCTTCTTGGATTGCCAGTGTATCCAAATCTCCATATATATATATATATATATATATATACCTTAGTGCATAGAGATCATCGTGTGAAAGTTTGAACAAATCGAATATTGGGAGTGTCTCCTCAACAGACCCAAAAGCTATGGTGTAATTTTTTTATGATAACAAGAATTTCAAATTAGTATTTAGTTTTTATGTACATCCAAAATTGAACAATATATTAATGCTTTGAAATAGTCATTATTGGGGTATTTTCCATAAAAACGACTTTTTCAAAACTCTAATATCTCATTTAATTTTGGATGTACATAAAACATATAACCTAATTTGAAATTATCTCAATTATACCAACATTTTGCAACAAATTGTTTGAAAATAGCATTTAGTATGAGGACAGTAGAGGCGATCGAATGATGGAAAAAAATTATACCATAACTTTTGGATTATTCGATTTCGTTCAAACTTTCACACCATGATCTTTATGCATTAAGGTAAAATCTTAGGGGAAGTATAACTCTCAAATCCAATTATGAAATTATATTTTTCCCGATATCTTTTTGCCGATTCCGATCTTTTGAAAAGGACGTGAAAATTGAAAAGTTTCCCTTGTAAAATTACTGATTATTGATAAATTACCAAATTTTTAATTATATATCATTATCTTTTATATATAGATATATAAATATTTATTTTTAATAAACAAATTACGTATTTCTATATACATATATTGTCTATTTTTATATTTCTATTTACATCAATAAATTAAAGTTAGAATTCAAAATATTCATCTCTGAATATTCATATACCGTTTCAAATTATGGTACAATATGGAATTATTTATGTATACTTATTTCTAACTCGAGTAAAAAAAATCGAGGAATCACAAATAATTTTTATCTTCGTTATTCTTTGGAAATAATATTATAAAGAAAATATTTTATTTTTTAATTATATAACACATATTACCTTAATCATAATTCCTTTATATTTCAAAATCAATAGCATTCCTTTGTAATGTTGTAGATTTTCATTTTAATAAGTGCAATTATACTCAAATAAGAATGAGGAGGTTTCGTAAATCCTTGTAAATATAAATCCAATGCATCAATAAATTTTGGTGCCTCGTATAAATTCTCTTAAATTTCTCCGAAGGGGCCTATTTAAGTGACGGATTTCTCGAAGAAAACTGATGTTACTCTTGATTGTAGTGTTAAGTGAAAGACAATTTCAATATTTTTAATTTTATTCCACCTTGTCCAAATATCATTTTCTTAGAGTCGTGTAAATAACTACTCATTAGTCTCCAAGTGGAGTCCAAATTTTTTAGCAGGACCTTCACATTATTGCGTCAACAGAGTATTGAAAGCGGGCAGCACTCTTACTCCTCAGCCTTGGAGGCGGCTCAGACAAACCTATATGCCCCAAAACCGTTCTGATCTAAGAAAAATAATTCGTATACTCCATTTACCATTTCATGGAGGCGACTAATATTAACAACCGTACAGACATGCAGATCCACATCTTTCAAACACACAAAGCTTCTTCGCCTGGAAAATATTCACCTTTTCTACTTGCAACTCGACAAAAAGCGATCCCAGCGCTGCAGGAAGTGGAACATAACATCAACAAGCAAAATACAACGTAATGCCTTTTATCAAGTCCCGTCTTCTATCATCTCCATATTCTCCACAAAAGCCCTGAGAGCCCAATGTTTGGGACGAAAAACATATGAAAGATTCTTCTACATCTGTTAAAAAGAACGATATAACGTCCCTTCTAAGTTACAGACCTTTGTACTAGCTGGAAAAAGCGCAAGTGAACCTTTTTAAAGGGAAGATCCATCTTCTGCCCTGGGATGATATAATTAACATTGCAAAGTTCGATTGATTAAACCAATTTGAATTTAATAATTTTTAAAAAGAAGAGAAGGGGGTCTCCGTAATTCATTTTTTTTGTTTTATCTCATCAACAACAAGTAGTGTATTACGTAATACTTTTTGACACAGAGGTTCATTTTTTAATCATATAAACAGTATACTGGAATGTTATGAATTAAAAAAGACAACTATATTATTTTTTTTCAAGATTTAAATTCAAATACACTATCAAAGACTGTTTATTGATTTAAGTTTATAATGGTTACACTGTATTGAGAATTACGGGCACATTTGATTTTTTTGACCTCCCCTCTGACGTTTCAGTTTTTTTCTTTAAATAGGGCACTATTATAAAAATTCGTAATTTTAATATTTTAGTTAAATGAATAAGATTTTTTTTCTTAATATGCAAACTGTAAATGTAATCAATAAACATGAATATGATGAGAGGTTTTAGTGATTCTAAAAGTTGCGACAAAAAAAGTAAAAATATATTTCATTTCTTACAAGGTAAATGAAAATTGGAAATGTTATCCAATATTTTTCTATATAACTCAAATTCGGTTAAAATCCATTTTTTTCTCATGTTCATGTTTAGGATAATTATTAAAGGCAGGACATTCGCCGATTGATAAAAATTATCGAACATTGGTGAACGTACAATTAATGCAAATTTATGCAGTTTTATTAAAATAATGGTATATTTATATACCCATTATATATATATATATATTAATATATATATATATATTATTATGTGTGTAGCACTATGAAATACTTCAAATCCCCCTATTTTTGTGAAAATTATTGAAACTTTAAAAAATTAAAAACCTTTAAACACATTGTTAGATGGAATATTGATTTCACCCCACGAGATATTTGTTTCTTCATGAGATACATATAATAAAAGCCATTTAAATGGTGCATATTTCCTATTTCTACAACATTTGTGTCAATGCCATCACTCTAGATAACTTTTGCCATCCGATTGTTGAACCAAAAAATATTTACAGTAAAAATAAACTATACCTTTTGTATAAAAGAAGAACTACTATTAATATACATCCCTTTTTAGGACCTTTATATATACATGCAAATTTATACATAATTACCATACATATTTGTAATTTAATTACTGGAATAAACTTTTATTGCACTAAATATCGTATTTTTACAAGGCAAATGAGCATCTCCATGTTCCGTACGGGATGACGGGCATTTTTAGCCCTACTTTATTATTTTTTCTTCATGATATAAGGGATTTATCATCATCGTCGTGCAGATCTGAAGAGCTCTCGTCGAGCTCCAAAACATCATCCCTTAAGGAAGGATCACTTGGATTGTCTCATCAAGAAGGTTCTGTTTGGATGAAAAAGGGAGCTCATGACGTACTTTTTATTAGATGCAAAAGAGGCTTTTCTTGTCATTATCCCCAAAACTCCTTCATTTTCTAGACGTTTAGGAATTGACTGTCCGTAGTGTTCTATGTTGGGTTAACGAATGTGAAGAACTCACTAGACTCTTGGGGCTTCCAGGAGCCTTTAGATCTTGTACTTGCGTAAAGAAGATGTGCGCGTTTGGGAGAAGCAGATCCTCATGTCTGATTGTGTTAGCCGCCTTTATAGAATGGAGGCGGGAGTTCCTGGACTTTTTCATGGATGGAGAGGTTTTTTCCTTCTATGATTCGCTAGAATTACATCGGACTTCATATAAATAAGCGTTATTAGTCTATGGAACCTAGGATTATGGATGGAGAGGGTTTGGGGGCGGATGGAGAAGATGGACTGGTCGGAGTCTACACTTCTTACGTGGCTTAAAGGATTGATGGCTGTCCACTTGCAAGGCTTTGTAACTTTTTTTTAACATCTCGATATGAGGGAGATCATATCTATCAACACTAAACATTATCTCACCATGTATTTGTTTTGATCAGAGCCCTAATTTTGATCAGCATCAATTATCGGATACTGAGCGCACGCTTTCTCCCTTGATTCTTCCTTTTTGTGGCTATACTTTATATGCTGTACACTACATCCACCTATTAAAACGGCGAAATCCATATACTGCAGAGTAGGAAAACGGCTATTCACATTAACAGCGAGAACGGAAACATTCAAAACAGAAACATCAAAAGCAGGCACGGCCACTGCGCCTAGAACCGTTCAAACCAGTAGTTATAATATTTAAAATTCTCAAGTTAATAGTTAAATGTGACGAAAAAGGTAGACGTTAAAGGTTTGGAAAATATTAAATTGTATATCTCTAAAAAGTGGTACTTAATCTTATTGGCTATATATAGATTAGTAATAAAAACCTTAAAATTGATTTATTTTGACAATGCAAATATCAAGTTTATATACTAAGGATTTGATAGTTTTATATATAATGTTCAGAGCTGCGACTACCGAATGTAAATTGGTATTTATAACTGAAAGCGTTGTTACCGGGTGTGAAGAAGTTGAACTTTGCAAAATAAATAAACAACTCCGGAGCTGAAAATGCATTTAATATCGGACAACGTATGACAGACATAATATTTAATTTGCAATTGCCTTCCATTTCCTTCAAAATCCGAGTGCATAACTCATTCTTATAAAAATAACATGTATTAAGTTTCGAATAATCTCTATAAAAAAAACTATAACAAATTATTTACTTAATTGTCTTTTGTAATAAATTGTTCGATATTAAATTCATAGGAGGAAGTCCCAGAATAGATACATAAATAAATTCATCTTTCTTTCTTATCTACTGCACCAATCGATATTCGGTAGATATATAATAAAATCTACCGAATACCGAATAGGCGGTACTGAATCCCAGCTCTGATAATATTTATTATATTTTAAATATATTATTTTGCTTAAGTATAGTAAATATTTTTATGAGCACCTTACGAATATCTTGATAAAATAAATAAAAAGCTGTCAATATACAAAAGCTAACTATATTTATATGCAGAAGAATGCTGAACATACATTCTTTTGAAAATATTTGCAAAAATATACAAAATATCAGATCTTGGCAGAAGAATGTATTAGGTATTTTCATATTTCTTTGCAAATGAATATTAATGTGTAAGATTTCTTATTCTCTCTTCCATCTTACAGTATGGGAATTTCTTTCTTTTTTCTTACTTATGAATATTTTCCCTTTAAAGCATTTGCAAGAAAATTTTCATATTTCAATTTTTATTCTTATTTTCATGTGATGTGACAAAAGGGCATCATAGCAGAAGATACGAACTCCCAGTAGGAATATATATGCAAATCATTATTGAAATTTATTGCAAAGCAGCTCCCTTTTTGCACTCTTTGTATCAATCTGTGTCCCCTTTTTATTTTGATGACATTCTTCTAAATTCCTTATTTCTCCAATCCATCACTAAGTAATAAATAAAAATAGCTTTGGTTATATTATAAACCCCCAAAATAAATTAAAGGCTTTTCAAAATTTAAACCGTGCTTTTATCGTTATGCTTGATGTATCGACCATTATAATAACTGAATACTCAACAGAGTAGACAAAATTCACTCAAAAGACTGATTGAATATATACTTAAAATGGCGTCCTCAACAAAGTCTGTATAATAAGGTCTGGGCAAAACAAAAACAAACATGTAATCCTAATAAAAATATTTTGCTTAAGGGGTACAACAAATCAAACATATTTTATTTAAAAAATTCAAGTTTATTTTGTAATCGACTACATATATAATTCCGTATGTTGTTAGAGAGCTTTGCACGTACATCGTATAACATATATTTCAAAATAGCAAACGGATTTTTTTCTAATCAAAATTTTACCTAATTTCTTTATACACTTATTAGCCATTTAAAATTTGTTACAACATATATGATACCCACCAATATGTACAGTCTAAATTAATGACTTTTTAGACATATAAACAAAAGCAACCCTAAATTTTTAGGCGAAGTGGAGCAAGGTCAGTTGTGTCTGATACTGTTTTGGACAAAACCTCCTCGAGCATCCATTGGACCAACCAAACGCTGTTCACCAAGCACGTTGGATGGCGAGGAATATTTACTCTATGAAGATGTATATGTTCTCTGAAAAACTGCAGCATTCCAACAACAATACTTCCAATCTAAAGATATATATATATATATATATATATATAGGGCTGTTCTTATTTTTCAAATGTTTGAAATGTTAGCAACATTGTGGATTTTCTGTTTCTTGGTGATAAAAGAAGACGACATACAAAGTTTGAACAAAATCGGTCAACATTACGAGGTCGCACAACGAGGTCAGTTTTAAAAATTTAGAAAAAATATAGTTTTCCGCAAATTTCTTCAAAATGGTGGACGTTACAGACTTCAATAATAATTATTAATTTAAAGGAAATCTAATTTACTACCAGACGTATATTTGATGTTTTTTAATAAAACAAAGTTTTCAGTAAAAACAAAGAAAATAATGGAGTGTGTAATGATAGCATATTTCATAGCTTTTTTGTATCAATTAACTTCACTCGCCTGTAGAAGATGACTTGTTCGCTTCAGAGTAAAATAGTATTTTAATTTAGTACAACTTTGAATGATAAATCCAAAAATGACCTTGGTTGCATTCTATCAATTCAGAATTCAGTACAATCTGAGTTTACATCATATGATTCAGAGCCTGTATTGACCTATAAGAAATCTATTATGAAAAAAAAATAATGTGTTTCTTAGATTTGCGTCAAGGTACCCTTTCAAAATTTTACTTTGTCTCTGACGCATTTATAATCCATTATATGCGTCATTTTGTACAAGAGAAATGTTTTTTTTTTTTTTTCCTCTTCAGCAAGGTCTTTATTTCATTGTTTAATATATACGAAGTACACAATATACACATATATATATATTAATAAAATTAAAAAAGGGAAAATTGTGCAGTGTTGAAACAAACATAAATAAACATTGTAGTTTAAAATTATTTTCCTCTTTAAGACCTTAAAAACATCAAATTACATAGGAAGTATAAAAAGCAATACTAAAACAAAACAAAGCATAAAATCACAATAAACGAACAAGACGTAATATTATAGCAAAACAGAGAAAAATATTAAAAAGAAGCATTAAAACAGAAGACAATCACTGGTTTTTGGAGTTCTTAAGCTTTTTGAACTTTGAGATGATTCTGGCGAGGACTCCAGCAAGACGAGGTGAAGATGAGGGGAAATATCTCACTACATCGGATCCATAGTTCCAAGTAGGACCATTGGTATTAGGAATTTTCAGTGACAGAGCAGAGTACCTTGCTGCAGCAGATATCATAATTGCTCTAAGGTCTTTTGCATCGACAAATTTCCCTTGAGTTAGGAGTTGGGCAACAAGTGCCTTGCAGTTCTGAAGAGCTGCACCAATGGCCTTAGTTTCATCCTGATCTTGTTTTCCTCTGGAAGGAGTGCCGAAAAGAATGTGTCCCTTTAAGTCTTCGTGCTTAAAGCCGGTTATGTAAGCTTCATTGAGCTCGATGAATTCCTTGATAATTTTTAGTGAAGGGCAGTCACAAAAGCATGATAAATGTCATTGAAAAGTTTGCCACAATCCTTACAATGCTGGTTGAACTTAATTAACCTCGTCGATATTTGAAGTTGAGCGGTAAACTTATGCCCATCCTTAACACTCATCAGTGAACGCAAAATTTTATTTTCCCATTCACATGACAAATCAAGAACCTCCATATGTTTTCTAGCAATCAACCTAGCATCTTCGGATTTTGGAGATCTATCAGAAAATTTTAAATACCAGGGAGTCAATGGAATATACGCATTAGAAGCTCTACATTAGAAGTTTTTTAATGTACATATAACTTTCTACTTATTAAATTGACATGATTTAGTATACCAAAATATTAAAGATGGTGTACCAAGCTTTCATTTGGTATGTTTGTTACTCTAAAAATCGCTATACTTTTAGAGATATAAGCAAATACATCTTTGCACGTACTCTCCCTAAAAAAATTGATCTTTTGATTTGAGAATATACAATTCTCTGCTGTTACTGTTATTATATATATATAATAAATTTATCGTTCATCATCCTTAAAAAAGTAATACGTTTTAAAAGAGATATTTTTTTTTGTCTTTTTTTTGGTGCCAAAAACGAACGACAAACGATTGGAATTTTTAGTTGTCGTTCCTCGTTCGCAAACGACGAACGATTACAAATGAACGACAAATCAATAAGTGATATATTTATATATATATATATATATATGTTGAAGCTATCAAACTCACGGTTATCTAATATATCTTCATTTATTCCCAAAGGCATCATAATTACTCTGCAAAAGTGTTTAAGTATTTATACTATCACACTTTTAATGAATAGCTTGTATCGACATCCTTAGGGAAGATAAAATTGACAACCATATATTTAAATTACCCAATGGGAACCCTCAATCCCCATATATATTTATGCATTCATTCTTTACAATGTTATCGTGGTTTTAAGTCAATGAACAGTGAAACTAATAAATTATATGGAGGTTAAAAATATTACAAGAAGGAAATGTCGAAAAGGCAACAATGAGAAGACACGTAATTTTATGGTAGCTAAGGAAAAATGGATACTCAGGGATACAGAGAAGCTAAAATTAAGATTTGTGAATAATTTCTGGGTAAGTTTTGACTTGATAGATAGGAAAATTAAATTTATCGGTTTATTCAATAATTGCATTCACTGACTAAAATCAATGAAGTTAATTTGAATATTGATTTTATGCATATCTAAAACCTCAACATTGTAATATTTGATCTTGTATGATATACATATAAAAATTAAATACACACCATTACATTATTTTTCTTTATTTAAAAATGTATTTTCTAAAATATTTAGAAACCGGAATCATTTTTAAATATAATTAACAACATAGAAAACATAGAAATAAAAATGAAATCGTATTTGATATTACATATGATTGGTAGTATTTTGTTAATGTACGACAGAAGAAAACAGTTGTTACACAAAGTAAAATCTCCGATTGACTATTTTTTGAATTGTCTTGAGGGTTTGGCATACTGCATTTCGTGCATATATAACATTGAGAGCTTATTGAATCTTCAGAGGCATACGTCATCGTGCCCAATAATAACAAATTTTTCTATCTCTATGATCAACTTACAATGACGTAGTACAAATGCTTTGTTTATATTGGGCACAGGCGACCGCCAACGATGTTTTTGTCTGCTATTGAAGGAAATAAACTCTCTATATCTTTATGTGTGAATGATATACAAAACTTTTCATAATAATAAAATTACAATTACAGTAAAAACAATTTCAAAATATTACCTTGCAATTCATATAATACAAAGATTAATTAAGGGTCTTTCATAAAATAATTATATCTTATAAAAACAAAACTATGGACACCCTATATGTTATACAATATAAAGTATGGCATTACTAACAAACTATATAAGAAACATAGTTGATATATTGAGAGAATAATATATGATAACTTCTTATCATTTTTGATAGATATAATCACTTCTTATAGATGATGAATTCATATAATATATTAATATATATTTTTTTTAATTCTGCTTTTAGTTCGTTTGATAATATATTGTTGTTTTATGATTTATTTCTGAGCTCTAGCTTTCATGGCTACTGAATATATGTATATATATATATATATTAGACCTGTTCAAATTAACACTTTTCTTTAAAAACATTCAAATAGATGCTTTTCTGGTTCTCCAAGGCTTAAATAATCGAGAGGAAAATATTTTTAAATTGGGCCGCCGGAATGCCTGCCGCATGGGCCATTTAGGGCGGCGCCAATGAAAGTTAAGTTTTATGATGATAGTAGTCAAATGAGATTTAAAGAAAAAATTATTATACAAAAGGGGTATGTCAAACAAAACATATTTTATTTAAAAATGCAATTTGTTTTTTTAAATTTCCAGTTTATTTAGTAACCGACTACATATATAGAAACACATGTTTTAAGAGAGCTATGCAAGTACGTCGTATTACATATTTCAACATTGGAAAGGAAGGAAAATTATTTTAAAACAAAATTTTACCTTTTTTCCTAAAATAATTATTAATTTTAAAAAAATACGCTATAATATATAGGTATATATGATACCAACCGATATGTGCAGTTTAAATTACTTACTTTTTAGACATATAAACAAAGGAAAACAAAGGAAGGGTTCGGCCAAATTAATTGAGAAAAAACTTGGCAAAAATATGTTTTACCAAATCAGGAGCTTTTCAACAAGCACAATGGATGGCAAGGAATATTTACTCTATGATGATAGATGCAGTTGGAATACTGCATTTTTTCAGAGAAAATCTACATCTTCATAGAGTAAATATTCCTTGCCATCCATTGTGCTTGTTGAAAAGCTCCTGATTTGGTCCAATGGATGTCTCGAGGAAGTTTTGTCTCAAACAGTATAAGACACAAGTCGACCACTTCTCTATAATCAGCTCTAGGACTGGTCTTGTCAAGGATTTTTTTCAATTGCAGTTGTATTTGCCTTTAATTCCTTCCATTCTTGCTCCACTTCGTCTAAAGTATTAGGATTGCTTTTATCCAAAGTATTCCAATTATCCTTCACGTAGCTAAAAATATTGTTGTTTGACTTTTAATCTTGCCAAAAAGAGTATCACGTACTCCTCCAATTATAATTTTGGAAATGTGATGGCGAAAAGCAAAATAAAACATTTTTTTGTCAAGTTTTTTCTCAATTAATTTTGCCGAACCCTTCCTTTGTTTTCCTTTGTTATATGTCTAAAAAGTAAGTAATTTAAACTGCGCATATCGGTTGGTATCATATATACCTATATATTATAGCGTATTTTTTATAAATTAATAATTATTTTAGGAAAAAGGTAAAATTTTAGTTTTAAAAATATTTTCCTTCCTTTCCAATGTTGAAATATATGTAATACGACGTACTTGCATAGCTCTCTTAAAACATGTGTTTCTATATATGTAGTCGGTTACTAAATAAACTTGAAATTTAAAAAAACAAATTGCATTTTTAAATAAAATATGTTTTGTTTGACATACCCCTTTTGTATAATAATTTTTTCTTTAAATCTCATTTGGACTACTATATCATCATAAAACTTAACTTTCATTGGCGCCGCCCTAAATGGCCCATGCGGCAGGCATTCCGGCGGCCCAAATTTAAAAATATTTTTCCTCTCGATTATTTCAGCCTTGGAGAACCAGAAAAGCATCTATTTGAATGTTTTTAAAGAAAAGTGTTAAATTTGAACAGGTCTAATATATATATATATATATACATATATATTCAGTAGCCATGAAAGCTAGAGCTTAGAAATAAATCATAAACCAACAATAACAACTTTCATAGCCAACACAAGCAATAGCAATCGTTAAGCCTTAAAATGGTTATATGTCTGTGTATTCTCAAATCAAAACAAACAATGTACTCCCACAAAGGAAAAAATAGTACTCAAAGTTGTTTACTAGTGGGTAAAACCGAGTACTAAAAATAATATATTTTGAAAGTCTCTGCAAGTAGAACATTATTGTAAATATTATTTTGATGGGTAAGTGTGTTATAAGAAATGAAAAAATAACAACAGTGATATCTTCCAATAGACAACATAATGAAGAGTGTTTTTATATCTAAATATTTGTAGGGTGTTAGATTTATAAAAAAAGACTTTATTAAAAACTGAAGAAAATAAACATTGTTAATCAACATAGAGATGTTTTTTAAAGGCATTACTCTTTAATAACAAGAACAAATTTTTCCATAAGACCTATCCCAACCTCTTCAAAACTAGATGAAGAATGAAGCTTAATGTGATTAATTTAAAACATGTAAAATTCTGTGTGGACAAATGTCTTTTTGGTACCAACTCTTCCTGCACCAACTTAGTTTCTTTTTAATGTTAGTATAAGCATGATTTATGTTTTTAGGTATCTCGTGACGTCACTGGGTTATATGTCTTGGTTTTTGTATTATTTATTACAAATGGGAACACCTTTAATAGTCACGTTGTGTATAGTAAATCTGTTTCGTTTGAAATGCAATCAAATTTTTCTCAGAATAATGTCTTTATATCTCTATGAAAAGCATCTTATAATTGGTTTGTTTGATATAATACTATACTATTAATTTGAAATGAAAGAGACAATTGGAAAATCTCCACATTGGAAAAATACATTTTTTATGATCTAACAAAGTTACAAGTTATTATCCAGTTATTTTATTATGTTAGATAAGCAAAAAAAATATTTTTCAGATAGTAAAGAAATATCTTTGGTGCCGACTGAGATTTACACGACAATCTTTCAAATATTACATAAGGTTGTATCTTTTAATTTATATATAATTTGTTCAAGTTCTGATCAATATTAAGGGCTCAAAAACTGAACTGTTAAAAGTATTAAAAATAGATTATTTGATGAGCTATAAGGGAATACAAACTTCATATTGATTTGAGGGTATGTAAAAACAATTGGATCTATAGTACAAGCAAATACTAATTATCTTGATTATTGCTGTTATTGAGATCACATAGGAATACAAATTGATTTGTATTTTTAAAAGAAATGTGATTTTTTAATACGAAAGGACAACAAATATAAATTCTCCATTTGCATAAGATTCAACCAAATACTTAAATGTCAAAATTTGAAATAAAACGTCATTCAAAAGGGTTCTAGGAATTTTGCCACAGGTTAATTTTGCCAACGAAAGTCTCACACCCAGATTGTTTGCCACTGGAGTCTTTTCTGCCGGAACTGTTTGATGTCCACATAAAAAGAATTTTTGTAAATCATCGGTGAATAATGAAATTAGGCCTTGACTAGGAATGGGGAAAGAAAAACATAAGAAAACAGCAATTGACGTCATACTTTTAATTAATCAAATTCTTTCTTGTCTCCCATCATAACATTAAATTAAACTAAACAAATAGTCTAATAATTTAAGAAATCAAATCAATCAAACACCCTAATCGGCGTGATCCCTTATTAATTAATACCAATACACTTTTTCAATTATTCCATCTCCATTTCTTTCAGTCAATATAATGAAACCAACGTTTTGTTATTAATATATAATAGATAACTGTGTTGTCACATTAGTCCATGGTTCCCTAGGGGGGGGGGGGGCAGAGCAATTCCCAAGGGGGGCGCGGGGAAAAAACAGGGCGTGGGAAAAACGAATTAATGAAAATATCAGGGAGTGGGTCATGTTTTAAAGCCCATTTTTGCAGAGAGGCAATTTTTTTTCAAAAATGCATTAAATGTTAAATATATAAAAAGAAACCTGTTACACTGAATATAATTACACAGTTAAGGTGCTTGAAAACTTTACACTTATTACAATCTGCAGTTTAATGGCAGTTCACTTATATTTTTTTCAACAAAAAAAAGGTTGAGGTTTTAACACCTATTACAACCGCAGTTTATGGTAGTTCACTTTTATTTTTTCAACCAAAAAAAGGTGGAGGTTTTTATTAATTACAATGTGTAAAATAAACTACAATTTACTCTGAGAACAAAATGTGTGTATGTTGTTTTTTTCAGTGTATTTCAGTTCTTAAAATTCCAGAGTAATTGCGTTTAAAAACATAAATAGACATTGTAATCTAAAATTAATACTTTGGAGAAGAACGACAACAATTAAAACATACAATAAAAATTAATCAAACATAAAATGGCACAATACATACTTAAAAAAACGCTTCTCCAATATTTTAAATAATAATCACTTTGAATATTTCAAAATCCGACGTAAAATCTTTAATGAGATAGGGAACTTGATGGGAAGTATCGTACCTCCTCTGAAGCAAAGGTCCACGAGTCGTTTCGAAGAGACGGAATTTTCAGGGAAAAAGCATTGTATCTGGCTGCAGCTGATAGCAAAATTGCTAGTAGGTCTGTTGGTTACACGTACTCTCGCTTCGTTAAAGAGCTGACAATCCGTGCTTTGGAGTTTAACAAAGCAAAGTCCACGGCCTTACAGTTGTCGGAACGACGTCCTTTTCTTTTTTGAAGCCCAAACAGCACAACTGCCTTTATAATTCCCTCCCCACAACTATCCAGACCTCTGACGTTTAAGGAAACGAATTTCTTCAATATAGAGACAGCCTGACAATCCACGAAGGCATGTAAGGTGTCACTATAAAGTCTCCCACAATCCTTGCAATGCTCCGAAAAGATTATGCAGTTAGAAGAAATTTGTAGTTGGCTTGTGAATGTCCTCCCGTCGTGGATTCCAACTAAGGACTGATTCATTCTCTGCCTCCATGTTTCAGGAAGCTTTAATAAACTGAGAAAGAAATCAGTCAATCTCTTAGTTTCGTAGCTCAAATTGGGAAATGCCATTTTGAGGTGCCACGGCCGTGGCATTAAATGAACAACAGCGGCCTTTCTTAGAGGGAATTTAAACCTTCCATCATCAAATGGATATAATAAGAGACTGGAGTGTATGATAAAACATTGTTGTTTAGAGCTTTTTCTTCCAAAACTGCGGAATCTCCCAAGTTTTTGAGAAATATGGTCTCGTGTGATTTTTCCGAATGATGTCCACTGTTGAATCACTGAGAAATTTGGGCTCACACTTCCAAATTATTCTCTGAGCTGCCGCCCAACTTGAGGAAATACGTTGCGTGGAGTCGTTTGTGAGATCAGTTCCGAACATTAATCTCATAAATAGGCTATTGTACGTGACAGTCCTCCTCCATTCCTAGTCGGTTTCCTCAGAATATCTATAAAAATCTTTATATATTTTTGGGAACTATACGAGATAGAAGAGCCAATCCTCCCCCAATTAACTTCTCAGGTCTCCTATAGCGGAAGGTAGTTTTTGTGAAAAAGTTTCGACAACCAGACTTCCTCTTCATTCATGGCTCTTTCAGCAATCTCGGGAGATGCAGTGGCCTTATATAGAACTAGAGGAATTATGTAGATTATATAAGTCTTTCTTTTTTGGAGGCCATAATTCCTCCACAAAGAAACCCGACTACCAATCGTCGAAGACATAATGTCCCAGTTGCTCCTATGTAGCCCCTCAGGCCCCCAGTGAAGACCAAGTATAGAAACTTTATTTTGACGGAGCAATGGCCTACACAAAGTCCTTCTTTGTAACCCCACTCCCCTATCGGTAAATAAAAGTCTTGGATCGATTTAATTCCAAACCCGACCTCTCCTTGAATTTTTCAAAAGAAGACAAAGGATTCGATTCTCTTTTTTAGCTGCGCTTCTGAATTTGCTTCTACTGTCAATGTAATATAGTCTGCGTAGATATCGATCAGATGTCGGTAACCAGGAAATTGAACACCGAATCCACTGTATTTACGTGACAGTTGAGTCACTAGTTCTTCCACAGCAGCATGAATAAAAGAGGGGCTGAAGGCAACCCTGTCTACAGCTTCTTTCAAGCATTATAGACTTACTTCCAGACCACCCAATGTGATTATCGAGTATCATTAAAAAGAAGAGCACGAACTGGGTTAAAAAACGGCGAGGGAGGAGCTTTTTAACAGCCCTTAAAATTGACAATGTAAAATAGAGTCGAATGCTTTTTTTAAATCTATCCCAATCACCGCCCCAAACTTTTTTCTTTCTTTCACCGATTCAATGGCTGTATGAATATTACGTGATACATCAGATATTTTTTATTTTTTAAAATCCTTTTTGAGGGATACCAATCTTCTTGTTGAGTATTGGCTCCATTTCCTGCGACAAAACTCAGACAAAATTCGATAGGACTGGTTGAGAACAGTGATCGGTCTCCAGTGGTTAAAATTCATCCCATTCCCTTTTTTTGGAATGAGAGAATTCTTCCTTTTGTGAAGACTTAGGAAGCTTGCCTCTGATTTCCATTGACTCTCCTTTCGAACCAGAAAGGGGGCTACTTCATTAGGAAGATGCGAAAAGACTTCTCCAATGATTCCGTCCACCCCCGACGCCCTCCGCACGATTAACTTTTTTTTCGGTGTAGATGTAACTTTCTCAGTTGTGTGTATGTTCTGTGTTGTTGGGGGGGGGGGGGGGGGCGCAAAATGTCTTATTATCCAAAGGGGGGATCGGTAGAAAAAGTTTGGGAACCACTGCATTAGTCCCATGTGAGGCTTACACAATAACATGGACCACATACTGTCATTTATACTTTGCAGCCCTCCTCACAAAAATTATTCTCACAACTAATCATGATTATTAATATATCTATTACTATTGTCATTATTCCTAAAAAGAAAAAACTTAGATTAATGGCCTATCGGCTCTCTTAACCTATTTTAAACCAATACAAGGACCGTAACACCTTATACTTGACAATGATAAGCTGGAGCAATCATTTATAGGGTGATTCACTTAAATTGAGACTCACATATTACGAAAAAAATCTTTGTATTAAATTTTACACAAATAATTTTTAACCAAATGATAGCACAATGTGTAATTTACAAAATGTATTTCATTAAATTTTCACATATCCTTCTTTGGCCTTCACTACAGCTTTGAACCTACTCACGGTGGAGGCAACACAGGCAGAATCTCTTCCTCAGACAAAGAGGCCCAGGCTGAATGAGCTTCTTCTTAGAATCTCCACCGATGGCCAGGACTTGCTACACACCCTTGTCTCCAGAATGGACTATATTCCAAAGTCCATTGGGTTCAGATCTGGGGAGGAGGGATGGCCACAAGTCTTTGGACCAAAGTCTGCAAACATATCAGTGCAGAAGCTTTGAACCAATTTGCTAGTATGGGATGGAGCTCCATCTTGTTGTGAACAGTAAAAGAGCCGTATGATACTCTCTTTGTACCCATGGGACGACCTCCTCTGAAAGAAGATACAGGTATACCGCCTGGTCGATCTTCACGCCCTCCTCGACAAATATTTTTTTTCTATCTTACCCCAAGAGTATATGCTATGAGCAACCTCTTAGGGTCACAGAAACTGAAATTTAATCCAGCAACCCGTAATGCTACACCCCAAAGGCGAGCTATAATCATTAGTATAAAATTTATATGATAAAACACATAAAAAAAACACTGATAACAATAAAAATATAAAAATACTTTAAATACAACTTTAAGAGATGGAAATAGTTAAAATTCACGTGGGCTTCTTTCTCCCAGTTTCGTATTCAAAAGCATCTTCGAAGCGACAGGTGCTTATAAAGAAACTTGGATCATTTTAAGCACATCGTCCTTCCTCCAACGAGCGCCCCCGTGATCCTGAAATAGGTCCCTCTTATGTCGAGCTAAAGCGTCGCAATTTCCGCAAGTGCAGTGGAGACTCCTTTTCTTCTCCACAGAGCCTACACGAATCGTCTCCCGTCAACCCCATTTCTTAGATGCTTCTTCATATATGGATATGGCCCGAAACAAAGCTCATAACATTTTTTATTGATGTTCTACTA
>CP045901.1:2233991-2298954 GCA_013387185.1 Caligus rogercresseyi | reverse complement strand
TGGTCACTCTATTTTCACTATGAAGATCTAGGAATACTACAAGAGAAATCCATGGGATGGAAGAGATCCTTAAAAATGGTGATTTTAAAGAAGGTCTCAAGTTCAATAGAATAATACAAGTACCTAGTGGTATTGTCTACTTTGAAAAGGAAATTGTAGCAACGACGGCATTGATTTTTCTAAAACATCTGACTATATTTCTGTTAAAGAGATATTTTATTTACCTGTTCTACTCGAGTTTTCTTGCTTACGAAGTAGAAAAAAAAGTGAAGCATTAGTCAATGATGTAGTCAATTGAAATGTCTTCATTTGCTTTAAAAAGTAAGTTTAATGATGAAATATGCATGACTTTTACTTCATTTGATCCTTGACCGATTTAAAAACGGATAATGAGGATTAGAGGATAACTACGCGTATGTACTAAAGAAAGGATAGTGAATCACTACTCTTCAGGCGATTAATGGATGAAAAAGAGAGTAAATACAACGTTAAATAACACAAATATAAATTGTGTATGGATTTTTTTTTGTAATATCCGAAGAACACTAATGAACATTTCCTTTTTTTGCAGTCTTGTGAACAGAACTAATAATTGAAAGGTGTTCAAAGGCTATTAGGAATACTTTACATTGTATTGTAGCGTTGTATATTAATTTTCTGTGCATCTAAGCTATTTTATGTTCGCATTCACTCCATATTCATAGTATATGCTTAAACATTTACGGACCAAATGGACTATTAAGAAATTTTCTCAAAACGGTAATAGTTTACACATATTTTATAATTGATCAATTTTGCACTAGAAGAATCATCAATAAAACTACCAATACATTTACTAAATTTTTGAGCAAATTTTTTTGATGACTCTTTTTTCAGAAAAAGTTAGCAAGTAAGGCTGAAATTTAACTATTCCTCTCTTTATTCGAAAAAAAACGGTCAAAGAAAAAACGTTCTACGAAAAAAAGTTGAATAAAAAAATGGTCAAAACGGTCAAAATACATGGATATGCAAATATTTCAGATAAATACTCTTAAATATAGACCAAGCAATATTTCTCATCTAAATTGAATAAAGAATGCTAAAAAAATATTGTTGTCATTTAAAAAATAATTGTTTCCTATTCCATATATCTATAGTCCAAAATACTTGTCGTATTTTGACTGGGTTTTCAACTGTCACTATTTCTTTTATATAATGATATTTTTCCTGTTTTGGGCCTAGACCGTTTCGTCGTGTTTCTCTTTGTTATATGAATCTCCTTCTTGCTATTGTATCTACAGTTTTTTTATGCGGTAACTTCTATGTGAGAAGGTGGATTACTGCTTTTGGTCCCGCCGGGCGTTCCGCGGAAGAGCCACTTGATGATGAATTGATGGAATTCGGACCACCTCCCCTCTCGCGCTCTTTACGACGAATCTTCTTCCTTCGCCGCTCAATGACGGCAAGCTCCGACTTAATGTTCATCTAGGTCTTACGAAGTTCTTCTAAATTTGATTGAATGAGGGATATTCGCTCTGAGGAATTCATTGAGGGATCTATAAAGAAGGGATACATATATTAATAATATGCATTCTGTGATAAAATTGATAGGTCTAATCGGACCGTAAATATAATGGGCGAAGTTTGTATATATCATATTTTATTATTTGTTTCGTTATACATTATTATTATCATATTACCCAAAACGATTTAATTTCTTCAGCGTTAGCTTTAGTTCTATTATCGTTCTGATCAACCAACCAATTTCATACAGACAAAACGTTCTTTTACGATGAAAATAACTAAAAAATGACATATATGCTTTCACCTTGTTGAACTCAAATAGCAACACAGTTCTCTGAATAACCGATCTAAACAATGATTTAAAATATTTTTCAATAGATTTTTGGTTGTAGTTTCCATACATATATGTATTGAACACTTGCAATTTTTGTTAAATTGTGTTTACTAAAATGCGTGAGGATTTTTTAAGGGTAAAATTAAACTATCATTTTTTAATAGCTAACAAATACAGTTCACAAAAATTCCCACAAATATAATTGTAACAGATATCAAAGATCCCCTTTTGTTCTCATGAGAGTCGAACATAATCTAGAGAAAAAAGTGAGAGAAACCTCATTCCCTGCGTGAATGGGAATATTAACGGAGATCTTCGAGTCCTGAGGCTATCAAAAGAATAGATCTGAGACGCATAGTAGGAGGCCTTGTTGACACGCAGACCAATCCTTAGACGTCCTTCTCCATAAATTCATGCGAAAAATGAAGCCCTCATTGATCGTACTAACTGAGGACTTCCCAAGGGGAGGAAAGAGACTCCCTTTCCTCAAGTACCTCTTGGCCACGTAGTAAGGAAAGGAGGACTACAGGCGTGAGTGTCAATCCTGGCGCAAAAACTTTGGTCACAAAAATACACAAGGCTCCGCCGCCACTGCCTCAATCTTGCTCTCATATGTGAGAGGTATCCATCGAAAGAGAAGGAAAATTCGCCCTTCAGTCATCTCCAAGTTATACCATGATGCAAGCCGACGAAGCAATCGGACATTTTCCAATTCTCAGTCACTCTTCCTAGGCTGACCGAGTTGAAAGAGATTTATTGGATAGATGGCGAGGGGTCATGGAGGACATGCAGCTCCATCGTTCGACCCAGGAGATACTCCACAGGGAATTCAAATGTTTCATTAAAAACGGGATGCCTGGTCTCCCTCCAGACTTGGTTTCGAAGCTCGTTGATCCCAGGGAGATGTGTACATAAGGGGAGGGTATTCCTTTGCGGCCAAGAGCCTTAGAGGACTCCGCTCTCTTCACGGTGAGGCTAACAATTCCTTCAGGGCGGGGAACATGAACATCTTCCAAAAGACTGCAACGAGGTATAAAGGATGGACACGACGACGGAATGGGTAGATCCTTAAGAGAAATGGATAACGTCCGAGGCCATACAAAGCGTTTAACAATAAGCTCCCTGAGTAGCTTTTCACACAATTATCCAAGCCCGGAAGGTTAATGATAGACGCCGCGTCCGCAAAGGACCAATCAAAGCCAGGGACTTCAAGGAGAAATATCTGAAGGCCTCGAACAAAGGGAAAGCAGTGATGACTTCTTTCAGAATGATTCGCAGCTTGACGTTTCGGAGTTTTAGATTGTAGAGTGTGACGGGGACTCTACAGAATTCTTCTGCATCAAAGACGATTTTGAATCGAGCGTTTCCATCGTAGTCACAGTGAGCGTCTAAGGAAAACGTCAGCATTGCTTTTAAAACACACGAATGGACTTGAATACAGGGGTTTGATCGCCTGAGGATAAGGCAAATGATGTATTTGTGCTTTAAAATCAAATTTAAAAAAATCTACCTAATGGAAATCCTCAAACTTGAGATTCTCCAGAACCACATTTTCTCCTTGGATCTTGGGCCAAAAGACTTTAGTGAGCATAAAAGGCTATATGCAGAATAGTTTAGCCAAAAGGTTCGAAGTATTCCATTAACCAATGAAGGATGGAGCCTGGCTCTCGATAAAGAACTTGGCCAAGTCATCGGATGGGAGTTGAAGGCCTTTGTCTGCTAGGGTGACGGGAATCTTCTTGGAGAGTAAGGATTATGTGAAGCGGCATCCCAACCTCTTCGCTGTTTTAGGATGCACAGTAGGAGATACAATGGGAGTAGGAGGCAAAAGCAGGTAGATGCGTCTCCAATGAAACGGCCAAGATAGAACGCACCCGCAAAGCGATAAGATGGAAGCACTTGGATAAGGCGTGAAAATAAGGATCTGGGAGATCCTTAGTCTTTTTAGTAAGGACTCTTCTAAAGGGGTGGCCATAATATAATAATACCAAAAACTAATAATTGACATACAAAAATATATTTTCCAATGAAAATATTATTTCAAAATTGTGGTTCATCATCAGATAGAAAGTAGAATTCGTCTTATTTCGGGTGAAGTTGACTATTTCATATCATTGCTTTAAATTCAATTGACATGAAAAACAAATTATTTTGCTCAATTGAATACAGCTCATGAATAATTTCATATCAAATTAAGAGAACCGTGTTAGCGTAAGCGTGTTCAACTCTCAATGCCGAGGGTGAAGGTTCGACTCATACCAAGATGGGAAAGTCAATATTAATCAATTTCATTATACAGATAATCCTGGGTCGTTCGAGTCATTTTAATAATAGTATTCTTATTCCTATCCTACCAGATACTGCAACTCGATCGATCTAAATAGACAAAAAAACAATATGACAACTGCAAATAAGAAGTAAAAAAGTTGCACAATGAAAAAGAAAACTTCTATCCAAAGAACCTGTAGGGCTGGCTTCAAAAGAATTGGGCCATAAAAATTTTTGAAAAAAAGATTTTCTTATGCACCCGATTTTTAAAAATAAACCCTTCAAGGTCTTCTGTAAAATTTTGCCAGATTTTTCATCAATAACAATAATAGATTAAATAATGGGTTTTCCTGTTTGAACAAATGGAATTGTTAATCACTGATGAGTTACAACTATTTATGAGCCGCGCAGTTCCTCTGTGATTAAACCAACATCATTACAAAACTGGTATTTTTAGCTCCTATTTTATACAACAAAAAATACTAAGTGGATTTTCTTAGGATTCACAGACACCCTTTTTAAGAAATTTTGCACATTGCCTTACTATTATTTAACAAGCAGAGGGTTCGCATTCTTCCAAGAAGAGTAGTGGTTTTGAGTAACTCATTTAAAAGAATGGCATAGTCCATAAATTAAAAAGAAAATATTAATATTGATGATGTCTACAAAAAATATTGATTTTTGTTTCACTACTTTGATAATATTAGGGTTAAGACCAAATGGTACGTTTGATACAAAAAATTACTTTTCATTATATCACCATCAGGCTCAAATACCTATATCTAGACATAGTTTAATGGACTCATCTTAGAAAATGTTAGTTTATAATTTCATATCCACACGAAAGATACTAAAATTCCATTGAGTCAAATAGGAAAAAAGCCATGTAATATAGGTTTTTTTTAAATGGATTTGTGATCAACCTTTATCGAAAGGATAATCTTTCCATTTTACGTGGACAAATCATATCGTTATAAAGAATATAAATAATCCCACCTCACCATTTAGACCTAAATATTCAAATTATTATCATTCACCAAAAACTAAATATTATTTTTTTTAAACGTTAAAAACTCTTACCTAAAATGGATGATTTATTGTCATTGTCAAATAAATATACATTCATATGTGTAAGACAGAAAAAGGGAGTTTATGTAAATATATGTATATAGATGCTTTATCCGTCAAAGTCTATATTAGTATATATAGATATATATATATATATATATATATATATATATATATATATATATATATATATATATATGTGTGTGTGCTTGTACATCAATGAATATAAATGACTATATACATATAACTATGTAGAGGGCTAGAGATTGGAAACTTGGAAAAAGAAGATATTTAGTATATAAATGTAGCCCAAAAATTCATGGCGAGCGGGTCCCAGCTTTTTGATCATCAACAGCCTTTTCAGGGCCATTCAAATCCAGTCTTTCCAGTTCTTTACAAGTACTGATAATGGAGGCTGGCTGAAGAATGCACCATCCCTACATTACGTTCAGGACGGATTGCAGTAGGAGACCCAATCGGCCAACTATTGCGAGGGCACCACAAGTTTAAATATTTTTTACATGTGCCGTACTGAATATATGTCTATACGTGTGTATAAATGTAAAATTATGTGTAGCAATAAATATATATTAAAAAAAAAAAAAATCTTACCTAATTCAACGCAGAAATTATATCTGGAGGACTTAGGAGATCGTTGTGAGAGTGCGAGCAGAGCTTGATCATCAAGGGATCCAAGGGACCCGAGGTGTCCTTGGTTGCTTCCTCCGACTCGTCCGTTTCTTCATATTCGAGAGCATTGTTATTACTCCGTCCTCGACCGAGGAGTGTCTGCCCCGAGATGAGGAGTCGAAGAAGAAGAGCGGTAGCGAGACGGTGGGGAAGAGAGCTCCCAAGTGTTCGACGCTTACGCTTTGTGATAAGGGTGGAACGGCCTCAAGATGGTTAGAGGCCTTGCGCTTACTGCCGCTGCTATTGTTCAGAGGACCTCGGCGAGAACTAGATGCAGCTGGCAGGGAGTCTTCCTCAATTTCCAGGCGTTGGTTGGGGCTTTCAGGCTTTTCATCCCCCTTTCTTCTTCTTCTTCTTCAATTTCCTTAGGAGTTAGCGCAGGCACTTCGAGTGAGTGAGTCTCTGGCGGTTGTGGCGTTGGTGAGAGGGATCCACGAGAAGGATCTTCTTCAGAGGATCCATCCTTGTGAGAGGTAGTAATTGAGGTTGAGGTGGGGCTTCCTCGTGGTGGAATGGCTCGGGGGTGGCCTCATGAATTGCAGGAGTGATGGCCTCCTCCTCATCATCATCATCATTCGAGGAAGGACTGGATTTAACCGTTGCCTGTTGTCCCTGCGGCGGTGCTAGGGAAGAAGATATCTCCTTTTTCTCAGTCTTGAGTTGGGGGTCGGATGACTCAACAAGTGGGGAGGTGATGCTTTCTTTGACTTCTTTTACTACTTCCATGATTGCAGGCGCAATTGGAGTCTTCTTCTCCTCTGGAGAGAGGGAGGATGGACCTAGACCCGACTCTGGCACGGTGGCAAAAGGCATTTCCAGTTTCTTTACTTCTTCCTCTTCTTCTACGACTACAGCAGGCTTGACGACGGAGGAGGAGTGAACCTCTGGGGGATCGTGTCTTGAGGAAGGTTCTCTTCGGGGTGAACCGGAGAGCCAGGAATGGTTTCCTCACAGGCCAAGTCTAGGTCGGGGTCCAATTCAGGATCCCTTTTATTATTAGGAGTGGGGGGCTTCTTGGCTTTTGTACTCTGTTGTGAGGGCGGCGGCTTAGGAGATGGGTCTCTGAGAGATTCTTCAACTTGATTCTGTTGTTCATCTTCCTCACTCTCAGACTCAATCACAAGTTCGGAGCTATTAAACCTCCGATGGGACTTTCGTTTCTTCACACTGCTCTTGCTCTCTGCTGGCTGCGGGCTAACGTGTCGACTACTGGGCTTCTTTGTGGGCGTGAGGACTTCAATTTTAATCTCCTCGTCCCCTCCTCCTCCTCCACCTCCTTTGGTCCCTCCTCCTCCTCCACTCTCGGAAATAGACCCCAGGAGGCTGTTCGAATGGCAGAAAGAAAAGGGAAGAGTTCCTTTTGCTTTTCAGTCAACTGAAGCACGGGCTTCCCATCGTCAGCCCCATCCTTATTGATCTCAGGGGTTTGAGGCTTTTTGATTTCTATGATGACCTCCTCTTGCTCGGATTCTTCGTCGCTTGGAGGATGAGGAGGAAGAGGGAGAAGAGGGGTTGAGCCGGAAATATGAAGAAGAGGAGGAGAGGATGGCTCATCTTCCTCTTTCTTGGGAGTAACGATTTCCAGCTTCCCTTCCTCGTCAGAGTCTTCATCCATGATGTCTTCCTCCTCGTCCTCCACGGGTGGATCAATGGGTTGAACCACCTGGGTGGGAGTAATAATGGACGAAGGAATATCACTATTAACACTACTACTATTACTTGATGGCGTATTAGTTGGTGACAGGGAAGAGGCAGCAGGGGTTGGATGATCCTGGGGTTGCTCCTCTCAGGAGGACAGCTCCTACGTCCTCCTTCCTCTTCCACGAGGCGAGAGGGGCTGCTCAATATCGCCTTCTTTTTGACGGAGGATGAAAGAGGCGGTGGCGAGGCGTGGAGAGCCTTCGAGGGGAAGACGTCTCAAACTTGACCTCATTAAAGGGCTCTGGCTCTTTAAATGCATACGGGTCATCGTCGTCTTCTTCTTCGTCTTTTACAACTTCTGGTTCGCTTTTAAGAATCTCCTTGGAGGAGGAATGGCCTGGAGAAGGACTTTTCTTTTCAATCTTAGGTTCTTCTTCCTCTTCCTCATCCATAGCTTCCATGGATGGCTCATCCTTTTTAGGAAGCGTTGTTCTTTTATCGCTCTTGGAGGAGAAATATTTGGGTTGAGAGGTGCTTCGAGGCTTTTTCCCTCTGCTTCACACTCCTGAGGGTGTGGAGAAGAAGAAGAGCGCTCTTCATTTTTCAGCGGTGTCTGAGATTCTTTTGGAGCGGCCTTCCGACCTCTCTTGGGCTTGCTGGTGGTTGTGGTGAGTCCACTGATGGTCTTTATCTTCATGATCCCCATGATCATCCTTTTCGATGTCTACTTCCTCGTTTTCACTCTCTTCCTTCCGCTTGCGACCCCGACCCCGCTTCTGAGAGACTTTTCTACGACGGCTTGGGGAAGAAGAGGAGGATTCTTCCTCTCGATCACTCACGTCCGAGGCATCCATCTTGGCACGCGAAGAGCGCGTGCTATTGCTTCCACTATTGATACTACTATTACTCACAACCCCTCTTTTTGGCGTTCGAGGCTTCCGAGGTTGCTGCTCCTTTTGAAGATCTCTTGAGGAAGATGTCTTTTTATGCTTTCCTCTTCCTTGCTGCTACTCCCACCACTACAGCTCGCCAGCTCTCGATGATTCTTCGGCGGACGATCTTTGCTCCAGGAGAGGTTTTCCGCGATGCGTGAGCGATTAATCCATTCGTCATAGCGTGCGTTCCATCCCTGATAGTGGACATAGTAGCGGGGCCATCGGTTCTTATCTTGCTCCTGGCATTTGATCACTTTGGCATCGTATATAATGCCGCGGATATAAAAGACCTTGATTTTGTCTCCGATGCGCACGTCTACATCCGGGCCAAGATATTGGGCCTCCTCTTCCCCGGCGGAGTCTGAGGATCGTCGGCTCTTGTTGTCGGACTCCTCAGAGGGAATATTACTACTGCTGGATGAGGTGGAAGAGGTTGAGGATGACATGGAAGAAGAGTTGGAGGCAGAAGACGAAGATGGATTCGTCGATGGAAGACTTGAGGTTGAATTGCTTGTGGCAGTAGTTTTTTACTACTTCCGCCTATATTATTATTAATATTACTACTACTATTGCTTGAGGGGCTCTCCTTATGAGCCGTATGGGCCGTCGACTTCTTCCGTCCCCCTTTGCTCTTTGGCTCCTCTGCTTTGACCTTGTTCCCCCCCTTGACGTCAATCTCGGACAACTCCTTGTTCAGAGACTTCTTAGCCCCACCACTACTACTATTAGAATTGCTTCCACCAGAGCTGTTGCTGCTGCTGCTGCTGGAATCATCCTTTTTAAGCAATGAGGAGCTAGAGTCTCTTCGATTCCGTGTTCCAAGGGGTTTGAGATCCTCCATTGCGGCTCCTCCTCGCTTCCGTGTCTCTTCTTTTATCTTGGAGAGTGCTGCATTTTTCTTGGCCTTCTTTGATGATGAGCTTTTAGGCTCATCTCCGCTGGAGGATGAAGGGGCTTCATCCTCCTTTTCATGTGATTCCTCTTCGGACTCATGACTCTTTTTACTCTTGCTCTTGTGCTGTTCTTCTTCCGCCTGCTGTTGTTGTTGCTGTTGCTGCTGTGAGGGGAGTCCTCCTCCTCCTCCCTGAAGTTCTTCCTCTTCTTCGACTTGCTGTTCCTTACTCAGCTTGAGCATTTCCCGGCTCCGTCCCCGGATTTGTACGCGTCCCCCGGAGTTGCTGCGAGCCTTTCCCGTGGTCTTCATGGTGCATCCCAGGGTTTTGTAGAGCTCTTCGAAGCTTTGGAGGTAGCGCTTGTAGTTAACACGGACTTGATTCACGCACCAGGTGGTCTCAAATCCCAGCTTGTGTGCAATGAGGCGCCATTTGTTATTATTTGATACCCGGGCATGTCCTCCGTACTTGTACACTATTCGGAAGAGTCTGTAGAGATCAAGGTCCTTGCCCACGATGTTTGGGGTTCGGTTAATGGGTGCCCCACGGTCCTCCATGTGCTTGTAGAGCTCTGCTACGAGGTGGTCTTTCTCTTCGCGAGATTCCTCGTCTTCCTCATCTTCGATCTCGTCGGAGGAGTCCGAGGAGTCGCTGGGGCGTGGACTCTCCTCCGGGGGTCCAGGGGTAGAGCCGCCTTCCGTGTTGAAGAGGTGCTCCTTGTCCCAGTGGGGAGGAAGCTCCTTTGTGTCCATATAGGAAATGGCCTTCTCCATGGCTGTAAAGGGACAAAAATGGAGAATGTTAGGGACATCAAACATGTTAGGAGACGTTTAAAGAATAATCGTTTCAAAGGAAAGTAATCCATTAAACTGAACTCAAAAAATTAAATTTCATTTAAAACTAATCTAATCCTAAGATCATTTCGGTTAAAATTATATGGACAGTAATTATGAACTATACTGTTCACTGATGCTTTTACTTAACTATCCAATTTGTCGTCATATTATCGGTACTTCTAATTGTAATTTGATTTTACAGCTTATTTAACTATGTAATAATGATCTTTTTTAATTTTACAAAGAAATATAAATTTTAATTGACAATTTAAGCCATATGGTATACAATTTTCAAGTTGATGATATTTAACATACGTGGAAATAATTCTATGAAGGTCCCTCCTGCTGACTTTTGTCTGATATAAAAGAAGAAGCGGGTCGTTTAAAATAACAGCTTTTTGGTCTGTCTTTCATTATTTTTAAACATACCAATAAAACGAGAAACACACATGTAAAGGACCAATGAATTAGCATTGTACATTAAATTATGATGCCATATTTATGTTTATAATTTAGGCTGAAATATTAAAACTTACAAATGTACTATTAATAAAATATATAGCGTTAATGCATTAACTTAATTGAGATCTATTATTATATTTTTATAAATTTCTATAACTAGATTCAAATGGTGTCAAAAGTGAGTAGAGCTCTGCTGAGCCAAATAATGGTTGTTTTAATAAAATAGCTACATTAAAGCTGCGAAATTGGTTTTTTCTTGAAGGCGATAAATACACCAAGCTATAGGAAATGCATTTCACTGTATTCTTAATTCATCCTCACGCTAGGACAGAGGCTATATAAAATATTTTACTTTAATTTCAACTCCGATTTTTTTAATATGACTTCCACTTTTTGTCATAATTGGTAAATCAATTTATTTGTAGAGTTCTCTAAGAACTAAAATATGATAAATTTATTTCACAAAAAGCCCTTGCTTCGACAATTTCAATAGATTAAATTTTACGTCATAGTATAGGTATTATCTATTCCTAATAAAATGTCTTAATGTTGGAATAGAATTAATGTTGACATAGAATAAAATCACAAATGTAAAGCCAATATATTAATTAAATATAACATTCATACTGTAACCTTCATCAATGTCCATTATTTTAAATCATCCATTTTTATGTGTGTTTTATCTTCTTTAATAATTAGCAGAGCAAACTTTTTGGAGGGCCCCTTTTGAACTGAAATACTTATTTCACAAGAAATCCTACTGTTTATATCTAATTGGAGGTGTTAGTACGTTAATAGCTTTAAATTTAAATTAATATGACAATAATACAGTAGTAAACTTAGTGTCACTATATACCATATTATTCTGTAGTTTTTTTTACCTTCTTTCATAATAGGTTGATCAAACTTTTTTGGTGCGTCTTTTTTGAACTGATTGGTGTCCTTTTTTCGTACGGTGTAGTAGCGTCCATCCTTGAAGGATCGTATGAGGAACTCTTCTTTTGTGTTTATCTTGACGGACTCTGAGGCCGAGGGTGCGACGATCAAGGCAGGAAACCAGGTTTCCTTGGACTTGGACTTTTTGTTTTCCGTGTTTTCCGTCCAGACAACGCGACCAATGTTGCTGAGGTAGCCAGAGGAGGGGGCGTCCTCCCCTTCTGAGGAGCTGCTCTCATCACCGGCCCCGGAGGTGTCCATGGACACCTCGCTGCTGGCCTCCTTGGCCCGCTTCCGACGTCGGGAAACGGGCGTGCTGAAGTGCTCGGGGTGGGTGAGGGGAAGGTTGTCCAGGGACTCGCTCGCGTTGTAATGCTTACCGCTCTTCATGCACAGAGCGTTCCGACGAAGCGTTGTAATGTCACCATCGTCGAAAACGACGGTATACTGACTATGGTCCTAGAAAAAGATATAGATCATATTTTAAGGATGGATTCATATATTTGTGTCAAAATGTAGAAGGAGTATTTTTAAAATATGAAACATATTAATTTATGTCTTTTGGAATTGGAATAAGATCATTCCTTCCGGTCATCATTTTGGACATTTTACTTTCAAGTCTTTGTTGTTTCGAAGGACATTGAGCAGTGTGTCGTTGACAATGTTAAAGCCAAATGAACGACATATTAAAAATATTTTTAAGCCCCACATGAGGAGATAGTTTCGACTCTATTTTTTGACTCCAATCCAGACAAGAGACACCAAAAGACAGCCAAATTGCATCATGGAGTCACATTAATAGTTGCTTCAGAGGTTTTTCTTTTCAATGAACGTTTTGAGGAGATGAAGAAGATAAAGCGCGATTTCAAAGTATGCTCCATTCAGTCCATTTATAGTTAGTAAAAGAGCTCATAAGACATTTTTCGTGGTGGTCATGCATGTCTAGAGCAAGATAAAGAAGAGAGCTTTTAAAGTAAAAGCGACTCTTTCAAGGCATTTGGTCTGTTTTGAGCTCATGAGGAGGCTGTCCTGCTGTCCTGGTATTAGTTACAGTCTTTCGGCATTGAATCCGAAGATAGTCAAAGAAGAATGAAGTTGGGCTTGTTTCAAAGTGGGATTGGAAGAGGGTCAAGAAAGGATCCCTTTAAGTTTCAAGGGCTTTCTGCTCTCAGAATGACTTGAAGTCGTTGATGGATTGCTTGGTTGCTTGGTTTGGGTCGTTGTCCTTGGTCGCTCAAAGAGTCTTCTTTCTTGGCCTGGATACTTGACTTACTTGTATTTTATTGACGGTGGCGGAGAGATACTCGCTTTTCTCCGGATGCTTGGCCTCCACGCTGGATCCCACGCTGAGATTGCTCCCGGCGAACTTGATGAACTCATCGCTTAGCGTGGCGGATCCCTGACCCGAGGGAAAAAGTGACGCGAACCTTCACTTGCTTCAACACGCTCTTCACCTTGGCCTCACAAAAGGCGCCCTTGTACTTAGCCGATACCTGCGTTCCGATGCTCAATGAGGCTGGGACCTCCATCTTGCATTGCTGGAAGGAAGACACTCAAAACAAATGCATGGCCAATCCTCAGAGAAAGAAGGATACCAAAGGGAGGTCGAAACGACAATCAAAAGGATCCAAGCAATGGAACGAAGGAATAACACAATAAATAGCAGTCAAATCATTATAAAAAGGAGGAAAGAAAGAAAAAGTGAGATCAAGAAGAACAAAAACAACAATAACAAACACACAAGCAAGCAAGCAAGCAAGCAAAAAGAAGGGGAAGAAAGAAAGAAAGAAAGAAGACGCGCACGCCAAAAAGCAGACCCAACGCATAAGCGTCCTTCTTTTTGAGTCACTATGCAGGCTCAGACATTTCCCTCCTTCCCAAGACTGTCAAGACGTGAAGACGAGGAAGGCTGGTCGTCCTTGTTGGTGTGGGCCCAGGAAGGATTGGGCTTGAGTTGGAAGGGGTCTTTTATCCTTGAAGAGGAATGAAAAGGGTCAGTGGGCCACGGGATGCAATGCCGTTGGCTCATACATCAAATGCGTCCAAAAAGTGCTTAAAATGGGAAGCTTGCATTCGCGTCCTTGAATCGAATAAAAGGGCTTCCATCTGCTGTGGAGAGTTAAATTATAGGGTGTTTCAAATTGAGGCGAAGACGGGGTAAATAAATAGGCCTTGCCAATAAATATGTATATGCAATTTGAATGAGAGACGAGGCAATTCCCCAATTTGTATTTCACAGAATATAACATCGTAGTAAGATGAGGAAGCGCCCTCCTGTGACGTTATGATGATAACGTTTGGGGCCATTCAGAATGAGGTAGGAGCAGCTGTTTATGGGGGGGGGGGGGAGGCTCTTCCAAATTCGAGGTGATCATCAAGGATTCAGATGACGTCATCGAGGACACATAATAGAACAACGAGGATTGCGAATAACGGTCTCAGTACCCAAAGGTATATCCTTAGGGTTTTGAATGTATTTTCTATGTATAATAACTGTAATTAGCGAATTGCCTGCATTAAGTTGACATGGAACATATAATTTATTTATTCAAATGAACTATTAATGGACATCGGGCTAAAAACGCGTTAAGCGTAGGTCAATTAATTATATATGTTAAGTTGTAATAATTTGAAGATTGTTCACTGCCAGATACATATGTTTTTTTAATGATAAATACAAGTAATAAGTTTTTAAAAAATGTGATATCAAATAATAAATCCTAAGAAATACCCAAGTTTTATTAAAATAATATGATAAAATAACTTTATTTACAAAGCTCAGAATATATATTTATATAAATGTTTATAAAAATCGATGCTAATGCAAGGTAAAAACTATAAATAAACATTTTAGTTTAAATTTATTTACATCAATCCTAAACAAACGTATATTAAAAAGAATCAAATGTCTCCATACTAGCCAAAACAGTTTCTTAAAATATTTTATAAATTGTCTGTAGATTACTTGAAAATAAAATTACTTATCAAGTTAATATTTACAATTAATTCAATAAGTGTTATTCCTTTGTAAACGTTATTTTAGTTCCAAATATCCACATGAATGTCACTTATAATATTGGAAAAAACGACATCCAAAAGATGACATTAGAAGGAAAAATAGTATATTTTTCTGTAATTTCTGGGTTTTTTTACTTCAGTATAAAGAAAAATAATTATTTTTATAAATGATAAAATTGCCCTCTCAAATAACTTATTCAATTTAGATATTAAATATTGTCCATGTATTTGATAAATAAAAAAATAGCTATTTGTTTCATTAATAAAATTAATTATTTCGTTATCCAAAAAAAAAACACTCTACAATAAAATACAACAACAAATAACACAAAACAAATTAAAAAATTCTTAACAGTTGTGTTTAGAAAAAATAATTGAACATTATAGAGAACAATTATTATTTTAAAATATAACTTTATATAAAATACAAAAATTCATTTAATCTCTAAAAAACGACGATGATTCTTTAAAATCCTTTTTAAAACATTGAAAATGTTGCCTTGCCCTTGATTGCACATAAGTGATTAGAAAATAGTTTCATTAGCAGTAATGTATGTATTAATTTTATTACATACATAAGTGCCAATCCACTTCATGGAAATCCTAAAATAATATTCTTAATTCTCAAATATTCACAATGAAATTAAAACGATATTTATATAAAGAAATAAAATATAGAAAGAAAAAGAAATGACCAAAAAATATACTAAAAGCCTTAAATTTTTAATCACAAATAACACTTTTAACCTCAAATATAACTGTGTGTTTAACACACAAATGTTTGAACATAGCCCTTAAATATTTTATCTCATTATATTATTCTAAATTATTGAAATATTTGTAAAGTTAAATATAAAATCTGCAGAATATTTGAAGATGTCTACATTTATATATAATTAAAGGGGGGTTGAGGTAATATAATTGATTTATTCTGTGGGTTTGCCTATATATGCATATTGAAACATCCTTTAATTTAAATATATATTATAAATTTCCAAGGAAAGGCATTAAATGACCTAACATTTTATTTACAAAGCTGTGCTTAAAAATCTCTATAGTATTCTAGAAGAAAAAACTTTTCTGTTTTGTCCTTATATAGATATATCCGAGAGAAAGAGTCTTGGAAACTAATCTGTACTTGAAATAAAAGGGCTAGAAATGACAATGTTATAAGTATAAATTTAATAAGCATTATTATTTTACCAAAAATAAATGATAGAACCATTGTATTCTTATTTTTTCCACTCCATGGTAAGGTCTGTATTCAACTTGAATGTAAGTGTCGCAACAGAGACGAAGATCCAGTAGAATTGTTGACTCTCCTGGTAGAGATTACGATCCTTATCTGTTCTAGGAGAGATGACGACTTGAATATGGAGATAATATTTTAATATGTTGTTTAAACTATTTATTTCATTTGCAATTATATTCTATATTTTGGTGGAAATGATTTCATTTTTGCGTTCAAGGAAGCAAATGCGACGCAATGTTTTACTTAAATTGTATTTATGTATTATATATGAATAACAATTTGATACTCATCTGAGCAGAAATTGGACATAATTAACATAGTTTGAATAACATCGTCATGCCATCTCGATATATAAGTCGTCATCCCTTTTAAGAGAAATATAACTGCAGATCTCTTCTAGCAGAGTCGTTGATTCTTCTTATATAAATCGCGATCACTCCTAGGAGAGGATGCAATCGTGATATCTACCAGGAGAGTCAACGACTCTATTGGATCTCTACTGCGACATATACATAGATAAAAACATAAACAAGAAACCGAAAATAAAGTAGGAAAATTGTGTTTAAAATAACTTAAATAAACATTTTAGTTAAAATTATATTTGTATATAGTTTTGCTCATAATTTGTGAAAAATACAATTTTAAACTACCCTTATTTTTTGTCTTTTTATTGTCAGCACTTTATCGTATTTTAGGATACAGTGAGCGATAAATGATCATTAGAACTATGTCTAATTTCATATCGTTATTATATAAGGCCAAGTTTTTTTAATACTCTCGTTTATTACTTATAGCTAACTCCTCAATATTGAGGAACGATTAACTTGTAAAATAAATTGTGTTTGAGGCATCATTTGAGGTGAGTTTGTTGATATTTGAAAGTCAGCTTGAGATAAAATACTAATGGACCTCACAATGGAGTTTATTTATGAGTTCATTGAATATAATATCCCAAGTTTATATATAATTATAATTAAATAAAGAATCTGTCCAGAAAGGGAGTGCGATAGCTCGATGCGTGAAGGTGTGTTCAACTCTAAATATTGGGACCCAGGCTCGAATCTCGAGAGAGGAAGGTCAATTTAGGGTCAACCTCATTGATAAGATCCTAAATTCTATTTTATTGCTATAATTATTATTTATATCCAGTCGGATGTATTCTATCTTATCAATATGTATGTAAATAAACTTACCAATAGGCAAATAATAATTATTAATATCGTCATAGTTATCAATAAATAGATAATTCCTCTGACGATGCAACGTCACAAAAGATTGAATTGATTGAATTGTACATATTAAATGTATTGACGAGTTGAGAGCAAATCCACCCCCTGGACTAGCACCCTCGGGCTTTTACCCTCCGTTACTAATATTATTATCTTTTAAAGTCAAACTACGAAGTTTACTATATTTTCTTTGTGACAAATTGTATTGGTGTTTGAAACCTATGTTTCTATATCAATCATTTGTTTTTGATGGCCGATATTAGGCACATACTTTTCAAACACTTATGCAAAAGAAAACATACTTAACTACATAAGTGGACTTTAAGAGATATAAGATATTAGGAAGAGGGGGCAAATACCCGGGGTGGTGATTGTCCGAGAGGAGGTATTAAAAGTTTACTTGAGCTCAAAGACTCACAGAGTTAGCATTTATACTAAAAGATAATTATTTTGATTGTCAAAAATTGAACTACTAAATAAAACTAGTCTTTAAAATGCAAGTAAACTCTGTATAAGTATTCAGGTATAATTATAAAATGATGACTTGATGACACTATATTTATAGAACAAAATATCATCTATTAAGTTAGCCCCTATTCTTGGTGTGACAAATGAAAACCATTCTTTATTTGTAGTTCTGAAGCGGTATTCCAAAGCGTTTTTGAGAAGACGATTAACAGTACTTCATAACGGACTGGAAGGTATTTATTAATCTACTTCATCTACCCGCTTAGCAACATCTACATCTATAGCAAAAAACCCGGCGCCAATCGGTTTGTTATGATATTTAATATGACGTCAGAACACATCCTTCCTCTTGTCGTCCATAAGCTGTGATAAAAATAGAGATTCATCACTCTTCAAGTGTAGGTCCATTGGATAGCTATGATAATAACAGTTTAAAAATGACGAACCCCTATTTTATCATCCTACTTTACACACACCCGTATAAGTGATGAGCCCCTCTCTTTTTTGTTCCAGGTTGACGGCATTCAATAGCTATTGAGGAAGGTGTGTTAGGAGAAGTAAAAAGAGAGAGAAAAAAAACAGCATGTGTGTGTGTTTATTCCAAATCAATGTTGCTGCTCTTGCCGGTAGAAGGAGAGCAGAGCGTCCAATGATAGAAGAGCATTTTGATAGTTCGGCCAATGAACTCCATCTTCTCAAAAAGCACATTGTTTCCCTTCTTTGAAAAATTATAAGACTCACAAGCAGCTGATATCTTCTTCAGCGAATCGAGCCTTTCTTCTTCTCTCCCATTTCCATTCAGCAAGGATGTCCGTTGTAAGTGGAAGAATCCATCCAGAAGGATTCAAGAGTGGGACTCATGTTTTATTTATCTCTCTCTCTCTCTCTTAGGAAAGCGCCATGGAGCACGATTCCGGAAGTCCCGTGAAGAAGATTGAGGACTTGAGTTCCGAGGAAATGACTTCCAAGGACTATTACTTCGACTCCTACGCTCATTTCGGTATCCACGAGGAGATGTTGAAGGATGAGATCCGTACGTTGACGTATCGTAGCTCCATGTGGCACAACAAGCACTTGTTCAAGGACAAGATCGTGCTGGATGTGGGCTGTGGGACTGGGATACTCTCCATGTTTGCGGCCAAGGCAGGGGCCAAGCATGTCTATGGCGTGGATATGTCGGGGATCGTGGAGCATGCAAAGCAAATCGTGTCCACCAACAAGCTCGCGGAGAAGATCACCATCATCCGGGGCAAAGTGGAGGAAATCACACTCCCTGTGGACAAGGTGGACATCATCATCAGCGAGTGGATGGGATACTGCCTATTCTACGAGTCCATGCTGGACACGGTTCTATATGCCAGGTGCGGAGAAGATGAACTATGCACTATGCAGACCGTTAAACAGATTATCTCGGAGCAAGTCGAAGCTGCTAGTGCTCATATAAAAGCCTCATAGAACTCGCTTCATTATGATAGCTTGCAGAAAAATCTTAATTCAATTTGGCTAAATCCATCTTTGGTGGATTGCTAAACCATTTCAGGGATTTTCAAATTCACCTATTGACTAATATATACATTTTTTGTGGTACCTCAGTACAACAATTTATTTTCCATCAAATGTGTTACATTGTCAATTTTTTACATCATTACATTAACGATTACATAACATATTCATAAAATCACTAAAATTTAACTAAATTAACTAAGACTATTCTTGAACAACTAAATTTATATAGAATTAATATAATACTTGATGAAAATCCTTGCCAACACAATAAATGTGGCTATATTTGTATGAAAACTGTGGTATATATTTTAATTCCATGACTTTGACTTACAACATATTAGTTTCACATTATCAAATAAATATAATCCTAAGATCCTTGTAGGCTTTAACAGCATTCTTTGATGCCGAAGAACCATTTAATAATATTCGAACAAATTTATGAAATTCACTTGCTTTTGTACTCTGTCAATCCCTTGTTATGAACGGCTGTTTTATTTTTTATATATTCAGACGAAGTCCTATTTCCCTTGCTTCCTCTAATATTCTTCCTAATTAGGGCAATCCTCATGTTCTAATATATTTTTTAAATTCCTTATAGAGACAAGTGGTTAGAAAAGGAGTCTGGACTCATGTTCCCTGATCGAGCCACGCTCTACGTAACGGCCATTGAGGATCGTCAATACAAGGATGAGAAGATCAACTGGTGGGACGACGTGTATGGCTTTGACATGTCTTGCATCCGTCAAGTGGCCCTTCAAGAGCCTCTTGTGGACGTCGTGGACCGCAATCAAGTCGTCACGAACTCCTGTCTCGTCAAAGAAATTGACATTCAGACCTGCACCAAAGAAGATATTCCCTTCAAGAGTCCCTTTAACCTACAAGTCAAGAGGAACGACTATATTCAGGTAATGAAGCCACAGAGCAAGAAACCACAGAAGTGAACATTTTTTTGCAAATTGAGATAGTATTTTGTGCAAAGTTCGTTAATATGTTGTCGATATGAAAGGGAAATAGTGGACAATGTGACGCAAAAAAAGTGACTTTTCTTTGTAATGCTTTAAATTTGACTGCTGATAATGGGTCCCAAGCACCGACCTGTGGATGCTCTAAAGACTGAATAAAAAAATGAAAAATATAAGTCGGAGTCAGTAAGTGATAAAACACGAAGGAATATTTATTATCCCTTGAACAATCTAGTCTAAATATCAGGCCCGATGAAGTAGATAAAAAGGGAAATGGTGAGACAAAAAATGACGCAATTGCAGGGTTGTTGATTTTTTTTTGGATTTTTTTAAATCAGATTTTTTTTGATTTTAATTGTTAACCATATTTATGAACAATTTTTTTTTCAATGTGTAAATTTTGTCCATACTTTAAATTGTAACTTTTTAAAACATGCCCAATATACATATAGGCCTACCTATTACTCAGGGGACTTTAAATGCTGTCTTTGATTAAATTATAGTTGCCTTACTTAATAATTTCATTTTAATAAAGAATACAAAGGAGTAAACAATAAAATTACATAACTTCAAAGGCCTTGTAATGAGTCATACTCGCTAATCACGTGGCAGTTCGAAATCCAAGCGAGGGTCGAAGACTCATGACAATTTTCTACCTTAAAAAATTACTGGGTGGAGCTGCCAACGGCTGATCAAAGATGACTACAAGATGGGTCACTCTCGAATCTAGGACGCGCCAGGTACGCTTGGAAAAGGAGGCGCAAGACAATCGGACAATTGATGACTCGTTCCTGTAATTGACAAATTTAATTGAGTTTACTTTTTCATTCATATTGTACAAGCAGAATAGAAGCAAATTGTTAAATATGTTCATCGAATCTTAAGCTAATTAGAAGACTTAGAAGAGCAAGAAGACTGACAATTAATAACTCGTTCCTGTAATTGTCAAATTGAACTGCGTTAACTTTTCCATTTACATTGTACAAGTAATAAACAATTTATTTGATAAAACATGACTTGATTTTAATCATTGATTATAAAATGTCTTTGGAAAAAAAAACTTAATTTAGATCGCAATCCAAATTGCTTGATTTAAATCAAATAATCCTAACTCAAAGCTTAATATGATATAGGCCTATGTCTGAGGCTATAGGTATAATGAAAAGGCCACTGCTATACTATTAAGAAGACAGACATGAAATGTTTTGCTTCTGTCATTGAGAATTAGAAGCATAAAATGAAATATCAATTTAATTTATTGAAAAAAACATGAATTGATTTAAATCAATGATTTTAATTGGAAATCCACCTGATTTAAATCAAACAACCTGCGCAATTGTAATGAAATGAACATTTTTTCTTCTAACGAATCAACATCGCCTAACCTCACTGGTATTTAATGTAGGATGCCCCTTATTATAATGTAGATAGTATTTATTTGATATTACTTTGCGTGGAAGCAAATTTAACTACATTACTGACGTCTTCAACTTGGTTGAATGTTTCTTCTCAGTTGTGAGTATCCATTTTGATTGGGGTCGGTGGTCCCATACCTGGGATTAATCTCGTCATTTATTAAATAAGTCGCTTCATAAGATATATTAGGATAACATATCATATGTATAGATAGAGAGAGATTTTTTTTCAGAAATGCAGCAGCATCCCATCGCAGACTCTTAACTTGAAAAATATTTGAGATGACTGCTGAATAGCCAAAAAGTATCATTTAAAGGATCCAAAAAAAAAAAATATTATTTATGGCATGATATGTCCCCTAGGTTCACTAATGAGAGTTAAAGTTTGCCAAGCTTCTTTCCAACTAAAAGTTTCGATATTATCACCCAAATATATTATCCTTCTTAATGCAAGAAATGACGTTTATTGCCTCTTAATTTTTATTTTTACAAGATGTCTTGTACGTTTCCTCTAGAAGTGAAAAGTATATCATATATTTCGTTAAAAAGTTTTTAAAAAACCACAAATAACTTATTCCAGTATGTATATTGTTTTGATACACTACTTAATATATGTAGTTCTTAGGTTTCGATGTCTTTTGAACTATATGTAGTCTGAATTATTTATAAAAACTGATAGTGTATGTAGTAGATCAAGCTTTTGTTTACTTAAGGGGGTATTTAAATGGGGTTTTTGTTCATTGCTGTATAATCTGCCTCATTCATTGGCATTCCATTCCGTGCATTTAGTAAAATTTTGTATTTTTCTCAAAAAGTAAAATCATATTAGCAGAGATTTGCTTTTTTTTGTACAATATTATATCAACTTGCCTAAATAACGAGCTGTTGTTATCGGAACAAAATGTTATCATGTCCTCTCTTTTACTTACATATCCCAAGAAGACAGTACAAGTTGTACTTGGAATTCGAACAGAATACCCTTAGGTTTTGTGTTATTTTTAAGAAACCTGCCTTATAATTATTTATGTTTAATTTATCTATACAACTGCAAATAATGCGCCATCCTAATGAGTCCCTTTTCCCCCTTCTTTCTTTAGGCCCTTGTGACGTTTTTCAATATCGAGTTCACCAAGTGTCACAAGCGCATTGGTTTCTCCACCGCACCCGAGGCACCTTACACGCATTGGAAGCAAACCGTTTTCTACCTACAGGACTACATCACCTGCAAGAAAGGCGAAGAGCTCTCTGGAGAGTTCTGCATGCGACCCAACGATCGGAACAAGCGGGACATGGACTTTGATGTGGAAGTCAGCTTCAAGGGAGAGCTATGCACAGTCAATGAGAAAAATACATATAGGATGAGATAAACAACACTCAAACAAAAATCTACTTTGTCTCTCCTTTCGTCGCATTTTATCTTCTTAACTTTTTGTTTTTTGTCTACTCCGATCAAAGGGAAAAAAATCCGTTCACGAGGTTTGAACACATATGTAGAAGATGATCAATCTCTTCTTCTTCTTATGGTGGGTTCGACGAGTGTGCTTGGAATTATCCCCGGATTTTTTTCCTAACTTCTTCCTATGCTCCCATAGTGTCGACTCTAGGGAGGAGAAGCGCAATCCCTTCCGCTAAGACAGTATTATTATTATTCATGTAACGGGCCCGGTCTCCTTGTACGGTCGGAGAGGAGGCTCCTTCCTCTTCAGTTGGCGATGGGTAATCAATTTTGGGTCCATTGGGCATTCATATACGCGCATATGAATTATATTAAATCCTATTCTTACATTTATATATATTTGTAAACAAACTAAGGCGACAAGATAATATATTACGGATACTCAATTATCAACTATATATGTATGTGTGTTTATTTTTATATATTTTATTTATTAAATTGGGGAATTAAGAAGCTGTTCTCACAAGAGAGCCTTCAAAATAATCGCATAGAGATATAGAGAGCTTATTCCCTTCAATAGCAGAGAACATCGTTCAGCTGTATTCTGTGTGTCCACTATAAAATAAGTAATTTGATCTACGTCATCGTAGCTGATCATAGAGATCATATATTATATCTAAGATCAGCTTACGATGACGTAGGTCAAACTACTTTGTTTATATGGACACAAAAATACAGATGATGAAGGGAATAAATACAAATAGATAATCACTCTTACTCTGCAACTCCTAGAATAAAAGAAATTGAGTTACTAACAGATAAAAATGATGTGTATTACCATACTGTCAGGTTCAATTATTCAGTGCTCTCTTCGACATTAATTGTATAAAAATCTAATCAAATCAATGAGTCGATACGGTCTGACAATGGTAAAGACTGTTGAACAATGTTTTTTTATTGCTTACTGTTGATTTAAACCTCTTCAGTTAATTCATGCATTTGAACTGAGCATACGACTACCAAAGAGCCTTGATTCAGATGATAAAGTCATCAAAAGCTGCATTGAACCATTTTGACAGTCGCTTTGCATGACTCGTTAAATAAATAGCATCACGTCACACTAATAATAACATAATAAATGGCCTTTAAACTTGGGAAGGATATTTTCTATGAACATAATTACGAACTATAACATAAGCCGACATTATCAAGAGGAAACAAAAAAAATCGTTTATATTTTTCAGACTTTTTTAGAAGAATTCATGTGAACCGACTTGATTAATCCGTCACAAGTCAATTCTGGCAATCATTTGCTATATATTTTTTTAAACAATCGACCAATAAATTATCATTAACAGGAAAGAGTAAATATAATTATTCCCAAAAAAAGAAAGAAAAATACAAACTTTTCTCTACAATAGGTAGATAGATCAATTATGGCCTTCATTAGCTATGTTTTCCACGGAAAAATAAGAATTCATGTAATTGTTCCAAGAATATTTTTTCCCCCCAATTTTGGTTAACAAGCCAATTCGGTCTTTATTGGCCATTTTTATCAATCTACGAATAAATCAACTACTTGTGTGTTATGTAACTCTTCGTAAAGTAATGGGGGGGGGATACAAACTTTTCCGCTAAAATAAGTCAAACTTGGCCATCCCCCCAACAATCTAGAAATAAATATTCATTTACAATACGAATATAAAAGGCATGTATTAAAATTTCAAGATGAATAACAGGAAACACACTACGAGTACAAGGAGAAATAAAAAATTGACGCTGATGGGCAAATCATGATAAAGAGCCCTTCTTCCCATTTTTTGTGCAATACAATATATGACAATATTGGACATCTTTGGCTATAAATATGTTATCCTTTTGAAGTCCGCGAAAAAGAAACCGCAGAGAAAATGCAAATCATACTAAAAATAAACACTATGATGAGATGTTGTGTGGGATCAGTGGGCATAGTAGACTCGATAGTAGAGGGTTTTTAGAGCGCCATAGGGAGTAGGTATTGTCAAATTAAGGAGATACACCCCTTGGCCGGGATATGTATGGGAGCCAGCATAGACTTCCTCGTGACAGTCTCGACGGTAAATTGGAACGATGATGGACATGGAGGCCGCTTATCAAGGAGTGATGTAGTTGAAGCTCTCTCTGGATCGCTGTTATCATCTAAAAATACATACATACATATGTCATTGTTAGATTGATTGAGGGCGTTCAAGTACAAACATAGAGATATTAAGACATAGAGGGCGTATTGGATTCTTCATAGAAATACGTCATAGTGCCCAATATAAACAAATCTTTCTATATCTATGATCAGCTTAAGATGACGTGCTACAAATTACTTTTTTATATTGGTCACAGTCTACAGCTAAACGATGTTTCTCTGCTATTGAAGGGAATCAGCTCTCTATATCTTTATATCTCTATGACTTCAAAGCATAGAGATATAAAGATATAGAGAGCTGATTCCTTCAATAGCAGAGAAACAGCGTTCAGCTGTATTCTGTGTGTTCAATATAAACAAAGTAATTTGACCTACGTCATCGTAAGCTGATCATAGAGATAGATTATATCTTTATGATCAGCTTACAATGACGTAGTACAAATTACTTTGTTATATTGGACACAAAAATACAGATGAAGGAAATAAGCTCTCTATATCTTTATTTCTCTATGAGCTCAAAGTTATTGACCTGACCCAAAGTGCAGTTACGTCATATGCAACGATACAAAAGTTAGAAATCCGCGTTGTCTATGAGATATCGATACCGATAGGGACTATAAATGTGACTATTCTTTATTGGTTCATGATTTGGAACTATAAAAGAATCTTGAAGTGCTAAGTGTGCTATTGAGTATGAAGCATGCTTCCTAGGAATAAAAGAAGTAAGGGGGTCATGCACATGCATAAGTTAAATTGATATTTTGATCCCCATATATGCATCTGACAAGCATTTAACAAACTAAATTCGTTTTTAGTCACTTAATAATGCTAATCTTATATAAACTATTCCATTTTTTAGTACCCTTAAATAGTGATGCACTTGCACTTTTTAGTCATAGCAATATCCCAATTGAATTAGTATTACAGTTGATTACAAACCACACACTAAAAATAGTTGATTGTAGCAGATTATACATAATTACTACATAATACAATTTAAATTATTTTCTAAAATTCTACAATCTATTTAAAAAATCATACAGTAAAGGTCCAGAATAGTTTCAAAGTTGAAATACATATATTTGATTTCTGGGTGGCATCATGTGAAACAATTTAGCTCACTTTGATTTTAATCAGTACCACTAAAATATGTGCTGGTGAGAGTAAAAGCATCCAATCAAAATTTTAATTCACTGAGTGATTTAAATGCTATAAGTCAAGGTCACTGGCCTAACTGGATCTTAAACCGAGAAGTAAATTAATTTCGCTCCTCTTGAAGAGATCTTTGATAACGTGTATATATAAAATGGTTTTCAAAAAATTTAGTCTTGTGAAATTAAATCCTAGAGTAAACGCGTCCGCCATGTCACCTTATGTTTCATAAATCTAGATTGAGGGAAGCTCTTGATGTTAACTATGATCCCAGGGATTGGCGGCTCTTCATCGACTCATCAAAGGCACATTTTCTATTTCCAAAATATTTATTCTATTTTTTCCTGCAAAAACATATTTGCATGAAAAATATGACTCAGTCAACTATTGACATCGCTTTTCTTCATCACACTTACTATATGACTCGTCATCATTCAGATCTTCATCCTCGGAGTCCGAGACATGAACCGTAACAATGTTTTCATCCTCTGACTTGGTCCATTCAAAGAAAAGTCCAAAGCCGATGTCGTAGCCGTCTGTGGCGAATTCCCAGAATAGAGCCGAGCCTCCATCATCATGGGTGGGTACTCGGACGGTGACGGTTTCCCCCTGACCGACCTTAATGACGGAGTCCCCACCTCCTTGACGGATGGACTCCTTAAAGACATTGATATCCTTCTTGGTCCACATATTGGCAGGAAGCACTACAAAGAAGAAGAAAAAAAGGAAGATAATTAAATTATTTTTTGTCAAAATTATGTTTATGTTTAAAATATAATGCCTAAGTAATTATTTAAACAATTAAGACTAAAATTTATAACTGTTCAACCTCATTGGAAATATCCTAGGTTTCATTATGGGCAATTTTAATGGTATACTAATTACTCATATACTTAATGAATGTAATTTAATCGATCCATATAGACAAAAAATATTATTTAGAAAGTCTTAGCTCAGTGCGTAAAAATGTACAACTATCAATGTTGACGGCAAAAATTTGCCTTCCAAGAGGAGAAGGTCTTACTGATGAAACCTCGTTGAAAAGGCATGACTAATTTTAACACCACTGTGTCGAACCATATAGGCAAAAAAAGCAGACATACATAACAGACCAAAAACGGCAACTGCGTGAGAACGCAGTCCATTATGATACTTAGAGCTTTTGTCGTCGCCATAATAAAAAAAGTCTGGACGAAATACATTCTGAGGCTCGTGCATACAAACAAAAGGATACCATTCCTGTCACGGTTCTAGATTGAATGAAAAAACGAATGCCGTTCGCGAACGCACGTTCAAAATCGAACGCCTGAACGGAATATAAATGAAGGTACGAATGGATTTTTTTGTTGGCGTTCCTCCGTTTAATTTATATTATTTTCAAAAGTGTGGACGGTTTTTTTTATAAAATAAATTCAATCAATGTTTCTTATGTCACTTAATAAAACTTTTTTTCTTTATTACAAAAAGAAGTGCAAAAGTGACGAATGCTTGAACGGATTTTTTTTATAAATCGAATGGGCGAACGGATGAACGCTAAGGTTGCGAACACCTCAAGCCTGATTCCTGTACATCCAACCAAAAAACACAATTAATAAAACAACCTTTTACACTTTTTGAACATAATTAAGGAATATATAAATCTATGATTAGGATTTCTCTTAATGTTTTAGACATGAAGTCATAATAATAAGGTCCAATTACAATTGTTTGCATTAATTGTTATCGTCATAACTAATAAAAAGAGTAATATATGAGGTGGTTCAGAAAAAAACTATTCGAAATGAAATAAGTTGAAATGAGAATACGCATTTTTAAGTTTTTTTATTTCACAAAAATGATGGCCAAATATTTCAAGAGCATTTTAAGACCAGTTGATCACGTTTTTACTCATGAATGTCATTTTTATATCGATAAGTTATAATGATTTTCTTCTTCCTATTGGACTTATTTATTTTAGGGTTCAATTCCACATGATCCCTCAAAGATTGTCCCTTTTTTTCATAGCCATAAGAAATTTATTCCTTAGCAATGATCAATTATAATATATAATTAGCAATTATTGGAGCCTGTATTCAACTAATCGAAATATTTTACAAATGCAAAACGAAGGAAAATTTTACCAACTATATTATAGTGATGGTAACTCATTTTAACAAAATCCATTTAAACTTGGATTCTTGCTGGACCCCACATATCATCTGTTGCAGGAAATTGAAAAATGGTCTAATTTTGATTTTGTGGTTGGTAGGCTGTTAACTGAGTTTAGATTATGAATCAAATACAATAGAAGAATTTAGAAAACTACTTATTACTTGGTTTGTAACGTCGAAGAGGATTTTATAATCTTTTAAAAGGATAGAAAATGGCCACCACAAAATAAATTGAGATCATTCCTTCCTGAAACTTTTTCCATCTCCATAGTATAGTAATGAACTTTAACTAAATTATAAATGTTCCACTCTATTAATAACTTGCTATATATTTGTGTTCGAACGATAATATAATTTGAGTCTGACGCATATATTAAATTTATTAAGTTAAATGCCTTTAAATCCGACAAAACACAATTAAACCAACTTTGACGACTTTAATTAATGGACTCAGAAACCGACTTTGTACTTTTTTTGACACATAAATACTTAAACATAGCCTCATAATTGGCTTGAACTCAATGTTATAGACCCTTAAGCTATTGATAACGACGATTATATGACTAAAAAACTTCCTGACCTAAGTATTAATTTATAAATTCCTGAATATTGTAGCCTACTTTTATCTTTAATCAAAATGAATGATACACCAATTAGTACAATGTGGCGTAGAGATTGCGAATGGAAGCTATGATTAAATTGACTGCTCATATCAAATACGTGTTATACATAGACCTCATTAGAAAGATCCTTGAATCGATGGACTCCTTTGAATGCTCAAAATTATTGACATCACTGGAATTAAAGTTAATTTTTCTCTTTTTTTTCTAGTATATAATAATAATTTGACTTGTGGAGCCCATGTGCAGCTATCACTTATTGAGTCAATTGACTGCAGAATTAGAAAAAGTATATCTAAAAACTTAGTATATATGACCTTCTTATCATTTTACTAATATCATTGTCCAAAACATGCATCCTAATTGGGCCACTTTGCATAAAGATTAAAACTGTATTAGTTGCTTTAGTTGAGGCTGAAACGAGGACATCTTAGAGGGATGTAGGATTCTACTGAATCAAACTTTGGGTTGACAATGTTAGTTGCTGTCATGAACAACCAGATTTAAATTCTAAAATTTGCACATATTAATAAAATATGTAAACAAAAGTAAAAAGAAGACAATAGGTAAATAACGCTTTTCTATCCATAAAAACCTTAAGTGTGATGTAATATATTAGAAAAAATGATAAATGACAAAATGTTCAAAATTTAAATGGAAAGCAAGGAAAGACAGAAAAATATATAAATTTTACAATACCAATTTTTTTAATCACTTAAAATATCCTATTTACATTAATTAATTGAATTTATAAAATGGGTAAACATCATTGTAATAATTAATTACTTGGCATTGAGAAATAAAAATAAAAGATACCTTAACTAGGGCCTAATAAATCGTCCAAATCATGAAAATATTTAAAACTTTTTATTTCTAAAATACATTCTTCAATTAACAGAGCTGCGACTACCGAATGTAAATCGGTATTTAGAACTGGAAGCGTTGTTACCTGGTGGTGTGAAGAAGTTGAACTTTACAAAATAAATAAACAACTCCAGAGCTGAAAGCGCATTTAAATTCGGACAACGACTAACAAAAGACAGCTAAGGAAATGATTAATTTGCAATTGCCTTCCATTTCCTTCAAAATCCAAGTGCATAACTGATTTATATAAAAATAATATGTATTAAATTTCAAATAATCTCTAAAAAAATATAACAAATTGTGTACTTAATTGTCTTTTGTTATGAATTGTCTGATACTAAATGCATATGAAGAAGTTACAGAGCAGATACATAAATAAATTTATCTTTCTTTCTTATCTACCGCACCGAATATCGATCGATACTGTAAATATATAATAAAATCTTCCGAATACCGAATCCCAGCTCTGCCCCCCAGAAATAATGATTACCTTCTTCATCTTGACAGAATCCGCAATCATCTGAGCAGACATGATCCTCATCATACTTATCGCTATCATCGTCATCTTCTAGATCATCATCCTCTGGAGATAGATGATAGATCTCACTCTCCACTTGAACCCCAACATCCCCTTTATTCGGACATTCATTGTTATTAGAAACGTGAAGGGTTTGAGAAACCATTTCACTTAATTTATCCTCCATTTGAAGTATATGTTGTTCTTGATCATTGACCGCCTGTTGCGTCACAGCTTGCTCTTGCTGCTGCTGTTGCTGCTGTGCTGTCTGCATGTATTGATAATAATACTGTGCCTGGAGTCTCTTAATTAGGACGGCCTGTTGGTCCGGACTATTGGGATACTGCTTCTCCGCAAAGGCCTTGAACTGAGAAAAGGTTTGTTTATTCAGTGCATCCTGGATTTGCCTCCTCTGATCCTCTTGAAGAAACTGCCTTTCTCTAAACTGTTGATCAAGTTCTTCTTTTCTTCTTCTCAGGGACTACTACTTTCTTTTCTACTTCCTCCTCTCTCCTCTGAGGCTCTTCCGTAGTCTTTTCTTTTTCTTCTTCCTCAAGAGGTTCTAAGCTCTCTCTCGATTCTTCCTCATTGCCTTCATCATCATTCTTCGTTAGGGAGCTAAAAAACAAAGACAATAATAATGTACCTACATATATACAAACAAATCTTGGTTTTTTAATATCTCATTATTCATTATACAAACATTAAACTCTATAGATACATCAATACCAAATACATTTTTAAACTATCGTTACCGATACATTTAAGCACCAATACCTACATATTTATTTTAAAATATTTCTGATTCTATATCCGAGCTTTCTAAGTCATACAATTATATATATATATTTTTAAATAATTTAATCAAATATACGAAAAAGAGCTTCTTTTTCTTTATCGGGGATCAGTGTAATTAAAGAAAGGCGCTGTTGAAAGGCCACTAAGGACAGGTAATCACTAAGACAGGTTTGTCTGTATATAGAGCGATTACTAATTACAAAATAGAAGAAGAAAGAGGAGTTAAAATTAAATTATTCATGCTAAGCAGATAACTACTTGTGAACGAAATGGGGATTTTAAACGATGACCTCAAAAATTTAATAAAAAAGAACTGTGCCTGGAGTCCCAATGTTGGGAATGCCATAAAATTGTATCCTTCAAAATGAAAAGAATATTTAAAAATTATGGATATATATAATTGAGTTTAAAACCCTATTTCTGCGAATGTGTAATTTTTGGAAAGCAATTTCTCAATTCAAGCTAAGCTATTAATAAATTTGACATTAATACATCATTAATATCTATTATTTTTGGTAATAAAAGCTCAATATTTTTAATTGAAACGATCAAAAATTTAATCAATAAAATGGGATCTGAATAAACTCAGATTTGAACTCATTTCGAGACAGATATCGAACAATAGTCATATTACTTACTTTTCAGACTCTGCTTCTACGCACTGCAACTTAAAGTCTGGGAAGAGTTCAGATATGGAGTCCACGAATCCTTTCATGGAATCAGAGCGCGACATATCCCCTAAAGCTTTCCAGGCACTCTGGTGAAGAGGAAAAAAAACAATATATAGAAAAAGTAGATTAATTAATAATAACAAAAATGTTGAAATAAAATAATAAACTAATTCGGGGCTGTCTCCGAAAATTAGTTCGGAATATCAGATTATGGAACTCGTAAATATTTAGTCTGAATTATAAAAAAACTTAGGAATAAGAAGGTTTTCCTATACAATTTTGTTATAGTATTAAGATGGATAGTTTCTGGGGAATATTTAATGTCAGAATATGATTTTTGAATTGTAAGACTGGATTTTTTCCATATCTTGTTGCAAAAGGAAAAACCTAGTTCAGAAAAATTATTTTTAGAAACTCTGGAGATGTAGAAACACTCAAAATCAAAATAGTTTGACACAAAGCAACAAAAAATGGTTCGAAGCCTTGCATTTTACCTTTATAATATATATATATATCCAGAACTGTGAATTGAACGGAAAAACGAACGCTGTTTGCGAACACACGTTCAAAATCGAACGCCTTGACGGATTTATATGAACGGACGAGCATAACTTTTTTTTTGGTTGGCGTTCGTCCGTTTATATTGTTTTTAAAAGATACTATCTGTGCGAAAAGTGTGGACTTTTTTATATAAGAATTTCAATCAATGTTTCTAATGACACTCCAGAAAAAAAGTGACGACGTTCTTTATTTTAAAACAGAAGTGCAATTGAAATTTCTGAGTCATTCTGGATAAAGTGACCACGTTTTTTTTTTTTACAAGAATTTTTTCAAATTTGAAATAAGAACAAATCAAAACAATTTATTTTTTCAACCAACGGGAAAACGAACGGACGAACGCCTTAAAAGATGTTTTTTCAAATCGAGTGGGCGAACGCTAAGGTAAAAAAAAATCTTCAGCTTAAGACAGCAAGACGGTGGCCATGGAAGTCGAATCCGCTAAGGAGTGTGTAACAACTCAGCGAGCATCCACAAGCTGTGTATATCTGTAGCAATTCTCAGCAATACGATCACACACGCACTTTATATATATATATACTTCAAAAGACTGAATTAAATAGAACTACGACATTCACTGTCTAAAATCATAGTTGTGTAGGAGGATGTTAAGAAGAATAGCCGAAGAAATACGGCCTAAGAAGAAAGGACACAATATATAAAAGGAAAATGATAGCACATGGAAAAATGCATCAAGTAAATTTTTGCCCTGTCTAATATAACAAATAAATTAATTATATATAATTGATAAAATAAAATTATATTTTGTCACTATTACTCAATTCATATGAGAAATAGTATTTGTAAATACTATACTGTATTCCACTCAAATACTTGCCTACCCCCATGCATCAGTGCCATTTTTCCATGGGTCATTTGATCCTTTTTTTGGGGGGTCCATTTATTCCCGATCAAATTTTGTTGGGTCATTTATTTCTAGGCCGCATTTTTCTGGTCCATTTCTTCTGGACATCGTGTAGGGGGGATCAACTCGTCATCCTCAAGTACCTTTCTTCTACTTCAATATGCTCCACGAGAAGCTACAACAACTCCATCCGAACTTGGATAATTATTATTATCCATTAGTACGCTGAAAAAATTATTTCTTGCAGCTATAATACTTGTTTTATTATCGGTAAAACAGTTGATCTCAAGCTACATCTGCTACCACATCTCTTTGTTCCTCCTCATCCGCTAAGTTGTTGTTTTTTTAGTCATACAAGTGGCACTGCTACTAAGATATATAGTATATATATATATATATATATATATATATATATATATATATATATATATATATATATATATATATATATATTATATATATATATATATATATATATATATATACCTATTTATATGTATGTATGTATGAAGTCATTTAAACTCATCTAAGGCCTTTTCATTATATTACCCATTCCTTTTATTTGAAACTTTATCTTGTTCTTTTAAGTGTTTTCAACATGAAAGCAGAGAGGATCTAATATGCTCAAAAGAAACTTTTAGTAAAATGTCTTTATGACTTAAATATTTAAATCATGTCTTATTTCATGAACATAATAACAATGATTAAATATAGTAAATAGCATAATGAATAACATAAATCTTACAACAAAAATAATTTGACCAATTGGAAAATAAAATGTACTTTGAACCCACCGTTCATTTCCACACAAGTGGCTTAAAAATACTGGGACGTATTTGATTAATGGTTACATTCACCGGTTTGTAACCCTTTGATGACCTTTAGTTTTTAAAGTGAAGACTATTCTCATATCTTCTGAATTTATCCATTACTTAAAACTAATTAACACAATTCGATTCCTGGAATAAAACCACAACATCAAAAAAGTTACGGAGGATTTGTAGCCGATATAATCGGTTGTTGGTGTTCTAATTTTATTCATTACAAATTGATAAACGTGTTTTTTTGTATCATTTATGTTTTATGCTTATTAGACGATGTTTATGCTTATAAAACAAAAGTTACTCTTCAAAATGTAATAATAAATTAGATATATTATTTGCATTATTTAATATAATCTGGGGTTAATTGATTTGTCCTTAAAACGGGATTATAGTGACTCTAAAAGGGCCAACTCAATGAACTATCAAACTTGCTCATATATATATATATATATATATATATATATATATATATATATATATATATATATATATGTATATATGTATTATATATATATTAGGGCTGTCGAACAAATATTCGAAGTTCGAATTCGAGTGTCGAATAGTATCCCAAAAAGCGAAGTCGAACGTGAAAATTAATATTCGAATGTTAAAAAACACTCCCGTGGTACAAGCGACCAATTAATATTTGAATGTGAAAAAAATACACTTCCGCGGTACAAGCGCCTCCATCTGTTGTGGTGAATGAGCCTTTGACTGTTCGCGATGTCTCTCGCTTTAAGCTCATACCGTCTCTGCTGCAATCTGATTCAGTAGGACTACAGCGTAATCTGATTGCTACTGTACTATGTACGTGTATATGCGCGGGAAATTTCAACAACCCACTGCAGCGCAAACACAGAACATAGCTACGTAATGATGTACTGTACAGTACACATGCCTGCGAAATGTAACAAATCAAATCAGCGCAAAAACCAAAATAATGATCTGATTTTAACTATTTTTTTTGCAGCGTTATTGCCGTATATGGGCTACACGGCAAATGCCTAAAATGGGCAACCAGATATTCGAATTCGTGATTTGTTTTCAAACGAATATTCGAATGTCATTTTTGAGCAATTTGACAGCCCTACTATATATGTATTCAGTATGTAATAACACTAATGTTATTTTAAAAATTTAAAGAAGCACACATGTGTTTGGGTATCTAAGCATTATATAGAGATAGAGGGCACAAATTTTTTGTATTGACGCTCATTTAAATTAATAGAGATATATAAAATGATGTAAACATCAACTTCCATTGATATAAGAAAATATTTTATGTGTTGGGAATATTAGCATGGCTAAAAGTATTTTCTATTTACTTGTTTTGTAACAAATTGTAGTCTCTTTATTTGCATGCTCCTTTAGGTATACTTCTATACAAACATTGTGTTGTATATTCTTTGTGCGTGAATCAGCAGGAGTAGTGTGTTATACATAGTGAAATAACCATCATGGCCATCTTTAAAAAGGAAACTACAAGAGGGCTTCATTCCATGGATGAAATTAACTTTTTTTTTACACACAGGTAAACTTATTTAAGAAAAGATTTTATTGAGCTATTTATTCATAGTCTTGATCTCTATAAATCACAGTAGGACTCTGCAATTTTACCAGTAGATCAATATGCGGAGATTATCATGTATTTGTTTCTATATGGTTCGATAGAATTGCATCCAAAATGGATATACATAAGCATTAATCATTAAAATTAGTCTATCGAACCTAGGATCTTATTAATGAGGGGGATCAAAACGACAGGATATAAATAAGCATTAAAGCATTTAAGTTAGTCCATCCAACTAGGATCCTATCAATTAGGTAGACCAAAAATGATCATCCCTCTCAGGAAGATTCGAACCTGAATTTTTATTATTTTGAATAACATGTAACAAGAGTGCAAAAAGATTTATAAAATCAAGTATCATTAGCTTTTGACAGATATTTAATTGAACAATGTCTAAAAAGTTCATATAGACAACTTTTAAGTTTCATGAAGGATGTGGTTGTTTAATTACTATACTAAGATATATGAAATATAAGTATGTTCATATTGTCAACAAAACTGATTTTTTGCTTGCCCTTGATTTATAATGACGTGACAACGGCAACGGATTTTAGTAATGTTATTTCTTCCTTTTAGTCATACAAAATAATGATAACGTGAATACTAATAATAAACTAGAGGCATATAACACTCAGAGAGTGCAAACTCCGCCGTCATGAGCCTTCCGAGGCGGATTTTCACGACTGGGGAGGCGTAGAGAGATGGGGGAGGGTTGCCCCTAGACGGAAATTCCGAGAGGAACACGCTCCCGGCCCCAATTTCACAGCACAGCGACATCTATTGGCAGAGTAGGCTAACTTGGAAAATTTAGTAGTATTTAGCTCATTTGGCGCCTTAATTCTGCACTCAGAGATTCCAAAATTTAATCACTTCTTTCCTGTGGCACTTCCAACAACCACAAAAATTCATCCAACAATCCGTTCAGTACTTTGAGTGATCCTGCTGACCAACCAACAAACCAACAAACGCCAGTGAAAAACAATACCCCTTCGGCGGAGGTAATTATGTTGTTTCATTATCTAAGAAAGCTTAAATAAACACATTTTGTATACCATGATTATCTTGAAAGGTTTGATTCATATATTTTGATCAAATGATAAAAAATATTTTTTTTTTAATCTATACATATTTGATTGATTGTCTGTTTCATATACCTATGAAAAACTTGGTCATTTTTAAAATGTCTTGGTTGTAATATCGACTGCTATATTTTTCATCGGCTTATTTCTGGATTGTAATTATAGTATTAACATATTTTTATCAAGGTACTAAAGGCCTTTTATTCACTTTTACTTTGTCTAGCATTTATTCCAGTAAAAATCATACTTCAAAAAATGCCTACAATATATGTAAATACGTCTGAGCAATTGTTCTATTAGCAATCAATGAAAGTAACGAATAAAAATACATATATTTTGAAAACAGAATGTTAAAATTATTTCACATCCACTAGTTTTAAATGCAAAAAGGGGTCATAATATTGAATATAATGGATATTATTATTATTATTTTAAATTATAAAACTTTGATAGACATTTTGACTAATAGAGCTTATCCATATATTATTCTATTACATACAATCAACATAGATATAAAATACAAATTACCCAAACGTCAACTATCCCTACAAAACGTTGCCTCACTTTGTTTCATATTTGAAGTGATTTCATACGACAGTTTCGTTTGTAACTCAATAAAAGATTATTCTAGACTACAATTTGATGTTTGTATGAGTGACCAATAGATAATGCTCCACCATTACTGACTTGTAGTAATTAGATTTCCTAATTAAGCCTTCAATTAACTTAAATGATCGACACTATAAATAGAAAAACAATATTATATCCCATCACTACGGTGAAAATAAGGATGTCAAATTAGATTAAGTTGATTCAAATGAAATGATCTTCCATCAACCATAGGCTTGGAATACTATGGCTCGAGAAAACAAGCATAATTGGTTGAGACTGTTACATCAATTCATTTTTACCTCCGCCGAAGGAGGTATGTTTTCAATGGAGTTTGTTTGTTGTTTGTCAGCAGGATAACTCAAAAAGTACTGAACGGATTCGAATGAAACTTTGTGGAGTTGTTGGAAATGCCAAAGGAACAAATGATTAAATTTTGGCATCTCTAAGTGCTTTTTTAATATGCAAAATGAGCAAAATACTACTACTAATAATAATGAAATGGGGTCTCTATTCAGGGAGTAGAAAGAACAAACGCTTAAAATATCCATTGACGTAATATTGTTCATTTATCAGCTAAGGACTACGTCACTGGGTGCATAAACTTCTTTCTCTTCCCGTCTTCCTTTAATATAATATAAATAAATATAACGCTAATATTAAGAGCATGATGGAGAAAAGAAAGGAGTTTAAACATCCAGTGACGTATTTCTGAATTGACTAATAAATAGTATGACGTCAATGGATATTTTTTAGGATGGCTCTCTCCTCACTCATTATTCACCAAACACACCTACTTATGTAGACATATATGATTGGATTGTAATTTCGTTAAGTGATTCATTAGGTGGGGATCGACGGAGATTTGCACTCTCTGAGTGTATATATGCCTCTAGTTATTGAATGAATTAATAATATTCAAAAGTATTTTCAATGCCAAAACTCTATCATATTTCATGAAGCAGCCATTGACTATTAATACATAGTTATTTGAACATCCATTTGAGGCTACTGTTGTTGATATAAAGCAATACAAAACCTAGTGTGTTTGAGCATGCATATTATTTTTTAGTGCAAGTTCATTTGTATGTGACTTATTTTCCCCCTATTTGCCTTTCATGATAAGAGGACATCCTACATAAATATCCTGATGTCTGTTCGAACCTTCTATCCTTTCCGATGACGTCAAGTGTTCCCAGTGGAGATCCCTTATCTGGAGTGAAGGGCCCATTCACGACTTGTTGAGTGTATGCCACAAGACGGATCTGATCCGCGTAGCTCACCTCCAAGCGACGACGACATTCATTGGCTGAAAGGAAGGACATACAAACAGATTCTTATCAATTCTCTCATTTACCCACCGCCAAATCAAGCAATGCCCTGAGGGCCTCCCTTACCTTTAAAGAAACGAAGAGCCATACGATACTTGCCTACTAGGACATCGGAATCTTCGGAAGAAGTCATTTTTCTTTCCTATGGAACTTCTGAGATTTTTTTGTTATGACGGCGGATCATATCTCCCTTACCAGGGATGGCAGACGAGCAATGACGTCATAGAGTGACGTAGTTCTTACTAAGCCAGTAAATAGTAGTACTTATGATGTCATCAAGGAATAGTTGAATTATTTGCAACATAATTTCAAATGATAATTAACGAATACATGGTACTTGGCTTTGGCATAAAAGAAGTCTGTGAACGAAAAGCGAAATCATGAATGAGTGTTAAATAAACATAGATTATTATTATTTGACAATAATGAAGCCCGAAATTTAATTGATTTTAAGTTTATGGATGTATTTTTAAATTGCTTAAAAATGGGGGTTCAGTGACCGTACGCGGGAGAAAACTCTCGGCATATTATTAACCATGACTGCGTAACTAAAATATACCTTGGAGAATTCCATGTAATATCAAGTGCTACATTTTTTAATGCAATTCGAAAACGACACTAAACAGAACTTTAATTGAAAAAACCTTACTGGTGAGAGAAAAAAAATAGTCCTTTTATATATCGATTTCAATTGATAGATATGTTTAAAAAAACTTAATTGGATAGCAAGTATCAATAAATGTTAGAGTTATAAGCAAACTGCAGTTTTTTATGCTTATGTTCTGTATAAAATACACAAAGAATGTATATTGTGACAAATACTAGTAGTCGTAAGACGGCGAGAGTACGAATTTATATTATGTAATACCATCAATAACATTGTTTTTAAATACATTTCTACGCTATCTAAAGGAATTGACACCTATTTAATAAATGATTATTGCATTGATTCGAAGGTAAAAATACGGCCTTCCTGAAATATCTTTCTCTATTTTAGAGGGCAATAAAGAAAGTAAGGTCCAACAAAAATTCATTCCTTTATATGACCTGCTTTCTATGATGGGTATGATAAGACGTTTGTCAATTTAAATGAAAATAAAGTAACCTCAATTCAGCCGTCATAAAGTATTTATTCGTCAACGGCTACTATTTACTTTAAAAAAAGTTCTAAAATAAGCTTTTAATTGTAAATGTAAAATGTACACAACGATCTTCTTCAATCACGAGCACTATCATACCTAATCTTTCCCGAGTCCGTTTACTCCCTGACCCATATATTAACTATATTATTATATAGGCCGCTGATAATAAATAAATAAGTTATATATATATATATATATATATATATATATATATAGTTATCATGTTAACTTATATTTATAACTTATTATATAGATCGGTGGATAAACCACTTCAACAGCGTACTGATTTCTTTTTTATTCACCTATAAGCCAAAAATGACGTCACGTTTGTTAAATTACAGCCTACGGACTTCATATTATTATACAACATGTTTAATTCTACGTCAGTTTTCAAATTTTTTCCTCATATTAACCGAAGAAAATATATATTCTAAGATTATATGTTTTGATCAGACTTGTTGAAGTTCGCAAAGATTGTCGTTCATTAAAGTTATCGGTCATAGTTTAAGATTGAATCGTTCGTTTGTCGTTTGTAGTTCATCATTATGAAAATTAAGTGACGACGGTTTTTTCAGAAAATGATATAAAAAAGGATAAAAAAAGTGCAAGTCTGAGGAAAATCCCTTTTTTGGCGCCAGGAGTAGACATTCATGAAGATATTTTGAATAAGTACAAACCTCCTACATAACCTACATAAGTACTGTATGATTTTTTAAACGAACGACGACAATAGGATTTTTTTGTGGTCGTTCGTCAATATTTATGTCGTTTGGCGTTCATCGATCGCGAACGACGAATGACAAACGATTACAAATGTACGACAAATCAGCAAGACTGGTTTTGATATATTAGATAATATATAGATTTTTTTTTATGCCAAGCTAGAGAGCAGGACGCCATAGTGAACGAAACAATGTGTTCTACAGATTTGTTAGTTCAACGACGAACACACGCATTAAAAATTAAATTAACTGAGCCACATCTGGTCGGTATCAAAAGCATTTTAACGGTTTTTTTTTGAATATTTCAATAATGACTGCTTTGTCATTATTGTCATAATATGAATTTTAATGCAATAATACATTTGTTTATTAGATGTATTATTCAAATTGGCCATTCATATATACGAGTCTTGGTATACATATATCATACACTTAATTTATAATAGTAAGCTCCCTTATATAAATAGTATTGTTTAAATTGGGTCATCTAACAGATGTTTGACTCTGCATGGTGAATATTTTTTTAATATTAATAAGGATTTGGTTATTTAAAAAAGGCGTTTAATTTGACGACCATCTGCTTTCTGAATAACAAGAGGATCTACAGAATATATATAAATATTAGGTCCCTGATGAAATAGGCTTTTGATTAAATATATATTTTATATGGCTCAAAATAACGAACGAATCAATCATACATTCATAATCCACTGTTTTCGTTTAGATCCAAACCACACTCGTTCATTATAAACTCAATAATTGTGAAAAATGTTTCTTAGCCCAATGACGTCATGTAAGGATTTGATTTATGTTTTCTCTCTGAAAATTGATTTTTCCCCTTTTGAAACAAAAAAAACTTTGCTGTGAATCCCTGATCATCAGCATGTTTTCTCATTTAATCAATATTATCCCTCCTTCAAAAAAAAAATTCATACTTTTTATATAATCTGTATTCATTATGAAGTCCTTCCATCTCTAAAGAACTGGATATAAAAAGTAAGGAAGTTAAACATTCGTTTGTTTGACCATTGACGTCATCCTTAACACTAAATCATAAATATTATCATTTTATAAATATTAAAGACATTGTTCGATTTGTCCCTTCAATTCACTCACAATAATAATAATAACCCCCACTTCATAGTCCATAAAAATAATCAATATTCTAAACTTACCCGTCTTTTAGAGGCCTTGTACACGATTCCAAAGTGCATTTGAGATATTGAGAGATTATTCCTAGTAGGCGCATGCGTATAGAAAGCTGTCTTTGGTCCTGGTGACTGCTCCCCCTCCCCCCCCCTCTTCTCCTTCTTCCCTCCCTACTTGGGTATGAAAAGATACCTACTTAGGAAGGTGTAGCTGTGGTTATTATTACGAAGTTCGATTCGGAGCGACATCCCAAGGAGATCATCATCATCGAATCCGGACTCCCTCTAACTGATATTGGTGCTACTCTGATTTGACGAGAATCCTTCCGGAGTCATGCCGAGCAAGAAAAAGCGCTACAATTCCCGTTTTCCTCCGGTAAGGCTCTATTGTTTATTTCTTCGTGGATTGTTTTTGTACGATAGGCATTTGAGTATCTTGGACAAGCATTAATTGTTTCTTTGTTTGTTTGTGTTTTCTCCCATTATTAGGCTCGCATCAAGAAGATCATGCAAAGTGATGAGGAGGTGGGCAAAGTGGCAGCTGCCGTTCCAGTGATTATCTCCCGTGCCTGGAGCTATTTGTGGAAACTTTGTTGAAGCAAGTCTCCGACGTGGCACAGGACAGAGGTGCTCGAACACTCACGCCCAGCCATATGTAAGGGAAACAACTCGTCGCTCTCAAAAGTGCCAGGACTCATTCTTTGCTTTCTTTTGCTCTTTTAGCAAGCTCTGTATTCATTCTGAGAATCGGTTTCATTTCCTCAAGGACTTGGTGTCCTCCGTCCCGGAGCTCACGGGGGACAAGGATGCTGACCTACATTCACTCCTCAATAACGTCTCCTCAAACAATCATACGAATGAACCCAATAACCGGACGGCCACTAGAAGAAAACAAAGGTAATCCTCTGCGAAGAAGGATCTACTTGACAGAGCAGAGAAATAATGCAACAGACATAGAGTGGAATACATACAGATGGAGTACGAAATGTACCTACAACACGGAAAGAATAAAGATGATCGAGTGCAGGGCTATCAAGAAAATGAAGAGACAACCCATACGAGTATATTTGACACTTAAATCAGAACACAACTTAAACATTAGCTCGAGGTTTTCTTGGAACTTTAGATAAATACCCTGAGATTGCTACACGATCAATTTAGTGGTGTTATATGATGTCTAATTATATTGACAGCGTAGTCAAAAAACCCGATATGACGTGATATTTATAGATGCCGAGTCAAATATGTTCTGCTCCTCAGTACAGACTGTAGTTTGGTGAATATATTATTCTTAGACTTTAGCTCACTTGATTTCAGAAGTATCCTATTATCCATGGGGTTGACTGTTAAATACTAAGATATAACACATTACACCAAAGGATTTGAGTGCCATCTATGAATATGGCTATCCCATCTATCCTTGGCATTCAATACTTTTTGTTTGATAATTGACAGTAATGACAAAATGTGTAAATATGACATTATACAGGTTCATTGGATTCAATTATTTTCTCAATATATCGTTCCTCATTTTGGGGACTAGTGATATGCATGATACTTTTTATATAGATCAAACGATAGAAGACAACAATAAATAATTGATTTTAGCGATAATTATCGCTTATCGCTCATTTGCTCGCAATGGGCAACCTCTGATATTCACATTTGGGATCACACACAACTCCTAAATACTCATTAAACCATTAAAATGACTTAAAGCCTTGTTTATATCTAATGAATAGTTTTATACTTCCAAATGATCTTTAAGGCAATGATTGAATCCTAGTCATTAGAGTTCTTAAAAAAATAATGTGAGGAAAGTACTATTAATATATTTAATACAAATTTCATATGTTGCAGCCACAATAGTTATTTGTGGTCTATTGATTGCACTATGACAAAGTTGAAAGTACATTACACTCTCTTTGTTAATATGATATTATCATGTTAACAAGGTAATTTTTTTTTGGTGCCTTTAATGCCTAATGCAGGGCTATTCAATTAGTTTTCCAAGTGGTCCACATTTGGAATCCAAGAACTTGAGCTGGGACGCAAAATTCCGCGGCCACTTTTTTTCAAAAAGTCTATTATTATGTTTTTTATTTAACATTAGTAGTATTACTATTAGTATTATAGGCCGATGGTTACTATGCCTATTATTTTTTTTTTTTAGGCCTATTTTATATGACCTTTTTAGCTTTCAAAATTGAATAGGCCTATAAAAATGCACACAAACAACTCTCTGCTCCATCTCCTTTATTTAAAACAAACAAAAAAGAGAACATTTAACTCAACATTTCTCATTGTTCATGAGGCTGGCTGCTAAACAGAACAGGCTATTTTAGCCCACTGCTGCCGGTGACTTTAGTGAGAGAAGTGGCATTTCTTGTTTTGCACAAGATCTCCGATGTTTGACTCATAATGTCAATGCAATCCTAAGCACTGGTGAATTTTGTTGTCTGTTAGGAACACGTAACTGTTCTTAATTGCATTCACGTGAGAAAACTCGATTCGCAAGTGTATGTGACCCAACATGTTGGCCGTGTCCGGGCCGCATCTGGCCCGCGGCCGCCAATTGAATAGCCCTGGCCTAATGTATCAAATTTGAGAATTGAGTCATTGGTTTATCATGTATGACGTATGAGAGGATTTCTTTATAAAAAGTGCAATCAACTGTTTTTTTTTTCTTAGTGCTAGATACCTTATGTAGTATAAATAGTATTTTATCAAATCTAAAATAAAGACTGAAAAGAGGAAGAGTGTTCTATGTAGTAGATGTAAAAAGGTGGAGTTGAATAGTTTTTAGCTTTTTTATTTCAAATATCTCTTCATATTCACATTACAAACATTTACTAATAACTAAATCAAATTATATGTAAATAAATATGATTTTTTTAAATGACTAAATGAATTTAACGGGTATGTAACATTTGTCAGTTAACTAAGGAATGGACAAAAAAATAATGTTCCTTTTATGTTGTTAATGTCCCCTCTTTCCTTTCAAGCTCTTAAGGCTTAACTTTAAAGGGGAATCCTGTGGCCATAGGTGCTTCAATTTTTACTGTGTTACTTCTCCCTGTAATGACTAACAAGAAATCTACAAATACAAATTTTATAGTTCTTAATTGTTTCTTTAAGTTTATTGCTATCATAAAAAATTGTTGTTTGAGTGATGAAGGATCACTGCCCATAATACGAATATGGTCGAAAATGCAAAAACATTGTTATTCAGCATATGAATGTGCTCTCTGCTGAAAATAGTGGCAAAAAATCATACAATTTATTGCAAGCTCAATTGTTGTCTTTTTACATTAAATTATTTTCCCTTTGATTTATAAAAAAACTTATAATTTGCTATTAAATCAAGACACCTACTAATTTATGATATGAAATCTGTTTGTTATGAGCTTCCGTCAGCCCATGTTATGAATCAGCTGACATGCGTCCAGAATCTCCTACTGTAAGGCACTGCAATCAGTAGAATTTATTTTCTTCTTTGGTATACATGCATTTTTATCCCTGTGAGCTCCAAATTCCTATTTTTGGCTTCCCTATTTATGTTGTGGATCGTTGTTAAAGTTGACAAGGCAATGGCACAGGGAATTCTTTTGGCGGAATGAGACATTATTCATCTAAAAAAATGCATGGAAATGTAGTGTAGAATTATCAATTAATCCTAAGTTACACTTAGGGTTATGCCAATTTTTAGAATAACGGTATATTTCATTTTTTAAAGAGTAGCATTTATTCACTTAATAATCTATAATTCAAGAAAAGTTACGAGAAAAAAAAAGTATTTTTTACCCCAACATGGTTATGACTTAAAATTAAGTAAAACAAATGTCAAATTTGTTCATAAGCCATATATAATCACAATAAGAGTCTGTCTAATGAGTAATAGGTTTCTGCAATTTTAAAGATCGATGATTATTATTTGTTTTCCATTTTTTTTTTGCTTTTCTACCTATCACGGTAACAAACTTTGTCAAAGTAGCGATCCAGCCAATGCCCTTTTCATATAATTAAATATAACACGAACAAAAACTTTTGCATGAATTAGTTACTCGGTTGCATTCAAAACGGCTCGACATGGTATTTATGTAACTATATGTATATATACATTTGTTCTATACATTAGATCACGTGTTAGGTCCTTGTTTCCCCGTCATAATGAAAAAAAAGCACTTCTTTTTATTGCATGCAATAAAAAATAAAGTTCGTTCAAGGTCTTATTTAGTCTATAGCGTATTGTGAGCTTCTTTATGACCATTTAGTTCGCTTTTAATGACAATTGTATGCAGTATACTACATACAATCCCATACGTATTGACTATATAATTTTAACAACTTTTAATATACACACATATGGATTCGCTTGTTTAGGGCATGCAGTTATGTGTGCACACACATTCTATATACCAGGGCTTATTATTATTATTAGGGGAGCTTGCACACTGAGCCAACGTACTCCCTTTCAAGTTACTCAAATAATGTTTAGAGATAACAAAAAAAAGTTGTTTTCGCAAACTCACTAAGAAACACGCTTTTTCTGTTGGTACCCCTGTTTTCTTTATTTTTTTAAATGTCCCTTAAAGGGATGATCCCATAGAGATATAAAGATATAGAGAGCCTATTCCCTTCAATAGCAGAGATCCATTGTCGTTCAGCTGTCGCCTGTGCCCAATATAAACAAAGTAATTTGATCTACGTCATCGTAAGCTGATCATAGAGATAGAGATATTTGTTTATATTGAGCACAATAACCTACTTCTTTAAAGAATCCATAGAGATATAAAGATATAGAGCTTCAATAGCAGAGAAACAACATTCAGCTGTATTTTGTGTGTTCAAAATAAACAACAAAGTAATTTGTACTACGTCATTGTAGCTGATCATAGAGATAGATTCTATCTCTATGCTCAGCTTACGATGACATAGTATAAATTACTTTGCTTATGTTGGACACACAGATACATATGAAAGGAATAAGCTCTCTATATCTTTTTATCTCTATGGAAGAATCCAATAAGCCCTCTATGTCTTTATATCTCTATGGATGATCCAATTATTTATAGATATGAGCTTAGAAAATAAACATGAATGAGTAGTTGCTTATTTAATTAACATTACTTGGTGGAATAAGAGGAGGTCAATCCAAGGTTGGCGGAATAAGAGGAGGTCAATCCAAGGAAGCTCATGAAGAAGAGACAAGTATTACTGTTAAGGACTAATTTATTTTCTTTGTATTGAGAACACCCGTGAATGAAGGGATATTAATTAGCATAATGCCAACTGCTTTTTTATTATTTGCTTTATTTTTCTTTCAACCAATCACGTTCCAAAAAAAAAACACTTTTCTCTATCCTTACCCATGATATACTTGAATAAAAACAACAACATCAATAATCTATATTTTCCTTTTCAGAGGTGGGAGTAAGCGATCAAGATCTTCACATAAATACGACGAGGAAGCCACAGACTCTGGAGACGAAGAGCAGCCAACCCAAGAAGAAGAAGAGGATGATGATGACATGGAGGACGAAGAGCCCGAGGCCCCCTCCACGTCCTCCTCCTCCTCCATGCAGGAGTCCTCCTCCAATCATATTCCTTTTACTATAGTTATACCAAAAGCCTCAGAGGAAAACGGGACGTCATCACACAAGGGGGATGATGATGATATTCCAAGTAGCAGTCATAGTAGTGGCAGCAATATGAAATCTGCGTCCTCAGTTCCAACAAGGACTTTCTCAGAGGCCTCAAACATCCATCCTCCACCTCCTCCTCCAAGCAACAATAACTTAATAATACCTTCTTCATCCCCATATTTATCCTCCCCACATGAAGATTGAAACGTGGTCATGATGATGAAATCCTCCTAACCCTCACGCCGCCCTCATGTGTCCTGCCCTCTCTACAGTAATTATATACAACTGTACAAAGAAGAACATGGGTGTGTGTCCATTACTATGACTATGTCAAAAAAAAACTACCCCTCAACAACCAGTGTATTCAAAAAACAAACAAACTACCAAGACTGTTCTCATCTTCATATAATTTTTTTATGTGAAATATCAAAAAAAGAAACATTGATAATAATAATAATTATTAATATAATAGGTTTGATAGCTCATTTCTTCTTCTTTATTTTTTTGTCAGTATTGTCCATCACTTCACATTTTTTAAATATGATAAATTGTTTTGTAGTGATATTTTTATAAAACCTTTTTTTCCTTCATTTTTGTGTGTGTGCGTGAATTTATGCTGTCTGGGACATTTAAAAACAGCAAAGAAGGCCAATGATAATTCATTAGGCGTTATGAGTGTTTGCTCATGAAATAACAAATACAGAATGAAAATATAATTTTTCCCCTCTAGATTTTTACTGTTTTTGCTCCCTTTTTAAATATCTAATCATAAGTTGCAATGAGTTTTCTCTTTCGTTTTTTAAAAGTCTCAGATCTGTAATAGAAAAATTAAACCTGGGTAATTTCTTTCCCTCTCTCTCTTGTATTTAGTTAGGCAAACATTTCCACTTATTTCTGCTACCACTTACCAAAAATCTAAATAAATATCCATACATGCATATGTAACAACGTCGAAATAAGAATTGTGTGATTCACTCACAAGTGGCGCCAACAACGATGTCGGTCCCTCCCTCACTCGTATTTTACTTTATATTTTGTGATGGGAGAGTTATTGTTGTTCGTGAATTATTCATCTTTTTCTTCTTAATTTAATCGTGTATTCTGTAAATTAATATTATATCTCCAGTGTCATACTATGCTAATAAAGTTATAACTATGATTTGCCCAGGATTTCTATTATGTTAGTCTTTAAATGCCTGCTTAGTTTAATGGGAAAGAATTAAGCTTAAGGGTTCAAAGAGGAAAGAGTGAAGGATGCTATCATTATGGAGGTCTAATGGTGGTTTTTACAGACATATCTTGTTACATCAATTATTTTTCTATTTCTTGTCATACGAGAAATGATCAATATATCTCCATATAGGATGAATCCCCAGATAAACATCCATTATTTCCCTGATAGTGAGTTTTATCTAATTTATCTTCATAGATGACATTGATGAAGTCTATCGAGACAAGTAGTGGACAGTATAAACTCAATAAAATACCTCTCAGATAACCCACTCCAATGATCAACCCAAAGGAAAGGAATCATAGAGATAAAAATATATAAAGAGCTTATTCCCTTCATCTGTATTTTTGTGTCCAATATACACAAAGTAATTTATACTACGTCATCGTAAGCTGATCATAGAGATAGAATCTATCTCTATGACCAGCTTACGATGACGTATTACAAATTACTTTGTTTATATTGGACACGCAGAATACAGCTGAACGATGTTTCTCTGCTATTGAAGGGAATCAGCTCTCTATATCTTATATCTCTATGTATGGAATACCTTAAACTAAACACAAGACAGATATAGGGAGAGGTGGCGTCTTAATTGAAGGTATTGCTCACTGTCGATGAAATGATATAAACATAATAACTGAGTTTAGTACTACCACCTTGGACAATCGCCCCCGTGCCATTTACCCCCCGTTACTAATATTTCTTATCCCTTAAAGTTCACTTATAAAGTTCAACTATGTTTTCTTTATGACAAAATTGCATTAGCGTTCAAAACCTATGTTCCTAATATCGGTCATATGTTTTGTATGGCGATATTAGGAACATAGTTTTCAAACAATAATACAAAAGAAAACATAGTTAACTTCATAAGTGGACTTTAAGGGATAAGAAAGATTAGTAACGAGGGGTGAATGGCACGGAGGGTGATTGTCTGGGGGGGGGGGGGGGTAGTCCTGTTACGATAATAACTACCCACTCTTTCCCGCGTAATGCTCATATTAAAAAAACATCCCTACATGAAGCGCAGGGGTAAGTAGTTTGAATTCAAAATGGCTGTCCCTTATTTTCCCAGGATATGTGCATACCAGAGAACAGACATGTTCTCTCCTGTTGACATAAGGCAAGTTGTTAAGATGAAATGCAACAAGTATGAGTTTGTACTGATTAATGATGCTAATATGAATTATAAAATGTTATGATACTACAATGATAGGATTGTCGCGACCGTGTCCATTCTAAGGATTCGTCAATAATATTGATTGATGTCCATAAGGAAAGATAAAGTGTTTTAATGATCGAAATTATTACTTTTGTTAACATCTCAACAGCCGTAAGTGAAGTGAGGCATGATTTCATAATATTAGTTATATTTTTTATTATTGTTGCCGCTCCTTTGCCTTCCACCAATACCGTGCAGGGAAAAGGTCCCAAAGTGTATTCCTTAGATATCATCATATAAACATTTTTATATATACAATTAGTTTGAAATTTGATGTATGTCAATGGTTTCCAAAAAAGTCTTTAAAATATAAATATGACATAAAACCTCTGGATTGTTTTAATTTTGATTAATCAGTGGAAGATGTTAAACTTTTTTTGACATGACTGGTCAAAGTTCATTATTGATGGTTGTCAAACTTTCTAAATAACTGTTCTAAGATGGATATAATTATGACAGAACTAAGTAACCTCGTCGTTCACTTCGAATACTTTAAATGTCTATCTCATTTTTATACAACTTTGATGTGTATAAGAATGCGACCACATTTTAAATTTAAACTGCAAATCCTTTACCTATGATGAACTTTTGACGATTATAATAAAAGCTTTCACAAAATAAAGAGCTATTTTATAAAAGAAAACTCAGAGCATAGATATATAAAGACAGCAACGAGATTCTACGATTTTTCAAGTCCTTAAAATAAAGAACATACTCAATTTATACAGATGGAACAGAAGCCATACTTATAATGTTTTACTTTAGTGGGATTTATAAAGCAGTGATTATATCCCTGAATTATTAGTAAAGACACACAGTTTGCTTTCTTACTCTCATTCTAGGACATAATCCTATCAATCTGATGAAGAAAATAGAAGTCATATCAATGTTGTAAAGTACCTTTTGGAATATTAGATTAAAATTGCTTAACAACTATAATACTTTTTTGTACAACTATACAACTCAATAAAAATATACAAGCTTTCATTACCATTTATAAAATCACCATCACAGTTACAAATAAACACACACACGCACATTTATTTAAAAATATATATACTCAGAGAGTGCAAACCTCCGCCGTCACGGGGTCCTTATGAGCCTCCGAGGCGAATTTTTCACGACTGGGGAGGCGTAGAGGGACGGGGGAGGGTTCCCCTCGACGGAAATTCCGAGAGAAAGACGCTCCCGGCACCCGATTTCACAGCACAGCGACATCTCTTGGCAGAGTAGGCTAACTTGAAATATTTTTTAGTATTTTAGCTCATTTTGCATCTTAATTCTGCACTCAGAGATGCCCAAATTTAATCACATGTTCCTTTTGGCATTTTCAACAACTCCACAAATTTCATCCGAATCCGTTCAGTACTTTTTGAGTTATCCTGCTGACAAACAAACAAACCAACAAACAACCAGTGAAAACAATACCTCCTTCGGCGGAGGTAAAAAACAAATAACATTTATAAGAATATCAAAGCTTTGGCTTATTAAAAACGCTATTATTGATAAATTACAAGTTATTTCTGTGGAGAGGAACCCGACACTTCGAGACACTTTCAATGGACTTGGAGAAAACTCCTAAAATATATATGAAAAAATAACAGAAATAATAATTAAGAGCCACTGGATCATTACAACCTCTGATGACGACTTCATATCTTTCTACGAGGGAGAAGGGGCTGACCAAATCAATGCAATCATAACAAAAACACCGTTTTTTTCATTTATACAATAAAAGCAAAATAAATAATTAAGGGGATACTATGATAAATATTTTAAAAGATTATTCTAAATTATTAAAAAATCTTAAGCATAGTTGTTTTTAAAATACATATTTATTTTTTGTTATTTATGTCTTAAAATTTACGCTACTTTCTGTTGCTTGTTTTTCTGTATTTTTAATAAAAATAAATGCTCATGGTCTGTGAACTATCAAGAAAAAAATAGTACATTCTACGGGTATGAAAAGGAGGTAACCTATGATAATTATAATCAATAATTATTATCCTCAAATACAAGAAATATAATGGTACGACGAGATTTGTTGCCTCATCATTTTATGGCCAGGTTTGGGAACAATATATCCTGATCGGCTCAAAATAAGGTATTGTTGATCGACTTAATCTGTAATTCTCGGCAAGTTTTTATTGAAGGAAAAAGGAATTCACATCAATAGGGATCCATTTTGAATATGATTGATTAGTGTGAAATATCACTAAGGTCTCATAAGATCAATATTTTGATTGATTTTATTATTTTTGAGGAGATAAGAGGATTATGCCTTTCTGGAGACCGTAATTTCCCTACACACACAAGCACAAGTAAGATGCATACATCCATCTAATAATACAATAATCGATAAAACGTATAATAAATAATTTATTGATTGATATAACTCAAATGGTATTTTACAAAAAAGAAAGCTTGTAAATGGAAGGCGTAATTCATCGGTGTTCAAGAGAAACACTTTCATTTTCTAAAATAGATAAGGGTTTTTATCTTAACAGGACTACCACCGCCCAGATAACCAGCTCCCGGACAACACCCCCTGGACTAGCACCCCCGACAATCCTCCCCCGGGCTTTTACCCCCCGTTACTAATATTTCTTATCCCATAAAGTTCCACTTATGAAGTTAACTATGTTTTCTTTTGCATTAGTTTTAGAGGCAATGTTCCTAATATCGGTCATATAAAACATAAGACCGACATTAATAACATAGGTTTTAAACACTCTTGCAATGTTATCACAACGAAAAGATAAATTCATAGGTGGACTTAATGATAAGAAATATTAGTAACGGGGGGTAAATGAACGGTGGGGGGGGGGGGGGGTAAATGGTACGGAGGTTGAGTGTCGGGGGTTGCTAGTCCTAAATTCTTTTTTATCATGCTTATACTAGGTTTTCTTAGATACTATATAGATTGGACCCAACTCACCGGAACTGCATACAGTATGAGTGGTGTGGAACTATTTAGAAGCTATTTTTAATAATATTTTTTTAAAAGTGCTTTAAAATTTCTATGACAAAAAAAGTATCCTCCAATGATCAACATCCTTTCCCAATTACTTTCTAGGGGGCATCCTTTTTTAACGTGTAGGTGGGCAAATAGTTCTCCTCGCAGAGTCTGCAAATTAGAGTTTTCGCCTTTCCATCAAGTAAAGATGCCTGTTTATCGATTAATATAATATTTGAAAAAACATTCAAAATAATTCTATCACACAAAAAGGAAACAACAATAAACTAATTTTTTATTAAAAATAATAAGGAACCCATTCAGTAATAAGGAAGAAGAGTTACTTTTCAGCTGGTCTTAACATACTGGTTGCTGCAATTCGTTATACAATACCTTATGTCAAAGTCCCACCCATCGATCGCGAGTCGTATCTTTATAGCTTTTAAATTGTTAGCCTTTTGGGGTCTTTCAATAAAAAATTACATTCTTGTGGATATTAATGAGCAGTGCTTTTTTATGTTTATTGACATAAGATTCTTCTCAGAGCTGTAAAACTACTATGTTTACTGTTTATTGTTAGACGCGTTTGCTTGGGTTATATAAGCGATGCTAACATAAAAAATTTATAATTTAATTTAATATCAATAAAAAGAAACATATTATCGGAGTACATAAATATTAGCTTTTTAATATGAAATTTTGCTTATAAAATAACTTAGGTCTACATTTTGCCAACTAGATACCAATCATAAGCCAAAAAAATATATGTGTCTATCAAAGCACAGAATAAAAAACAGTTGCAATGCCAGCTTAGTAAATATCCACTTGTAAGTCAAGAAATGCTTTCAGTCTCTTAAAAAACAGAGAGATATGAAATATAAATATTATAAAATGAAAGTATTTCAACAAATAAGTACATTGAATTGGTATATTAACATATATATTTCATAATAAAGGAAATAAACTCATGTATGTCCTCAAAAGAGAAAATTCATTATTAATCAGTTTTAACGTCTGGATTGGGTAGAAAAAAGTCTTCTGTCGGTATCAGCGGTCGGTATTAAGCTGTGTTTAATCAGTAACAGTGGATTTGTAAAAAGTCTACCTTCTGTAATCTATGTTAAAGAAATATATTTGTTTTTCGAGATATCTAAAAAATTACCACATATTGTTCGGCAGTCTGTCAATATAAAAACAATGTTCTTTCATAGAGAAAATTACTTAATCTTTAATGCATTGGAAACTAATTTGCATATTTCGATAAGTATGTTTGGATTGTACATATCTACCACAAGAAGTTAATTAACCTGAACTTTGCAAGTGAAAAGTTCGTGATTCCTCTGATTCATAGCTACGAGTTATTTATTATGACAATCAAGCTTGTGACCAAAAAGGCTTACAAACTAAAATATTGGAGTAAATTATAGAGCAAAAACCTATTTGTATATTAAGTTGAAAAAAAAAATAAATAATGCAAACTGAAAAATACTATTTACATGTATAAGGTTTTGAGAAAATTATTTTAGGATTACATAAATCATAATAGTCATATAATTCCATTTTGTCACAAAATAAAGTCAACCTTCCGTCTTCAGCAAACTTTATCACATAATAATATGCAAAGAAGTAATTTAAAGTAGCTGGATAATCAACCATGAAGACAATTTGTATTATATGCATTAATGAAAGAGCAGGATTAACCAAGATAAAAGTCAGTTAGCAGTTTAGTCTTATCTGTTTCTTGCATAGGGGATTGCAACGTCATGACTCATATTAGTATAAGAAAGCTTTATGACTTTATGAGAGTAAATGAAAGTGAAATCCCCTTGGGTCTTTATCGCGTCCTCTTCAACGTCAACAAATGTAAACAAACTCTCTTACCTCTGAAAAGACAATACTGAAGAGGATATACCATTATTTCCAACTTTTTTATGAATATGCTCATTTCACTAGATGCCCAAATGACTAAACAAAAATGGGAATTTATACGTTTATGTCAGCAACTAATGAAACTGCAAGAAGAAAAAAAGAATTATTGTTATACTTTAAGAAGTAAAAAACATATACACCAACTGTCTTATGGAATATAAAAAGTGTGAAATGATAAAAGTAATGCCCATTGACGTCATTTGAAGGGACTAATTTATCATGAAACATAAGATAGGATGACGGTATCACACGACATTCATTCCAGGAATTCTTTTTTTCTATTTCCAAGGATACTTTCACCCAAGGTCTGTATGATAAGGTCTGGGCAATACAAAACAAACATGTAATCCTAGCAGTATAACTACTCAATGACGTCACTGAAGAACGAATATATTATATTATATATATATATATATATATATATAGATAGATAGAGAGATTCATTGGTATATAAATAGATAGATATAATCGTTCTCCAGTGACGTCATTGAGTAGTCACACTGTTACATGTTTGTTTTTGTATTGCCCAGACCTTATTATACAGACTTGCTTTCACCCCAGTGGGGCAGCCATTTTAAATCTCTGACCTCATTCAAATAGTTGTTTGAGTGGGCATCATTTTTCTTATCCATGAGTGCCTAATTACTATGTAGGTAGTAGTGTATTAATTTTTCTTTTAAACTCCTAGAGTGTTAGTTATTATTATTATTATGGATAACATTAACTGATTGACGTGCTTCAACTAATATGTATTTACGTATACTTGTATTTATGACTGTTCACTTTAATGTAAATGTTTTTATGTCACTTATCAAATATTATTGTATCAATTCAATTAAAAAAATAAGGAAGCTATTAATAGAGGGCGCAGCTCTATGTTTGCTATGACAGTGTTTTCATAATATTAAGTAGGGAGGGAATATAAATATTAAGAAAATATCTAACCCATAGAGATATAAAGATATAGAGAGCTTATTCCCTCCAATTAGTAGAGAAACATTGTTCAGCTGTATTCAAGACACAATGACGTATTTCTAGGAAGAATTCATCCTCCAATAGGAGAGAAGCATCGTTCAGCTGTATTCTGGACACAATGACGTATTTCTCTGAAGAATCCAATAAGCTCTCTATATCTTCATATCTCTATGATCTCACCCCCTCCCCCTCTAAAAAGAAAAGGTCGTTTATATATTATATAATAAATAAATATATAATATATATATAATTAGTCATCAACGAACTCAAACTTTCAATTTTGATTATCAAATTATGGTTTTTATCAATATATAGAAGATAAATGAGTTGCTCCAAAAGCAATGACATTCAGAAAAATTATAATGAGGATTCTATAAGCTATTCTTGAGCCCACTTTTGATTCAGAGCCATGAAAAAGAATAGCATTACATATTTTTTCTTAGTAGAAAAAGAAAGCATTTACTTACATGTGTTGGAAGATTTTCCTTTGTCTTGAGAAGATCATATCTCATACATTTTATGAAAGAAAATCAAATTGTTCAACCTTTTGATTAACACATAATCCCTGCCTCCAGTCATATTTAGTTGTTAAATGCAGAATAATTAATGCAGAAAGGGACTGATAAGTATATTCCTGCTGTTAAAAAAAATATCATATATATATATATATGTATATATATGCACTTCTGAAATATTCTAAACAAAACATAAGCATGTTCTACAAATCATTTCTTTGACGATGTAACACAACCATTATTATAACATCTAAAAGCAATAACAAGAAAAATCGACCAGAAAGCACAGAACACGCTACAAAAAAATACATAATTTAAATCATTTTATGACTTAGGAAAATTGATGGGAAATATTTGTCCTCTCCTGCAATAAGAGGACACGAATCTTTGTAAAGAGATGAAGTCTTTAAATAATTGGGAAAGTGATGAATAAGTATTTTGCAGCTGGCTCTTTTAAATGAGGTCTCCTCTTTATTTAAGAATGACCACGCACGGGCCCATTTAATTTCTAGGTTTCAATAAAAAATAATAGCCTAAACGTGAGTAGAAGATCTCTTGTGCTATAAAATCTGAATACCTCTTTAGCAGAACCCTTTTTTACTCTTACAGAAGTTTACATCGATTGCTTTATTCATGACATCAGATAATGTAAACTATTTGGTTGAATCAGAAGTCGAACATCTAGTTCAAATTAAGGTACTTTAAAGCAGTGGTTTAACCCTATAAAGTTTCAACCCCTAATTTAATGTTTATACTGCTCGCGCCCCCCCTAAAAACACAATGAAAATACGCTGTCCGCGGTGCTGAAACAATACCTGATCGACAGCATTTGATTTTGAGTTGCATAATACAGTTCCTGTTTGAGAAGAATCCCTTGTTGTCCGTTAGCGTCCTGTCGGACAATACATTAATTTTGCACATTTATATTTTTACTGAATGATTTGGCGACCTTAAGAAATCATCTACCGACCCCGATTGGGATCGGGACCCCAAGGGTGTCTGCTTTAAAGGACTTTTTCGATGAAATAAAAACATAACTTTTTCTCACAAACCGGTTCATAATATCAAGCACCTGCACCTGGATTCGATCACTCTCTATCTCCAATATTCGTATATATCTCCATGGTAAAACTTAAAAGACCTTAAATAACAATAATGTCATTCAACTCTTATTGGCTAATCATGTCTTGGGAAAACGAATGGATATTCAATAGAAAACAACTAGTTTAGTAAAACACCTCATTATTAAACCAATAGTGAATAGCCATGAGCGAAACCCCCCGATTCTTTTTAGTTCTGGTGGACTCTTCAAATTATATTTTGACCATTATTTGATTGTCAATAAAACCATATACATCCAAGAGATCTAATTAAAGTCAAAGTTGCCTCCACCGACTTATATAATAACTGGATGCGCAAAGGACTGATTAATAGTTGGAAAATCACTATCCGACTCAACAACTGATGAAACAAAGAAGGGAAAGGAAGGAATACTTATTATCCTTTGAAAATAATGTTTTTTCTATACCCAAGACTATTTCATTGTTTCACCAAGTGGGGCAGTTATTTCAAACAGCTCTTTAAGTGGACTGAATTTTTGTTATCTGTTGAGTATCAGTTATTATTATTATATTATTTTCATGGTTAATATTAATCAAATAAACCTATGATACAAGAGATCTGATCGCTTTCTCAGTTGCCTCATTTGTTATACTTAATAAAATAATCCTTTCAAATTATATAAATGAAACTTAAATGCAAAAAAATAAATCTATAATTATATATTTGCTGATATGTCATTTAAAGTAGTTAGTAATGCCCACCGTGATGTCCGCCATTATGTCCTCCATGATGCCCGCCATGATGTCCACCATGATGTCCCCCATGATGTCCGCCATGATGTCCTCCATGATGTCCTCCATGATGTGCTCCATGATGTCCGCCATGGTTGTCCGCCATGATGTCCTCCATGATGTCCTCCATGATGTCCTCCATGATGACCGCCATGATGTCCTCCGCTATAGGCAACATCCGCTACATAACCAGAGTGCCCCTTGTCCACAGAGTAGTTCACGGTTTGAAGCCGACCATCTGGTAAATGAACATGGTACTCTCCCTGAGTCCCATATCCATCAGAACTTTCCTTATGTCCAAAGTTCCCGCCATAGGGACCCCCGTTTACCTTATATCCAAAGCTGTACTTTGTGTTGCCATAGCCACTACCCACTGCAGTGGAATACAGGCAAAAGTAAGATGGCCACCTATTTTATACAAAATAATAATTAAGAAGTACGAAATTCTAACAATATTTTGAGTGAAAAATTATTGTTCTTTTAGTAAAAATCCTTGTCACCAAAAAAAACCATATCAATAACTATCAATAAAATCGAAAAATTGGCTAAAATATTAAAGCATAGTAAATTTAATAATTATAATTTATCTTTTATTTCACCGACTGCCTTAATTTATTATCACCATAAAAAGAAATACGTTGAAAGTTGTTTTTATTTCATGTGTTCTTGAAAAATACTTGGTTTATAATTTCAAAGTTTTGTTGCAAATATAATTTTTTTATAATCATATTTGTTGGATTTTTTTTCGTGTTTTTGAGCATTCTAATCTTTAGAAGGAAGATATTTTTATATATATTTTTTAATTTCCTCAATCAAATAAATAATGAGTATACATTGATACTATTGGCACTTTCGAAGTATAATAGTTTAATTTCATGAAGTATTTCCACATTCCTGAGGATCATTTAGTCACAGAAATCTTTGGTTAATTGTTTCCAAAACTCTTCATTCAATAATAGTCACCAAAATTGAAATACTGCAATTGACTAATTTATAATGTCATCCAATAAGGCAAAAAAATCAATTACAACTAATTTGTTTTCAATTACTGAAAACGGAATGTGACATAAATTCTCCTTTTTTACCTTCAGCAATGACTTATTCTTTAAAAAATAAAATAAACGTGAACAGCTTACCGTCTTCATTTCGAATGTTCTTCTTCCTTTCCTTCCTTGGAATCAAGTGATACCAATCTTAGGTGAGGGATCCGTATTTATATGGCCATTCATTGCAATGTTGTCGTCTATTTTAGCCAGGATGACTAACAGTACTTACCATCAATCAAAGGGAACACGTTAAATTTCTCACAGTCTTTAAATATGTCTTTGTTTTGTTGACATTTAAGGATAATATTTATAGAAAAATAGTTGTAATCATTAACACTTTACTGGGCAAAGGAATTGTAGATAATTTTCTGATTATTTGCCTCAATAAAGGATTCCATTGTCCTTTACTCACATATTGGCCTTAAGTTTATACAAAATTATAGGATAAGGATGGACACTTTTTTAAATATTAAAAAATATATTATATTAAATACATATACTTGTAAAATACGAGTTTAGAAATACCCCCCCCCCCAGGCAATCACCCCCGGACTAGCACCCCCCCGACAATCAACCCATGGGCTTTTACTCCCCGTTCCATTTACCCCACGTTACTAATATATTTATCCCTTAAAGTCCACTTATAAAGTTAACTAAGTTTTCTTTATCACAAAATTGCATTATTGTTTGAAACCTATGTTGCTAATATCGGTCATATAAATATTTATATTTTATTGATTTGTACTCATACTATGCAAGAAATGTCATTCTTTTCCTTTCCTTACATTATAACTTTGGAAATGTATCACTTAAAGTCTTTTTATAAAAATAAAATATTTTTATATGACCGATATTAGGAACATAGGTTTAAAAAATAATGCAATTATATCGTAAGAAAACATCATAAGTGGTCTTAAGGGATAAAAATATTGGGGGTAAAAGCCGAGGGGGTGATTGTCGGGGGAGTGAGTAGTCTATATGGAGAAAAATATATATACCAACTAAAGCAAAGTAGGGGAGACCGGGACAGTTGCAACACTTTTTGCATTTGGCTTTATAACTCAGAGATGGTTTGGTTTAGACAAACCAAATTTTAATACAATAACTTACATGTATCTGTTAAAGGTCAAAACAGTTAAAATATGATTACATAAAGCACTTTCTTCACAATTTGCATTGAATGTAAGGAGTCAGATGTGCAACTGACCCCATGCCCGGGGACAGTAGCAACACAGTATGGGGACGGTTGCAACATGTTAGAAATAGGTATTTCCAGTGCTAATTAAATATTTATTATTTAAAAAATGTATGCTACTATAATGTTGCTGTGTATTTATCTATCAGCGTTGATCATATGACAATAACATATATGGCTAGCTTAAAAAGCTCTCATGTGAAATATTAACATAAAATATCCCTGACAATGTAAGAGGCCCTCTCCAAAATATGGAGTGGGACCCCTCTGTCTGTGATCCTCTTTCTCACCCTGGGCATATTGAAAAGAGACAATTTATAGATAAATAATACAGTATTGTAAGGGGACAGTTGCAACTGTCCCCCGAACGGTTAGTCATGATAAAACCTAGCTAGCTAAACATGGCGACCTTGATTCATGCTAACTGTATTAGCTTAAAGTCAACATATAACTTTTCTCAACCAGGTAAGTTTGAACTTAATCACAAAAACAGTGACAACACTATTAAAAAAACAATACTCAAGAAAAAAAAATACTTTCTTACCTCAAAAACAGTTTTTTTAATAACTCCAGAAGTAGTGCTTTAGTTGTACTCCTTTTTCTCTGCAATGGAGGGAACTCTACTGAGCATGTGCATTGTGCAGTGTGAGTGTAATCCCTCTAGCTTGTTCCTGATTGGACAAAAGGGCCTGTTGCAACTGTCCCCGGTCTCCCCTACTCAAGCACGACATAGAAGAATTTTGAGTGTGGAATCACACATATTTCTTTTGAAATGAAATCCTTTCTAAGATTATAATGTAAGGGTTTAAAAGTCTGAAAGAATCAATAATTTTTTAAATATGTTTCATGCCAAAACTCAAATTAAATATCTATGAAATGTATTTTATTTAATGCAAAGTGTATGAAAACTCCTTCACCCCTAGATTTGAACCCTGCAATGTTTTAATAAGCATGTGTCGTTTCTAGAAGTAATTTTAACATAAGTTTTTTTAGTGCCTATATGGTTCAATCCGACAGGATATAAATAATCATTATAATATTAGAATTAGTCCATCGAACCTAGGATCTTATCAATGAGGTAGACAAAATATGATCATCCCCTCTCAGGAGATTCGAACCTGAGTCTTTATTATTTTGAATTAACATGCAACAAGAGTACATAGCAATGATCAAAATCAAGTATCATTAGCTTTTGAAATATTTAATTGAACAATGTTTAAAAAGTAAAAAAAACAATTGTTAAGTTTTATGAAGGATTTGTTTGTTACAAAAGCATAATTATAATATTTTGTAGACCTTCTTTTTCCATTTGGTTTTGAGAGAAGTCTGCAAAGTAAGTTCTTACCTTTTCTTATACTCTTCATCGAAAACTTTAACAAAGGATTATAATAAAGAAGTTGTTTTGTTAGGTGCACAAATATTTTGAATAGAAAGTTATAAGAAAAGAAAGAATAATGAAGAAGAAAGAAATGCATTCAAAACTTTTTAATGTAGTTTGATGAAAAGGTTACTTAACGACAAAAATTAATGAATATTTTTACTATTAAATATATGGCATTTTTCCTTAAGGCCTTATATGCATATGGCGGATTATTATTCCTGTTAAAAACATTTTATTCGGTAATCTGCGATTTTTTATGCAGTGTAAAAATTTATATACAGAAACAGAGTAAATCTATTCAGGCCAGTTGCATCAATGAAGATTTTATTTCACATTTACTGCCCTGAGAATAACTTCTTTATAAAGGGCACATCATTTATAAATTTGTCTGATTTGGAGGAATTTGTCAGAATAAATTAATGTTAAAAAGTTACAATTGAATTTTGTCTGTCATGAATTCTTTATTTTAAGATTTTGCCACTATTTTCAACAGAGATCATTCATACAATCAATAACAATATTATTGCATTTCTGGTTTTATTCGTATATGGACAGTCCTTCATCAAACAGGAAACCTTTTTTTGTTTTATATCTCTTGAATCAATTAGCGAAATAGGTTCCCCGTGATACTTTACTTACATAATGATCGTTCCGAAGTCCATAAACGCATTGAAAAAGGAGTGCGAATGCCGTGTGCCGTATAGGCGTGTTCAACTCTCAATGTTGGGGATGCAGGTTCGATACTCCCAAGAGGGGATGGTCATTTTTAATCAACCTCATTGATAAGATCCTAGGTAGTTCGAGTGACTAATTTGAATGCTATAATGCGTATTTATATCTAGTCGGATACGCAATTCTATCGAACCATATAGGCAAAAAAAACCGCATTGAAAGCATCCATATCCTCCATCGGAGAAACCTTATGTCTAAAGGCAATCTTCTCGCACACCGGAAAATAAATATTGTCAATATAGCGGATAGGCTTCAAAAATAGAATGAAGCCACTGAACTCCATATGCTGAAGGCTGGACATCTACTCCGTGAAGTTTCTCACCTCAGAGAGGGTATCCATTAAGAAAATATAAAGAACTTTACCTAAAAAAACATGCCTTCAAAATCCCTAAGATAGTAGCACCGCCTTAATTAAATTTAAATTGTACTGAATGTTTATTTATACATTATATTATGTGTAATTTCTCTGAATAAATAAAGTTATATTTAAAAAACTTGCGGTTTGAAGGTCAATGGAATAGGAATTCTTCATTACCGTGCTATTTCTGACACTATGGACTCTGGAAAGTGTGAATGAATAGTGTCCAGTACGTTTATACTACTTAGAGATTCTCCACGGCAACGGGAACGGCTATTCTTTATTGACCTCACTTCTGTCATGCTTACACAATTTGAAGACTATTAATTGTTTGTTGGTCAAAAATGCTATGATATCCTTTTTTTGTCATTATATTAAAAATACAAAATATAAACTAATTGATATCCCTTGAATAAATGTAATACATTTTCTTCCTTATGTTTGTACACTTACCGGATTAAAAAAAAAGTTGTGGGTAAAAAATAGAAGATAACTCTTTGAATATAGCTCTTAGTCAAAAGCAAATACTATTCATCAAAATCGTATATATTTATGGAGAATGAGTGAGTGCTGTCAATATCACTTTTGATTATTCTATTTTAAAAGAGAGAAGAGAGAGAGAAAGCATATATAATATATCTATATTAGTCTATCACAGGAAGAGTCAAAATGAATCATTTAACTAGAACATTCATTGCCTTTCGAAATTTCCAGAAACTATAAACAACGATGAAGTATATCTGCACATCAATGACTAGTAAACAAGAAGAGAAATATTAAAAAAACGTTCCTTTTTATATTTTTTTATGTACCCTGGGGGGGTCATATCGTCTTAATAAAATAATAAATAAATCTTATCTTGTGTGTTATTTGGGATCATTGAAAATCCCACCCGATCGAACATATAATATCATATATCACAGGCTTGTGAGCGATCAGGAAAAAAATAGCGATCAGAAATTCTTTGCAATATAGCGATATAACGATCAGGGATTTTTCCGATCAGCGATCCGATCAACTTAATTGCGATCAACAAAAAAAATTAGTTTGTAATACTAATTCTCGTAGTTTCTGCGATAACTTTTTTTTAAACTTGCGATAACAAAAACTTTTTTCTCAACTTGCGATAACCGAAACGGTAAAAAATTTCAAAACTCAACTTGCAGTAAGCGATAAACGATAACGATAAGAATCTCAAATAAAAAGTGATGACGTGTTTTTTTTTTTGAAAATAATCTCCAAAAAAAAAAGTGATGAAGTTTTTTTTTTTTTGGAAAGAATCTCCCAAAAATGTGTTAACGTTTTTTTTAGAAAAGGAATTGCAAAAAAAAACTTTTTTCTTTTTAGTTATTTTATACAAATTGATCGACTGCATTTTGTAGTGATTTTATTACGATCAAAAGGTATAAATACCTTTGCGATACTGCGATCAGCGATCAATATCGCTATTGATCGCCGATCAGAAAAAACTCCGATCAACAAGCTGTATATTCATGTAAAAACCCGAATGAGATGGTTTTGATCCTTAACATTTGTATCTATTATATAATATTATTTATATCTACCTATATGTAAAATAAAATATCATTGCGTTCAATGCATATAACACAAGGGTTAAAAAGTCCCGGGCCTAACAAAGAAAACACGTCTTTTTGTTCAAATTAGCTTTACTCGTCAACGTAATCTATCAAGAGCAACGCAATCATTCCAGCGCCGCTCTATATTTCAATACCACTTTGTAGAAACGATCCATCTTTTCCCCCAAAATAGGCCTCAGTTTCAGCGACAAACCTTCATTCGTGCGAAATTTCGTACGGCGAGCATTTTTTTCAGGTCTGCGAACAGCCAGTAGTCACGGGGAGCCAAATCTGGCGAATACGGTGGATGTGGGAGCAACTCGAAGTTCAATTCACGTAGTTTTGTCATTGTTTTGATTGACGTGTGACAGGGTGCGTTTGTCTTGATGAAACAAAAACAATTCTTTGACATATGCGGTCGTTTTGTTGTTGGCAATATCGGTCCTTCAAACGCTCCAATACACTATATAATATTCACTATTGATGGTATTCCTTTCTCAAGATATTCGATGAAATATTACACAACGCACATCCCAAAATACGAGGCCATAACTAGGGCAGGGGCGATATGAGAAAAAGTTAGATTTCGATTTTTGCCCCAAAAAATTTTTGATTTCGATTTTATATCACGATATGAACAAAAACACAATTTTTTTTTATCGATATGGCGGTAAACTTACCACGGCTTTTGCGTTTGCACTGCTGCTCTAAACGTGTGTTTATGTTGTGGTGTGCGG
>CP045901.1:2219706-2233891 GCA_013387185.1 Caligus rogercresseyi | reverse complement strand
GAATTGATGTTCAACAGCCGCGAGTGAGGGATACCCTAAAGAATTTGAGAAGATGCTTTTGATTTCGTCTCATGTTGTTTTCCTTTTATCTCGTTTAAAAAAACGCACCCTTTTTCTCTTTTATTCCCAAATGGGAGACATACATTTATTCAATTAGTTAATAAATTCTTATAATCACCAAATAACCACAATATGACAAAGACTAAAAGGGAGAAGGACAGTAATATTGAAGTATGGTTTAAAAAACCCATGGTTTATAAAATTATATTTTATGTATCTTAAAAATGTTTCCTGAGATCTTATATTCCTTTAAAGCCACCTCCGCTATCCTCGTTGGAAATTTTGTGGTTCTTGAACTGGCCCTCGCCAGAATAGATCGAAGTTTTATATGACTTTCGATGCCAGTCCAGTTTGGATCCTTACTTCAGAAAGCCATATAGGATCTCTTTTGGGCTCAGATCCCTGCCTATTTTGTCCTTTAGACCTTCTTTTTATAATTTTCATTAAAGACGAGATCCGTACAATCTCGGAACTGATGTGCACAGTTTTGGCGGCTTTCACACAAGGACATATCGCCCCCTTCATTTTGTAGCAGACCGCTCGTAAAATATACCCCAGAGGAGATTCTGTACTTTAAATATTGTTCCCTCGGAGTTACATGGGGTCCCATATTCTTGATGTCCTTGAAATATGCATTCTTTGTTTGAGGGTTTACTGTACCAATATTTTATTTTCTCTCGAGGTGGGAAGTGATAAGTAGGTCTTTTTCTTGATAATCCGATTGTTCGAGGATAGAATTCTAAAATAGGAATAGAGTTCGAGTCCTTGATCCCAGATATTTGTTTATCCCATAACAACCTTTGACAATTTTATTTTTCCATTCTACCTAAAGAAGTGTAACAGATACTTTGACTACAAAATTTATGCAAATTTAACTTATATAGCACTCTGATGAACAGAGAAACTTTTTTTGATGAACCTCGTTCAAAAGACTTTACGTTCGATTGAGTAATTTGAATGCTAAAATCATACCATTTTCGCAAAAACACCGCTATCTCTGTAGCATATCCCTTACACAAGAGTTAAAACCAAACACCGACCCCTATTTCCAATTCATTTAATCATGGAAGAACAAAATATCTTCTGATATCAATGTACATGTTTAAAAAATGAATATATCTCCTAAAATGAGGTGATTACTCAACTTTTTTTGACTTTATTGATATTTTGAGTAATTGCATATGGGTATTATATTAATAAACATTTTAGTTTAAAGTTATTATATACAAAAAAAGTCATCTCATCTCAAATTAAGAACAGAATTAAAATAAACAACGGTAAAACATTCACACAAAAAAAAAACACAAAAAATGGTCAATAAAAAAGTTAAAACAATAAAAATCATAATTTTCAGTAAAAACGTAAAAGCATTTTGAGGTCCTTCGCTGCATTCACATAGCAGGATGGGTAGAACTTCACCACTTCTTCAGCAAGCTTCCAACGCTATTCCAACGTACATGGAATCTTGATCCAGAGGGTCGAATAACCGAACTGCCCCAGATATCAAGATCCTCCTCAGATCTTCTTCCCTGATAAGATCCTCCGAGGCTAAATGCTCCGCCAGTAGGCTTTTACAGCTGAAGAGAGATAATTCCATGTCTCTTTGCTTTGTGAAGATTCGAAGTAGAAAGACCGAAGCGAATATAGGTGCAAAATGTGCGTCTTTAATATGATTTATATTAGTTTTTATATATTCTCTCAAATATTGAGGAAGGACAACCATAAAATGCATGAATAATTAAATCAAAAATATTTCCACATCCTTACATGGAGTATAAAAGAACAAGGATCCAGAGGATATTTGGAATTGTGCCGAAATCGCTTTGTGGAAACAACTGTAGAAATAGCGGATAAGATTCTTCTCCCCAGCACTTAGATAAATTTAATTCCCTCATGTAGAGATCTGCAATTTTGCCCGCTTCCTCACTTGCATTGGACTCAAAGTTCATCCTCACGTGCCATGGGACGGCGGGGACAAGATGATTTTTTGCCGCTCTTTTCAACTGAAAGAGAAACATTCCGCAGTTGAAAATTGACTCTTTTGATATATTATGTAGAGAGAACTGGTTTGATGATATAGCAATCTGTTCCAGTTTGAGTGGGGCATCTCAATTCTTAAAAATATATTTTTATTACGTTTAACCCAGGGGTCGGCAACCCAGAATGTTGAAAGAGCCATAAACGGACCCAAAAAATTAAAAAAAACGTGTCTGGAGCCGCAAAACATTTATTCCTTAAATAACCTTCATACGGTGCATATTTCGGTACTATATTTTTTCCTAACCCATCTTTTCGCCATTTTCTAACGTTTTTGGAAAGGCTCCAGGGAGCCGCAAAGGCAGCTTTAAAGAGCCGCATGAGGCTCTAGAGCCGCGAGTTGCCGACTCCTGGTTAACCGAATGATGTCAGTGATTGAGGATTGGCAATACCTTGGTTTTCTAATCCAAACGATCCTCTGATTTTACCACAAATCCGTTTAGCTCTATGTTCTATGCTCACAAAAGTCATGTTTGAGCGGGTATGTCATAAGGTGGAAGGACATTTTAGAGGCAGCTTTCATACACACACACAATATAATCCTCATTTTCTGAGGCTCTTTCATCAATGTCTAAAGTCAAGGAAGGGAAGAGCCTAATAAATAATTGAGTTAAATTAATTATCCTAATTGGCTCATTTTTTATCTATTAGTTAAAAGCAGTGTGTTTACTTTGACAATGAGGACGTGAGTTAAGTTAGATCAAAGAGCATATATATATAGGCAAGCGCTATTGGTTAATTATGTTAAACAACGACCACTTGAGGGCGCTCCTATTTACAGAAAGATAAATAAATAAAAACAACTAAGAATTAGTTCATGATCCCTGGAGGTTGGGAGGTGTAAATGCCTATTTTATTCCGTATTAATTAATATACATCTTATATAAAAAAATTCGTGATTTAAAATAATTAAAAATTCCTTGAATAAATTGGATATCAGTAATACTAAGCGTTTAATGAATCTTTTTGTTTAATATATATATATATATTATGATGAATGATAAATAATAAGTATCAAGAAATAAACACAGGCTCTATTGTAATAGTAATCCTCGACCGCATGACGGCGCCACCATCAGCATTCGCCACAAAATCTTGTAGCTTGGTCTCTAGTTATATATGCTCTTTGGTTAGATGACCTTCAAAGCAAAGAAAATACCTACAAATACACGATTTTTTGGAATGTAAGTTTTCAAACTCATCAAATCGACAATAAGACGACATCAACGTTTTATATTGAATAAGAAATCATTTTTAATAAGTCATTTTATATTTGGTTTATCTTTAGAAGGTAATTTTGAATTATAATGTTCATTTATGTTTTGTTTTTAACGTAACTGTCTATTATTGTGGTTTTTTATATCCTACTTTCTAGTGTATTGTTATATTTTTACACTGTATGGATTTTAGCTACTAAATAAACATCTTAACCAAAAAAAAAAGTTAGATGACCTTCATAGAAAAGGAAATACCTACAAATATGCCATTTTTGGAATGTAGAAAGGTAAGCGAAGTTACGGCTTCCAGGCACTGACACTTTTTATTTCTCATAATTAAAACAATCTATGGGATTTCATTTCAAAAAAGAAAAAAAAAGGCTTCCATATCAACTTTAAATTCGAAAATATTTATAGGTGATGCTTTCAATATGGATATTGCTGTCCATATGCATTTAGAAAGTACACGTTTATAAAACAATTAGGTAGGTCATGAGACTCCTCATTGAAATTTAAGTTCTGTTCTACATATCTGAGTTTTTGTCCATGAAATCACCAGTGACCATTAGATTTGCTGTGAGTACTTTTAAGCAATCATTCAAAATTTTACAGTTTTCAAAAGTAAGAAAAATGTAAAAAAACACTAATGCATATAAAAGCGTTCAACATATCATTTTTTCAAATAGTCCATTAGCCTTTTTTTGTTACCTCAGTACAACATGACTTCATTTTATCTTGGACTTGTACATAACACAATATCCCATGAATAAGTTAATAAGAAGAACGTACAAAGCATATAAAAAAGGGCAAATGGTTGATCTCTTGGGATCTGAACGTCATATAAAAGTTTACTTTATGATTAAATTATTTATGAACGAGCCATTTGAAAACTTCATCTAAAATTGTTAATAAATTTTTCAGGAATAGTTGTTGGGGTACTTCCAGGATTTGTAAAGAATAATGAAAACTTTAGTTAAACGGTAATTTATTTTCACTTTAAAAGGACTTAAATAAAAAGAAGATATGATTTTTTTGTTAGGACATATTGAAATTAATATAAGCCTTTAACGCGACCTTTTCCTGGGCATCTCTGATCGGCTTCACACTCGGCTAAAACGTCTCTTGTATTCTCTCAGAAGAAACAACTCCCAGAATTTCACCAGTTCACCATGAGCTTTTAGTTATCAGTTATTGAAAACGCATGAAAAAAGTAATAGATACGCTACTCAAATTAAACCAAAGGTAAAAAAATGCTCAAGACTATTTTTTAAAATGCTTTGTTGAATGATTTTCTGTAAATTACTTATATGTTAAATAAATAAATTTCTACATTTTTACCTCCGCCGAAGGGGTAGTTTTTCACTGGCTGGTTTTGTTGTTGGTTTGTTGTCAGCAGGATAACTCAACAAGTGCGGAACGGATCCGATGAAACTTTGGGGAGTTGTTGAAAATTCCAAAGGACAAGTGTTAAATGTTTGGCATCTCTGGGTGCTTCCTTAAGATGCCAAATGATCTAAATACTACAACATTTTTAAGTTATCACTTGCCAATAGATGTCGCTGTGCTGTGCTCTCAAAGAGGAGAGCACAGCACAGCGACATCTATTGGTCAAATGACAAAAAACCAAGTTATTCATTTGGTGGGGATCGGCAGAGGTTTTGCACTCGGAGTCCTCTAGTTTTATTTACTTTTGGAAAGAAAAAAAAATTAATCATTGCTTTAAATATGTATTAAATTATATCATAATTCAAGTGTTAGGAACCTGCAATTGAATAGCAATACAATTTAGTAGCTTTAACATATCGTGCCTACAAATTCAATGTATTTTACTATAGTATACTATAAAACCCAACAATAAAGATTTAAAGAGTAGTAGAAATATTCATTATTTTGCATTTCACATAGTTTTTATTGTTAAATAGATAGTGGAAAAAATGAATATTTGGTTCATAAAACCAAAACTACGTATTTAATTAATGTATTCATTTTCCACTTAAAACTACTAGTTCCGATGTATAGGAGAACCATTAAATACACTCCATCCTAACATTGTCTAACATAGGATCTAAAATGGGGAGAGAGCAACAAGTACGATGCAAAAGGGAATGTATGGTTCACATAACCAAATCCAAATATTAGATACATATATTTATACTGCTGCCTTTGATTATGAAGAAATCTATATAATAATTCACCAATCTCTGTCGTCTGTATGTCCGCACGCTATCTCCTCCCACATTTATGGTCAGATTTGAACTTTGAAGGTACCTATAGAATCATTGGAGTCAAGACGGACCTAATAAAACTATTTGCAAAGTGATGAGACCAGAAATGAAGAAAAAATCAGACCTTGTCTGATTTTACTACCTACTTTTCAAGGTAAAGAGAGGAAAAAAGAAAAGGAGGAGGAGGAGTTAGAGAATAGAAAAAGAAAAAGCATCTCATGTGACTTAAAACATATTCTTTGTACAAAGTCAAACTTTTTATGAGGAATGTTTGTACAAAACAGAAAATTATTTTCTCTCTCCTCTCTTATATTCTTTAAGGTATGTTTCACTCACAAACTAGCTCCAAAACCTACCATACCCAAAGGGCGAACATATGGGTGCTGTAGGCGCCCAAATATGCGAGTATTAATTAATTAACTCACAACCAAAGTCCATCCCTTAGAAGAGTATATGGATTTTATCCTTAATTAAGTTAAATCAATAATGTAACAAAAAGAAGTAAGTCTCGAATACTTTAATTGTGTTGTTATTCGTCATAACATGATGTGCTTTTGAGAATCTTGCTACTGCTTCCTGTTTGTTTGTTTGTAATAACCCAGAGCACCAAGAGTCAAAGTCTATGATTCAAGGCGGAATCGAATGGGTGATCTTAGATCCAGCCAATATACATAGCTACTATAACCATATATTTTTTGCTTTCTATTATCTAATACTATTAAATTTGTGGACAATTGTGAATGAAATGATTTTTTTTAAGAAAACATGTATAGCGAGATAAATTGTAAATAATCATTCTTATTTTTTAAAAAAGTTAAATCTACAACAGTTATACTTTTGACGGGTCTGTCAAAACAATTGCATACTTGTTTCTTTATGGTATTTATCTAAAACAAACTAAAATATAACGCTTGATTATTAATTAAAAATATATATTCGTATTTATTACCAATGATATAGTTTGACGTATAAGTTTTATATTTATCAATATTACAGACATCCAATAAATTCAACCCTCACCTACTCAAATCTACAAAAACAAAACCCACAATGTCATCATCATCAGCTTCCATTTCCAAGCTCTCTTGGTCACATTCAACTGTTCGAGTAGGGATTTTGAGCTGTCTCATGCACTGTTGATCCTCCATCTCATGGCACCAACAGCCTCTGCCTCCCCATACGAAAAAAACCTTCGTGCAGGATCCAGAATCAATCGAAGGGCTTCAAGTCTTCTCTTCTTTCTACAGCGAGAGGATTCGGAAAGAGATCCGAATACATCAAACCGTGAGTTGATTCGGAGGGATTTAAGTGTAATATTATAAAACGGAATATAACAAGAAGAGCATTTAAAATATTTGCTGAGCCTTAGATAACAATATTATGCTAAAGTAATGTTTATATTCACTGTTGGCTTAACAGCATCAATCAGTCGTTTTACTCAAATGTTTTTGTCTTCTCAATTATGAACCCGGACTTTTTTTGCTCTAAAGTCCCAGCAGCTAAATAAAAGACGTTTCATCTTTCTAAAATAAATTAATATAGTTATTTAAACTGGCTGGAGACAAAAAACAACAACAGGACTTGATTAATCGGAGCTAAAACTTGCCTCAGAAATACTAGATAAAGTGCACTAGAACTCTCTATATAGAAAAAGGACCATTGAAATAACTAACGTCTCAATCTTTAAGCTATTTATTAAAATACCAAAAGAAGTGCATAATTTTATTAATTAAAAGGATAAAGATCAAAATTTCGATGAATCACTGATTAAAATACTACGATACTTACTCATATTGTTCATAAGGATGACATTTCTTCTTTAAAAATAGAGACTAAAACTTTTTCTGGCAACTTATATATTAGAAAGGTTAAAAAGTGATTTCTATTATAAACATAAAATTTTAAAGTTTCTGGACGTACCAAAAATATATATGTACAAAATGTCAACCTTTCCATAGCTTAATCTTGTCTTAGACAAATACAAATTGAAGCTAAATGTATACATGCAACCTATGTATTGTAATATATGTAATGTATTTGGTTCAGGTAGCAATATATTGTAATAAAAATCATGCAAAAAATTGACGAAAGGAGTTTGCTGTTTGATACATCTTTTTTATATTTTGATCAGTGGCTGAGCCAATACCAAAAAAATTAATTTCATATGTCGACAATCTCAAATTGAACAGATTTTCACAATACATAAAAACCAATACTGCACACCAATTGAAATCTTTTATTACTTAACACTTTCATTTTAATAAATATGAAACTGAATGAGTTAACTATATGTATGTACATTCATTGAAAGTCTATTTTAATATCATTTTATTTTAGCTTTGGCTAGTTGTCCAATAATAAATATATAATTATATTTTGTTATGTACACTAAGGCGTATTATAGAAACCAAATATTAAGACACCAAATTTCACCCCCCGCGAAAGTTGTGTCATAAGAAACTAGATGGTCGTAGAAAATGGATTTTGGTTTGACCCCCCCCCCCCCCCCAAATTGTGTTCAAAGGTTTCGTTATGAAGTAAAACTTTTTTGTTATTACTTATTTTGAAAAAACGTATTTAAAAAAAATCTTAAAAACATCAACATGAGCAGCATCTTTTCTTTTCCTTCTTGAAACTATAAAGAACCCTAGTGGGAGCTGTTATTTAAAAAATGGTTGGTGCGTCAGCACTTAAGTTCATTTATTGGCACTAATATTATTTGACGAAAATTTGCAAATAATAACAACTCATAAATTGTTCATAGCTAAATTTAGTAAAACTAACTTTTTCAAAATAAGCAACAACAAAAAGTTTTGCTTCATAACGAAACCTTTGAACGCAATTTGGGGGGGGGGTAAGGGGGGTCAAACCAAAATCCATTTTTCTACGATCATTTAGTTTCTTATGATGCAACTTTCGCGGGGGTGAAATTTTGATGTCTTAATATTAGGTTCTATAATACCCCTAATGTACACCAAATGTTAAAAAGACGACTTTTATACAAGATGTTACGGCAATGAAAACGTTTTTATGGCGTAGCGAATGAAAAATAAATGATTTAAAAAATAAATCCCTTTTTATTTACAATGTAATTAAAATATTGCATTTCAGTTATATGCTGCTTGTTGCAGAAGAGATGGCTAAAGGTACATTTTAAAAAGTAGAAACAAGAATTTTATGATAATATCTTTAAAATATTGTCAGATTATGTTTTCTAAATCCGTAATAATTCTTTGGGAATCAGAAGAATAAAAGATATTATAGCTTACTAATTGTGGTTGTGGTGTAATTGTGTCACTAGGATATGAGTTCAAATGTCCCTAACTGAGTGGAAGATCCTCTTTGGTCATCCGTAATACCAAAAAGAAGGCTTACCATTTGTTGGACTTCTTAAAGTAAAATTAACCTTTTTGATAATTATATTTATTATGCTCGTCTAAGAATATAATTTCTTCCTTCAAAAAGAACGAAACCATTAGTGAAAATTACGTCTTGGCTTAATGGAGTTCAAGAATACATGAATTCTTTTATGTAAAATTGATTTTTAGTTGAATGTCATTTTATACATCTTAGAAATTATTCATCGGTTACGTAATGTGGAAGTAGTTGTAGAGACCCTTAGGCAAGACTAATTAATAGTTATGTAGCTTCAAAACTTAGTTTCTTATAGTTTTTTTGTTTTTTCAAAGCTGTACTATTTTTTAAGTAAATGAAACCTAGTAATGATAAAAACGTAATAAAGCTACAGCTATAAATATTAGGGGGTCTTATTTTTATATTTTGATTTCTACTTATAATAACAATCCTGAAGCTTCTTATCATTTCTCTAGAGCCAAGACCTGATTAAATATATATTTTTTATTAAATAAACTAAATGTTACAATCTATGTGGATGAAGTATTTCAACTATATACAGGGGTGTGCAGGCGAATCTAGACTAACTTTGAGTACTTGTATCTCAGAAACCAGTTAGGGTAGAAGCTTAAAAATGTATGAACTGGTTAGTATATCCTATGAGCTTTGTTTAATAACAAAAAGATTGAAAATGTCCTCGGAACTTGAGCGCAGGACGGCCATTATTGTGGCGCTCCGTTGCGGCCGTGCGCCCAAGGAGATCATCGACTTCTTCAAATTCCCCAAAGCTACTGTTTACAGCATGCCAAGTCCTTCAGGAGTCGGAGGACATCGAGGAAGTGACCAGAGAGGTGGCTCATGCCGTTGGGAGGTTCAGGCACCGTGTGGAGGCTGTTATTGTGAAGGAGGAAGTTGGATTGAATGAACATTAAGAGAAAAGTCATTTAAATTTGTGTGAAATGAAAAAAGTCAATTAAAGGTCTTGTTCTTGGATATGAGTATCTTGTTTCCGTGCTAAAAAAAGTCTAGATTTGCCTCACACCCCTGTATATATATATATTATATATATATATTATATGTATATGGTTATTCAAAATCTCCCATACAAATGGCTTTTGTAAGAGTAATGAAAAAGAGTTGATAGTGGTTCTAATAATAAGTAGTAAAATATGTTGAAAAACCCATAAGGAAGGTTATCAATAATGTCCTCTGCTAATGGATAATATAATGAAGGAGTCATAGATACCAGAATATAGTTTATAATTTAAATGCAGATTTATGATATTCAAAAATATATATTCCTCATACTTTATCTTCTAATCATTTTTATTAAATGATATTTTTTATCAGTAGATTTTGCAAGTTTCCTTAATTTTATTTTCAATTATATTGAATGAAGGTCAGTTTTGCTAAAATACTTTTCAGAATCTCAATCGTAAGCTCAGAGATATCTCGGAATAGGAGAAAGGTAGTTTCTTGCAAATTCACCTTAAACATAGTTTTTTCAGCTGGTAATAGAGTCTTCTTTATTTTCTACGTCTAATAGTCAGAGAGAGAGGATCTATTTATCGACAAATATTAAAATATAAAGTCATTCTTTCCCTGATTATAACAATTGCTTTATAAATTAATAATCATAATAATAAATATGTGAAATTGGTGGCGTTTAAAGGATTCGCAAATGACATTATTCGTTGCCCATGAGAAGATATCATTATTTTTAGTGATGATATTCTTCTCACTTAAGTGATGTTCATTCTTCAAGAGCCGCGAGTAAAGTTATACTCTATTGCATAAAGCCAACTGTTTTTTATTATTCCCACTCATATTTTTCAACCAATCACGTTCCTACAAATATTCGACTCACCATTGCTTTAAAAATGAAAGGGAAACTATTTAAAGCTTTGAAAAAATTAAGTCATTGTTTTTACACAATATACTTTTACGTGTGTTTTAACCATAGAGATATAAAGATATAGTGAGCATATTCCCTTCAATAGCAGAGAAACATCGTTCAGCTGTTTTCTGTGTGTCCAATACATAGAGATAAAGACATAGAGAGGTGATTCCTTCATCTGTATTTTTGTGTCCAATATAAACAAAGTAATTTATACTCTACGTCATCGTAAGCTGATCATAGAGATAGAATCTATCTCTATGATCAGCTCACGATGGCGTACTACAAATTACTTCGTTTATAGTGGGCATACATAATACAGCTGAACGACGATGTTTCTCTGCTATTGAAGGGGTAATCAGCTCTCTATATCTTTATATCTCTACGGCTTCATCATTTTATTATTAATACTCTTATTTTCTCACATTATTGACCATAGAGATATAAAGATATAGAGAGCTGATTCCCTTCAATAGCAGATAAACATGTTCAGCTGTATTCTGTGTGTCCAATATAAACAAAGTAATTTGACCTACGTCATCGTGAGCTGATCATAGAGATAGATTCTATCTCTATACTCAGCTTACGATGACGTAGATCAAATTACTTTGTTTATATTGGACACACAGAATACAGATGAAGGGTGAATAAGCTCTCTATTTATTTATATCTCTAGGGTTTTAACAGACAACATTTATTTTTTCCAGCTATGAGGAGTCAGAGAGAGAAAAATATTCGTCTCTTTAACTTATTTTGAAGAACATGGACACTAATCAGGATGGTTCGATCTCTCCAGAGGAAATGAATCAGGCCGTCTACCCCTCAAAGTTCGTCATGGACTATCCAAGCCAGTATGCATAAGGCGGGGATCTTTTAAACATCAATGGAACGACAGCAGATAATTACCAAAGCCTCTCTCCAAATACGTTTTTTGAATTATAAAAAAATTGTACATAAGAAACACATCTTCTTCTTCTTCTTTGTTTGTTTGTTTGTTTATATTATTATTAATAACTATTATTGAGGAAAGAACAATATTGAATTATACAGTAAGGATCTCAAGCATCACAATATTTGCCTTCAATGTACATAAAATCAAGAATCTCATGGAAAATCAAAATCTTTTCAGGCAAAAACCCGAAGAAAAAATATTATCATGTTCACTTTATTTTATAAATAATATGACATATATATACAACTAAAATTACTAGAACCCGGATTTCGGCTCTGTTTTTTATTTGGTGTGTTTGGACCATAGAGGTATAAAGATATAGAGAGCTTATGGACTCGTCAGAGAAATACGTCATTGTGTCAAGAATATAGTGAACAACGATGTTTCTCTGCTATGGGGGGGGGGGGGGGGGGGGGAAGAGAAATACGTCATTGTGTTATGTTTATATCTCTATGATTCTATCTCTATGATCAGCTGTCGATGACTTAGTATAAGTTACTTTGTTTATAGTGGACACACAGAAACAATAGAACGCTGTTGAAGGGAACAGCTCTCTATATCTTTATATCTCTATGGTTTGTACTGAAGGGAGCAGAACGTGGAAGAAAGATTTGGGGAGACATGGAACACCAAAATGGATCGAGGTTATATATATATATATATATATATTTTTTTGTACTTTCGTACAACATTTATTTTGAATGTTACCAAACATCAAAAAGAAAAAACTAAATCATTTAAAAACATTTTTCGATAGGTGGGGATTTGTGCTTCTTAATTTATAAAGTAAAATCTGTATTTTAGTTACAATAAAATTTTATTCCGTGCTATCAGGGCCATTGTAAATAAAACAAATTCCTTTCTTGGTTAAAAACATGGCCAAACTTCATATAATTTTTTGAACAACCATATCCCATATTTCTTTAATGTGTTACACTCAAAGAGAAGTGCTTGCTCGTTTCATTTTTTTCTTTGCAAAAGAAACACAACGCTTCCTCACGAGTCTTGCCATAAATACTTCCAAAACCCAAAGTGTTTGTTGCTATCTGTATTTAACCGTATAAAGAATAGGAAAAATTTGGGTTCTCCAATAATCTTCCAAAAACATCCTTTGGTTTAAAACTTAAATCTAGCCTATCACACTTCCTTTTAATCTGGTTTAAAAAATGGGTTTTGTCATTTCTTTAACTAAAAAACTCGAAGCATGGCATTGCTGCTTAGATTTATAAAATTAAAAAGGAGTCCCTTGGGCCGCATTGTCTTTGTTTGAATTGGACTTCTCTTTTTATTTTCTCCCTCTCTAACATTTCAATCCCGTAAAAAGTAGACTATAGTTAAAAATTTCACCCAGAAAGTAATATATATAAATGAGTGGCTCTTTGTGTAATACTTTGGAAAGGTGGCATGATGGTTACTGGATATTTATTTGCCGTAGTTCGGATAGTCGTCGCCTGGAATTTTGGTCAGACTCATGGATAATAAGCAGGGCGATCTAAATCAGGAAAATATATTTTCTTGGCACGGATAGTTTATTCAATTAGCAGACACTAAAAAAATAAGTTCAGAACACGATTTTGAAGACGAAATGGACAGATATTATAGTAAGTATTCTTGTCAAAACAGGCTCTGAATCTTATGAAGTAAAGCTCAGATTGTACTGAGTTCTGAATTGATAGAATGCATGAAAGGCCATTTTACAATCCCCATTAAAATTTATTTTAACTTATAACCAATATATTTTCTAATTGTGAACAAGTCATCCTTCTGCAGGTGAGTGAAGTTAATTGATACAAAAAGTTATTAAATATGCAAAAAAAATGTACCCGCTTTTTATCTTTATTTTTTAAAGAAAACTAGGTTTTATCTTTGTTTTAGTACAAAAGGACCTCAAATATGTCTTGTAGTAAATTGGATTTTTTTTTTAAAGGAACGTAAAGCCTATATTGTCGACCATTTTCCAGAAATTTGAAAAAAATCTATACTTACAGTAAATTTTCTATTAAAAAAATTATATATATATATTAGGGTGATTTTTTTCAATATATTTCGGATTTGAGAGCGGGTTCCCCCTAGAATTTTTCCTTAGTGCATAGAGATCATCTTCTGAAATTTTGAACAAAATCGAATAATGCTCAACGGACCAAAAAGTATTAATAAACTTAGGTAGTAAATTTGTTTTTGCTATTCGATCGCCTCTAATTTCCTCAATAGTAATGCTATTTTAAACAAATTGCTGCAAAATGTAGGTATGATTACAAGAATTTCAAATTAGTGTTTAGGTTTAGTCCTTCCAAAATTAAACTAGATATAATGTTTAGAAATATATTTTAATGGAAATACCCAAAACTTTATAATAATTAATGTACTGGTATTATATATACCTGATGTTATCAAAGCTGTTCTTGAAAAAAATCCTATGTATCAATCTAAAAAGGAAAAAAGA
>CP045901.1:2184761-2219606 GCA_013387185.1 Caligus rogercresseyi | reverse complement strand
ATATATATATATATATATATAACTTGCTTTAGGCTATATACAATGCAATCGAATGTTTTATCTTATTAAACTATATACACACATGTTTTTCATTAATCCGACATATTGTTCTCTCACTTAAAGAATAATTGACCACATACAATAGAAACAAAGTCTTAAAGATCTCCTCCATATTTAGTGATTCTATAAATAAAACGTTGCCGAAAAATATAAATTTATATTTAATTCGCCAACGTATATTTACACAGTCATCTATGTATGAAAGCATTACTTTTTTGGCAAGCCTTTATTTTTCCTTTTGACAAGAAATGAATTGAGAGAAATAATGTCCTCTTTATCCTTCCTCCCTCCCTCCGTTTAATTCATGGACTCTTCCTCACTCCCTCTTTATGTAAACATCTTCATTCTTCTTGATTAACACACATGCATAGCACACAATCACTTCCCATGAGCGAATTAAGACTCTTCAATGGCTGTCAAAACTAAAAGGGGGAGGCGGACTTATTATTATCATGAAGGTAAACAACATTAAAACTTCAATGGCAGCGGCATAGATAATGAAGATCTTTTCAATGGGGATGCTCACCATAGAAATATAAAGACATAGAGGCTTATGGGATTCTTCAGAGGAAGGCGTCATTGGGCCCAATATAAACAAATCGTTCTATCTCAATGATGAGTTTACGATGACATAGTATAAATTATTTGTTTATATTGGGCACAGAATACAGCTGAACGATGTTCTCTGCTATTGAAGGGAATAGGATCTCTATATATATGGGATATCCACGCATTTGTTATGATCTCCATTGTTGAGGAAAGACAGGGACACAAAGAGCTAAAGAGACAGTGATACCTCATTAATTGTCAGGAAATAAAGAGATTTTGTTTAAATTGGGCACAATGACGTATTTCTCTGAAGAATCCAAAAGTTATCTATGTCTCTATATCTCTATGGGATATCAATGCTATAATATGTTGCTTCAGCACTATAATATCTAAGGTGCCTTAGAGTAGGAGAGTCTTAACCAAGGTGTATGGACGCATGACAGCTGATTCATAACATGGTGTGAATGAAAACTCATGTCAAACAGATATCATATAAAAAATTAGTGCGTTGATTTATTAGCACATAGATGTAATTTTAATAATGAAAAGGGCGGTAATTGAATTGAACTTGCTATATATTGATATTTTTTTAAAGATTTTGCAGCTATTTTTAGGAGAAAGAGCATTCATATGTTGTTGAATAACAATATTGTTGCATTTTTGTGTTTATCATGCGTCCAGACTCTTCTACTTTAAGGCACTGATTCTCTATACCTTACTGAATACAATATTTTTTAAGAATTCGGCTCACGTTTACTCATGGATATTATTCTTTTATTTCATTGTATTGGCGTATAAATATAATGATATATTTATATTCTTGGTTGCTCTATTTGCTTATAATTCAATTAGCTAATCATGGAATTGATGAAGTTGATGATGATATAGGGAAGTATAACCTAATTAAGGCAGGATGGGTAACTCGATGATCATATGAATCAGCAGGAATTAATTAAGAAATATTAATATCTGGAGAATATTTGTATGTATAGGTTCCTCTGACAATGTGATGAAGACAAAACGTTTAAATTAATATTTGTATATATATATATAATACATATATATATATATTTTTTGTATATATATATATCCTAAAAATCAAACTTCTTTCAAAACCTGCCTTTCAGTAAGTCCAATCTGCCATTATTCTTAAACGGTTCTTGCTACCCCATAAGTGAAAGGATTTTGCATGACAAAAATCAACTACCCCTGCAACGATATTCCAAAAAGGATTTACCAGCTTTAGACCTTCAATATCTTTTCTTTGCCCAGTATTTTTCACTTTTTCAAAGGAAATTTTCCCCTCGTATTGCATTTTCGAAACTATTGTACTCGTCAATGACGAGCCTCTAAAATTCAATCTCTTAAACCACGAAAAGAGAAATGCCTTCCAAAATCTCTTCCATCGGTAGAAGTCCTAATCCTCCGTACCTTTTCGGACACACTATTCTTTCCATGATAAATAGGAAGAAGTCTCTTTTCCGGCGATGAACGATGAACACAGCTCTCTATTTTTCTTTATTAGTTTACTGTCATAAGGAGGGACCTTAACAAGTGTATAGCTTTAGGAAATATTAATGAATTATATACCTGGATTTTGGACGTTATATTCAAATTCATGAGTGAGCTAAAACCAGCCATTGACTGTCTTATCTCTATTCAATTTTCTAAAAAAAATTCTGTGACATGAAATTATCCAAAAGAAATTTTACGACCCAAAACATCAAGTTCTTGAAGGGTTTTTTACATTTAAGAAACAAAGTAAATGATTCCATTATTTGAAACTAGATTGGTTTTAAATAAATTTATGTTCAAGACAGAATCTTTACCCATAGTTTTTATAATCTTTAGACTTTCATGAACAGAGTTTTTAATTTTTAGTGTTACCCGAATGCAAAGCAGTAATATAATGTGCAAGGCTTATATTTTGTTAGTTACTGGGCCAAAACTGATTCCTTTTATTTCTTAGGAAAAATTGATTCCCTCTTGAGTTAGTCAATAGCTAAAATGAACAAAAGGATTAAGTATAACTCTTTATTTTCCTGTCATATAAAAATATAATTAAACTAACGAATTATATTATTATCATTCTATATCGTATTAGTAAAACACTAATCTGAATTCCCTCATGACTTTAATAATTATCTTATGTCCTTAAAAAGCCTTCATGCAGCTTAGGTTATTTCATTTACAACTTAAAAAATAGAAAAAAAATAGTAGGAATATTAGAAATAAATTAGACTTAGTATTATATATAATAGATTAATTACATATAAATATTTGTGTGACATAAAGGAAAAAGTTTATGACTATAAATTAACATTTGAAGTGAATGCAATGGTATATTTACTATAAAATGGTTCTCTGAATTAATTTGATTTAATGGTGCTCTTATAATTGTCAGAATTGGATGAGTTATTCCTCTACCACAATTAATTTTTATGTGAAGCCCCTTGTTTAAAAAAAATATACACATATTTTTGCTATATATTTGGACAATATCCCTTATATTGGATTTGTATTGGTTTAAATATTTAGCACAACAAGTAGCCCATGTAAAATTCCGTCTTCTCTTATTGAAAACATTCAAGGGAATAAATTGAATTAGTGATACAATACATAATGTTTTACATCAATATCATTATTAGTGATAAATTATGTAATGAAAAATAAATAGATTATTAAAATACTTAACACCAAAGTCAGAGGATATTTATTTCTAAATTTTAAAAAAGTCAGAGACCTGTTACATCATCTAATACTCCAATGCCCTTGAATATCCTTACGTAATGTTTTTTGGTGTTCCTGATAATGGACAGAAATAACTATTTTCTCCCATTAATGTAAACAAAGAGAAAGACGAAAAAATCCCGCATAAATATCTTGTTCTTAGTCTTTGATACTAAAAAAACATATATTGGTATGGTTTTCAGAATGACATAATGTTTTTTTTTCATGAGAAAAATGGCACATTTTAAAGACTATTGAGAATGATGTAATTTCACACGATATGATTTATATATACACTCAGAGAGTGCAAAATATGAACCTTCCGAGGCGGATTTTCACGACTAGGGTTCCCCTTGACGGAAATCACGCTCCGGCACCCGATTTTACAGCATAGCGACATCTATTGGCAGAGTAGGCTAACTTGAAATATTATTAGTATTTAGCTCGTTTTGCATCTAATTCTGCACAGAGATGCCAAAATTTAATCACTTGTTACTTTTGACATTTCCAACAACTCCACAAGTTTATCGAATCAGTACTTTTGAGTTATCCTGCTTTTAATGAAAGCTATCAAATATAATCAGGCAATGCTTTTTAATAACTTGTCTCTTTCATACATTTCACAAATACATTATATAAAGGGTTAATTAATAGATATCCTGCAGTTAATATCGATCTATATTCGGTATATACCGAATATCGAACCGGCGGTAGATTTTTCTACCGAATCCCAGCTCTGCTACACACTTTATAAAATTAGAATATGCTAATTGACTACTGTATGTAAAAATACGTAGAAGAACGGATTATTTTTATAACCCTCATTGCAATCATTGATGGCATACTAAAAAACAACAACATTCCAATTATCATAATATTTTAGTAATGATTAAAATCTACTCGAAACCTTGTTATTGATTTTTTAAAGATATATATATAGAAAGAAGATATTTGTGATCGTTCTCACAATATATCTCATTCATGAGTAGTAAAACCTATATTCTAATGCATGCGAGTTGTAAAGGAAGCAAAATTTTAGTGAATTAAATAACTTTACTAACAAAATAAAGAATATTTGAACATAACTTTCTAAATGGGTATAATATAAGATATGAAGGTTTACTTAAGCATGAAAAAAGGAATTGAGATAACTAAAAATAAATCCTCCCAATATGAAATAAAACCCTTTCTTCAAGGTCATTGAATAACTGTATTGCGGTATCCTATAGTTGATGTATTTAGGTACACTTAAATAGATTATTACTTAAGGATTTGGATGATTATGCATCTGATTTTATTCAGTATAAATGTATATATATATATTAGCCTGTCCCGTTTTTAGGTCAATCGCTCCAAGCGATTTTCTGCTGCGTAGTGATGAAAAAATGAGGTTTAGAAAGTTTCAGCCTTCAAAGGCCATTTTTTTGACTGCACAAGCCACTCAAAGTTTCAAAAAGGCTGTTTTTGGGGTCAAAAATGTCGATTTCAAGTGGATGGGCTGTCTGAGTTTTAGTGATCTTGAGTAATTTTTTTTTGTAAGAATTGCTTGAAGTTTCATCTGTCAAGAATTTTTTTGAGCAATGAAGCAAATAAATATTTCTATGTCTTTGGCCCGTTAAGTAGGCCTCTTTAGGCCCAAAATAGGCATTTTGTTTTTTGCTAATAAACCCAAACAATTATCTTAGCATATATATATATATATATATATATATATATATATATATATATATATATATATATATATATATATATACAATCCGCACATAAAGTATCTACAAATAGTTCTTTAGAACTCCTGCTTGTTAAACAATTTGACTTTATGCACAAAAATTATGTGCGATTCTTTTACGTAGCACTTTTTCCATTCTAACGTTTCTAATGTTCATTATGCCTATGCGATTTATTTTGTATGCCAATAAATGAGATCAGATAAACCCAGATCCAGAAGAAATATATTTAAAATAGACACTAATATAAGTAACTACACTAGGGATAATCGTAGGCTGATCTTTATTGAGGTCTTAAGGGTGAATGTATATTATATCAATCATAATAATAATAATCCCCAGTCAGATACTCTCTGAGTTATCGTGATATCAACCAATCAGAGTATGTGGAGTAATTTGAATAAAGGCGGTAAGTGCCGCCATTTTGGAAAATATTGAAGTAAGGGTAAATGTAACAGTTTAATGATTATAATAATTATGGGTTATATTGTCATTGTAGATAAAATAACTCCATATCTCAAAACCCAGAATGCCATATACTTTTGGACCCTAATGTCGAACAAGATAAACTAATACAGGGAATACTATAACAGCCTCGAATAGGAACTCCCTCCTTTTTCCTTTTCTTTTTTACAAAGGTAGCTAACCTTGATATAAAAAGGAAAGAGTTCCATTTCCAGGTTGTTATAGTATTCCCTGCCTAATAATACTTCTACTGAAGGAAAATATTCCAGGTCCCAAAACTACTTTTCTTCATCCTTTTTGAGCAACAAAAGTATATTTTTCTTCTATCATTTCATATTCCACATATAAAGGAATAAAAATCGTTTTAGTGTGCCCACATTCGAACGTCAAGCCATCTTTATTACTGGAGGATATTCAAATGATATCATTATGTAAATGAATCTATTTCTATCCACAAATTAGCTGCTTTCTAAGAATCCTAATAAAACATTAAAACTCCACATATTCAATACCACTTCTTCCTCATTTCCTTCCTCTTAATCAAATTTGATTGCGAACCTGTAATTAAAACTCAATTTACCTTTTCATTGTTGTTTGTGAGGAAGTTTTTTTTTTTGTTGAAGTGAAAGCAAAAACATGAATTTTTGAATGAGGAAACTGAGGGACTCTTATTCATTGGAACTATTTTTCACCATTTTACATTCCTTCTAAGGATTCCTCCTTAATAAAAAGTTGTGAGCTTTAGTTGCGAAGAGAACTTGGCTAGTCTTTGTTATTTTAGTTTAATAGAAAAAGGTTCCCCCTTCAATTGATTAAGGGCTTTTATGGGTTGAGATTTAGCTATTTTATGGGCTTATATATACTTAAGATCAAGAGTTGTGTTTTTATTTCACAAAATACAAACAATATATAATCATGACAAATTTTTCTAATGATTAGTAATATTTAATGTTGATGTCTAAAAAATTATCAAGGGAATGTTAGTAGGTTGGATTGTAGATGATAAAGAAAAAATAAATTTGGACTATTCTCAACTGTTGACAGTTGTATATATATATATATCTGATAATGTTGAAATGTTTTTATTGTACCTTTTTGTAAGCAGTTATCATTATGTTTTGTTACTCCTTTCGCTGTCATATTTTGTACACTCGAGAAAGTTTGATGGGATGAATAAAATTTATTATCCGTGTACTAATACCCATCCTTATCTTTTGAATGATACTGTTGGGTACAACATTGAATTAGTAATTAATATGTCAGAATGCTTTTATTGTATAATAAATGACGTAAAAGTTGCAATGAACGAGTGCATTATAACTTTTTTTTGAAAGCACAACACATATTTTCATTTATTTATTTAATGTAAGTAATCCCTGATGAGACATACAAAAATAAACATTCATGTTTAAAATCAATACTTGATGACACCCAACTATTTAAAAAAAATACTAAACTATAAAAAAATTTCAATATAAAAAATTTGCACGAAGAAAATAAAAAATACTGTGAGACAAAAAGTAATATAAAAATACATACATAAATCGTAACTATACGTTAAAAGGTATAATTATTATACATAAAGAACAATATATATATATATATATGATAAATCGATGATATATAATGTATGATAAATTTTAATTATATTTGGATCGTTTAAATAATTTATTTTCATCATTAAATCATAATTTAAAATCTTATTTGATGTAAAGGAAGCTTGTTTTAAAATAGATTAATGTTTTGTTTGTGGTTGGGTCACTTGCTTAGACAATGCAAATGATTACAAACAGTCCCACACTACAAAATCATCAAAGCCTGGAGTATTATTAGAAAAGCCTCATATGGAGTGCAAAAAAAGTGTTAAAGAAACGGGCAAGATATGCAAGAGATCTGATCAAGAAAAAAAAATATGAATAGGACAAAAAATATTTGAGTCAAGATTCGGTCCAGTAATCCAGTTTGTTCTATGAACTCTTTTATATCTATTTTTATGTGTCCTAGTCATAGAGATATAAAGATATAGAGAGTTTATTGGACTCATCAGAGAAATACGTCATTGTGTCAGAATATAGCTGAACGATGTGTCTCTGCTATTGGAGGGAAGAGAATTACGTCATTGTGTTCAGAATGCAGCTGAACGATGTTTCTCTGCTAATTGGAGGGAAGAAGCTCTCTATATCTTAATACCTCTATGGATAGAAATATTTGTTTATCTTTATGATCACCTTACGATGACGTAGTACACATTACTTTGCTTATATTGGACACACAGAATACAGCTGAACGTTGTTTCTCTGCTATTGAAGGGAATCAGCTCTCTATATCTTTATACCTCTATGGTCCTAGCCCACCATTAGGTGAGTGATTAGGATTAGTGATTGACTACCTACATACATGATAAAAGAGAGCGCCTCCAATGTGCTCAAGAAGGCAAACAGAAGGGCAAGACTAAAATTTCTTAATACTGGTGTCATCCTATCGGATAGTTTGTTATTCCAGCACGAATTTCAATCCTCTCTACGATCAAATTTGTTGCAGAATCGATCGCCATATAAGGAGTTGAAATCACAGTTGATCCACATCACAGATATGACGCAAGGTACTTTATTTATTTGAACTTTTTTGCTGATCAAAGAGGAATTCGCTAAGATATCCATTTGCTTCCAGAAACATAATATGTCTGCGGACTCAGCAAGGAATGTTTTGCAAACAATTTCCATCCCTTCTTGTAAACCTTTCATTAGTATGCTGCAATACTTTGGGCTTTGAAATGAAAAGGATGGTGGATAATAAGGCCAATAATATTATGAAAAAATCTATTTCGCTAATGTTCAGAGATGGGGATGCATGGGCTTAGATTCCCAAGAAGACCGTGCGTAATAGGTATATCAAGCTATTTAAAATTGAAATTTTCTACAAACGAAGACCAATAAAATTAAAAAAAATATATTAATAACTTGTTAAATATTTTTGCTCATTTTGCTTTAATAATTTCCTTTAGCTCCGTGTACGAAAAAAATAAAGCATATATGTGTGATTAATTAATTAAGACATATTCTGTACATAAATTCATATTATAACCTTAAGCATTTATAATTAAAAAATAAAAGCGAAATAATTGCAAAAACTTGTCTAAAAATGTATTTAGTCCAAATACTATGCTTTAAAAAATATACACTTTGTTAAAAAAAAATACGAAATTGTATTCGAAGGGGACTACTAAAATATCTTGATATAATGCTTATTTAATATCCAGTCTTTTTTCATTCGAAATTACAAATAATATTTCATACTTTTTTAACATTCTGTAAATAAACGATATTTATCTTAAAAGAGTACTTCATTATCATCAATTCAAAATAGACTAAAAGAAAATTAGTCTTAACTAGTCTAAAATATAAGGCCTCTAGTTTAAGCTATATAAAAATAACAATGCAATATAATTAATTATTTTACATAGAAGCTAAAATTAAGAGTTTTCAGTGAAAAACTAGTGGAGAAAGTCACTTATATATTTTTCCTTTGCTTCTTAAGTATAGGAAAAAGTCATTTATCTTCAGAGCTTTGTTTAATTTTGTTCGAAAAAAAAGTCTATATCAAGAAATAATGAAATTAATTATAATCCGTAAATATATATTTTCTAAAAGGAATTAACTTGTCACAACTATGACAACTTTAGGCTTAAAATAGGTGTTTATTGTTCCTTGTTGAGTTAAAATATCACATTTATGCTTTAAACCCACCGTCAGTGGACCCTACTACGATTAATCTTTATTTCTAACTGTAAATATTTAAACATATAAGTATTTTTTAAACTTTACTGTATGCTGGCTATATTTTTCTTTGGTTATAGGACTTGTATACATAAATGCATAGTTTTGTAGCGCATTATATTGAAAGCGTTTCACATAAAAATATACAAATAATAAAATATAATAATTTATGATTCTTTTTACGAATCTATAGAAGTCTGTTGTGGGGTTGTTTGTGCATTTGAGTATTGAATGAGTGTTACTACTTTGAGAATTGTTAAACAAATATATATATACTCGCATATTTGGGCGCCTACGGCGCCCATATGTTCGCCCTTCGGGTATGGGTAGGTTTTGGAGCTAGTTTGTGAGTGAAACAGACCTAAAAGAATATAAGAGATAAAATGCAAACGGAGATAAAATGCTAGGTAGGTAGTAAAATAAGAAAAGGTGTATCCAATGACATTTTTTCCATTTCTGGTCTCATCACTTTGCAAATAGTTTTATTAGGTCCGCCGACCCAAGGATTCCATAGGTACCTTCAAAGTTCTAATCTGACCATAAATGTGGGAGGAGATAGCGTGCGGACATACAGACGGACGACGGACAGAGATTGGTGAATTATTATTATTATATATATGTATATATATGTATATATATATGTATATATATATATATATATATATATATATATATATATATATATATATATATATATATATATATGATATATTTTTTTCATTCAAAAACGAGTATTTTGAGCTGCTATGGAGTTTAACCCTCGATTTCTGTTAGACTGCGAACTCAAATTTATTGTCTATTTTGTGTTTTTTGTTCAAAATTACCTGAACTAGTATATAAGTTACATATTTTAAAAATTATATTTATATTTTATCAATCCACTGCCAAGAAATATTTATAACCTTTCGCTACCCTCTACAGGAGTTTCGATAGTTGTTTGTATGATTTTGCGCCTTCAATAGCCTTAATTTAACAAATTGTATTGAATTTTGACAGGAAAATGCATAAAGATCTTGAGAAAGCAAGTAAATATTTCCGTAATTCTTTTGCAACTAATCAAAAACAAAAGAATAAATGATTATGTAATTCTCTATCATTATTAAAAAATCGAAGGAATACATATTTTTTTAAATAACATATAAGCATTTTCTATATTATTAATTTTGAGGCAAACACGTTGGAGTTCTGGACATGCAATAGTTGTGCTTTTTTGGAATTTGTATATGCATGCATGAATGGAATAGCATATCTACAGGAACATTTAACTAATATATTTTATGCCTTATTTCGAACTATGATCCCAACCATTTTATTTAATGAATAATTAAACATTGTTTAATGCTTCTGCTCCTAAATTACATTTCTATAAGCTAATTGACATACAAAAAGCATGGAATCCTTTCGTAATCAATATATTCAGCGTACATTCATAAAAATAACATGTTTTCAACGCTTTAAATCCTACTGGGTTAACTAAGAAACGTTATGGCAAGGCGGCTTATATGACCTAAAGACTAATAGTCTAATTTTAGTCAAAAAAGACTTGAGAGCACAAATACTGCTACAGCTTCATAATGCGTTTTCTATGTCAAATCACTCATGATCGATGATCTTTAGCTGTACCTTACTGGAGATTTAATAGGATTTTTGTTCATAAATATAGTTCAACAATAAAAAAATATTTAGACGGATTTATATATATATTTAAATATATTTTTAGAATTTTTTTTTTAGAATTGATTTAATCTTATAAGTTTGTTTATGCATAACTTTTGGCTACATCTAAAAGAGCAGTAGAGCACTACTGAATAGTGAACTACAACTCCAATTCGTGTGCAGGAAGATAATTTATAAGTATGTAGTGATATAAAGTTGTATATTAACAAAGTAAGTTTTCTTTTATTGCTTTATACGGAAGATTCTTATATATTTTTCTTGTATATTTCCGTATATATTTCTATGACCATTAAACTAAGGATATGAAACATCTCTGGTTTAAGCCCCGTTTGCAAAAAACAAGGTTATCTGAACTTATTGGTATGTCTATGTATATATTCATTTAAATATTTACTTCAACAGTTATATAAATAAATAATTTATTTGTCATCTGACGAAGTCGTTTATACAAATATACTCAGGGACAAGCCAAGGAAGCATTAAATCCTATCTTGATATATACAACGACGCTTATTTAGTTGTGACTTCTTTTCGAAAATTTAAACAGTAGCTTTACATGCTACATTATTGTTTAATATAAAAATGTAGTAAAAAACCCGGAATGCTTGATCCTAGGTTCGATAGACTAATTATAATGCTATAATGCTTATTTATATCTTATCAGATACAATTCTATCAAATCATATAGGCAAAAAAAAAACAAAAAACGGAATGCTTAATCCATGCAAAAACTGCGGAAGGATATATAATTCAACTATACACTTTGCTTTGTAGACTGCCTTCATGTTCAGATTTTGAAGAAGTTGGTAGCTCTAAATGTTAACGAACATTTTAACATTGAGGTGAATGTAAAAGCATGTGTTCTGTTTGGAGTAATGGAAGGACGAGCCCCGTCCGAGAATTTGAAGGTACTGGAGTGTGCTTTATTGGGTGCTAAATTACTTATTGCGAGCAAGCTCTGCAAAAATGTGGACCCGGAGGAAATAAGAGCCGTTCTAATATCTTCTGCTGCTCGTTATTCGTCCTTCTCTTTGAAGATTCCCAACACTTCTGTATGGTAATATGCGGCGGATTTATTTAAGTTTTATCCCAAAGTTTCGGCAAAGTATTTTGCAATGTTAAAAAATATAATTAAATCTTATAAAACTTTTAAAATAATTTAATTTATTTGAATGATTTATTATAGTTTGGACGTTTGTGTGTGTTTGAGTTTTAAATATGTATTGTTATGATGTTTTGGCATTATTTATTAATATTTTGTTGTTATGTTTTATGTTTTGAAAGGCAACTCAGGCGAAGAGTAATTTTAAACTACAATGTTTAATGATGTTATACACATAATTCCTTCCCCTAAATATTTTATTATATTTGGTTGTATCTATCATAAAATATTTTAAGCCTCAATAATAAAAAATAATGCTTAATGTTTTGTATTTTAATACTATTATATATTTTTATATGTTTGAGAGCTTTGAGAGGTGGATCCAAATATTATTTATTTATTAAAATATATACCCTCGTTCTTGCAAACCATATTATTAAGCCTCGATGAAAATGATTATTTTCGTCAGAACCATTTATATCCATAAAATAAATGGATAAAACTCTTATTTTCAGGCGATAGGTAATAATTAAGTAATATTTCAAAGTTTTGGGGAGAAAATAAGCACCATGTTCAAATGTGGAATATTGAGAGAACTATAGAAAGAGAAGGTATAGGAATGCGATTGATCAAAAAATATTATACCATTTAACAATTATCTCAAATTTGAAAGAAACGAGGCTAGACCAACGAGATTGTGATTATTCGATAAGGTTTATATTATTTTTCAAATAAGACATAATTTTTGAACACCTTTAACGGAAAATAATATTATTTAATTAAATGGCTCTTGAAGAACATGAATTCATTTTTCATTTCCATAAAACTTATATAAAAAAACACACACACACACACATATATATATATATATATATAGTTTTATCGTATATATATATCAAAGAAGGTTCACATAAATAATTTACTGCCAACTAGTTAGCATTTGTCATGTCCTCAATAACTATTCCATTCATTGGTAACTTATATGAGATAAAGGGCAAATATTTGTCCTCAATAGAATAATAATTTAATGTATTTTAGGATATTTGCGATCATTTATTAAACATTGTCTTCTTACATATCAATATCAAACTTTTAGCAATATTTATAAAACTTTAAACAGAAAAAAAGCATTCCGACCGGAATTATTCATAATATGAAGCAAGTATTATTTTATAGTCGAATATGGTTTATTAGTTGAGTAAATATCTATTAGATTTGCATAGATACATAATTAAATTTGACTTAAATTGTAAGAAATAACATTAAAATGCGTATGTCTATTTACTTCAATAAGATAGTTTAAAAACCCTTTTTCAAAAGTTTAGTTTGTGAAAAAGCATTATTTTCTACGCATTTCTTATACATGTTTAAGTAAAATTATAGACATTAAAACTGAAATAAATACGTAAGAATATACAATGATAAACATTGAAGTTTTAAATCCCAAAAGTACAAGATGATGTGTAATATTTCAAAAACCCTAATTGTTTAATTATAAGAAAGGAAATAAATACCTTGCCTTGTGGAGTATCCGACTTGATCTTGACTTTGAGGTCGAATGGAGATAGTAATTCAATAAATACTCTTCAAGAACTTGAGGGATACGACTTTATAAAAGCAGGCAGAATAACAACAAAAAATAATAAGAAGAAGAGCCTCGATAAAAAGAGCCCTTCCTCGCGGGTTTTTTTCTTCACTCTCCTTTCAAAAGGAGCAAGAACAATGTAAGCCCGCGAAAAAATCTAAATATCCTGCGTGGGTGCGATGAAAGAGACCTTTTTCATGTGTGCTTCTTATCATACAAGAGGGTTGCCCCCCCCCCCCCCTCCTAACATATACATATATATATATTGTCTGTGTGTTTGTGTGTGGGAATCGTAAATGGAACGTTCTTTTCACAATCCCCTTTCACGCGTTCCTTTTTTCTTGGGATGCTTTCATTCATGAAAGTTGAAGGGCTTTTATTATTTTGGTTATCAACTTTAGTATTATCACTTAATTCATTTGAAGAGGTGATAATATTATTCGTTATTTAAGATCCTTTGAAACTTGGAGGGAAGATTAAAATGATCCTTTTTTGGACGTTCTTATTATATTTATTCGCCTATCTTAATTGATAGCAAAGCTTATATTTCTTACATTTAGTATTTATACCTATCCATTATTAAATCAAGTCTACAATTTAATGTATTTATATAACGATAAATAATAATAATTCAAACCTATAAAAGTACAAAAAACATACAATTAACCCATTTTCTATTATCGTGTCCAAAAAGTCACACAAAATGACTTTTCTTTGTTCTTGAAATTTGTTGTCAAAATTGGAATTTATGCATATGATATAAAATTTAAAAAATCTACGTATTTTTTTGTGGAAGAGGGAGAAACAAAGATTAATGTAAATGTAGTTTTATAAAGAGTAGAGACCCCTTTGTATTCTCATAAATTTAAAAATCTCTTTTTGGCGATGAATTCCCAAACGTAAGACGATATAATTTTATTTTTAATGTCATATTATTACTTTTATAAATTGTATAATGTTTTTATGCTATATCAATTTTTCATTTATTTTGTTAAATTGGAAAATATTTGTTCTTAATTTTTGTGTAACGAAAAGTTCACGCTAGGAAGATATATGTACAAATTAACTTCCTCTTTTTTCTAAGAGTTTTATCGAACAACGATGCTATAGAATTGTATTGAAGAGTCTGAAAGCATTCAGGATATATACATTCAACCTTCAGATGTAAACAATCTTATAGATGAAGATTCTGAGATGAAGATAACGTTGAAATACCCGACCTCAATTCCAATTAGTTACTTTTGAGGCAGAATTAAAGAATTATAACGATCAAGATTTACTCTCTGTTTCCAAAGAAAGTAATCGGAAGTGGATATGCAATAGGGATCACTTATATGTAGAAAACGAATTTCCTACATTTGATTAATTTAGTTATTAAAACTATTTCTTTTAGACATTTTCGACCATTTCAGATGGCATTCTAAATTTGATAATTGCAGAAAGTAATGATTACTGTTGAAGCAAAATTGGCCTTTTAACCCTCTTGTAATTGAAGAAATTAAAGTATGTGTTGCTATCCTCATAATATCTGGCTATTATAAGCTTCCAGAAAAATATACGTTTTGGTCAAGTTGTGAGGATTTAACAAATTTGGCTATAAGAAACTCTATCCAAAGAGATCTTTTTGACTATATGTTGAAAACTTTACATTTGAAACCAATTTGTAATCTCAATAAAACTGATAAATATTCAAAAAATTCGAACAAATTCCCCTACAAAAAAATGATCGCATGATGATCATATGATACAATATTTTTTGGGGACATAGCAGCAAACAGTTAGGTTATATTTCGTTTCAAAGTTTGGTGTTTAAATTCTAATTTTGGATATTTCGTCAATTTTGAACTGTATCAAGGTAGATCTATTGTACCCCCCTCACGGAAAGACGATACAAAAATATAACATTTTGGAGAAAGTGCCTCAACTGGTTTGGACATAGTAAATGGCTTGACCGATAACAAAAAAATAGTGTTCCACAACCTTTTTCAATTCTACCTTTACCCACGAACTTCAGAACAGAGGATATGATATATTATCTATCTATCTATCTATCTATCTATCTATCTATCTATCTATCTATCTATCTATCTATCTATCATATCTCTCTCTCTCTATATCTATATATATATTATATATATATATATATATCAGGGTGCGGCAACATAACTATCCTATTTTTCCAGAAGGTAATAAACAAGATATAATTCAGAAATTTTTTTTCATGATTTTAACGCATGATGGTGACTGACTGTATTTCCAAGAAAACTTCCTGACCGGCCCTATCAAATAAAAACACGCCCACCCCGCTATTACTTCTACAGACTGATTACAACCTATTTAAAAAAAGGAAGTTAAGCTGCCGCACCATGTAAAATATAGGTATGTATATGCCCTGTCTCAACAAAAATTAGTTTTTATAAAAATAATGTTATTTCTTTTTGTTTTAATATGTGACTTTTTTGTATATATCTGTAATTGGATTTCCCAAGATTATTATTCATGAATTAGTAGAGATTAAGATCCTTTTTCTTTATTTTATTGCATTGTCTTATCTAAATTTTTGTTGACTATGTAATAACGTTGTTTTTATATATTTCTAAAAATATTACATTCATAGAGGTATCTATTTTTGGATGTAGAGAGTTTTCTTACATTTTTCGTTGATTCCCAGTGCTGATTCAAATTTCATTTGACCAACGTATTTAAAAAGCATATTTTTGTAACAAGATATTTCAATGTCAGCACACCATTCCGAAACTGTCAATCTAATGTTTTTGTTACTGTTTAGTGCACACTGAAGTATGTTTGTATTTATAAAAAATGTAGGTTGGGTTTCATTACAATAGTTAAAATAATAATTTGGCACTTTAATTCCTACATCCCAGAATATATACCTTTTATAGTTGTTGTTTTAAAAATGAAATAACGTTTATTTTTTTGTCAACAAATTTATTATTTCGAACAAAAAAAAGATATCTTGTATGCTGAGTTGAAATAGTCAAAAAGGGATTTTTACTTTCTTGGGTATCAAAAATAGCATTTACAAATTAAGTAAATCTTCATATGTAACTTTGTTCAATGAATACTAAAACAAAAGAGTTTTTCCAGATCTGTCTGAACGTGATGGATTAGAGTCAGTAGACTCTGGCTTATAATCGGAGGGCATGAAATGTACGTCACACAACGTAGAATGTCTTGAAGGTATCCAATTTTTTCGCGGAACAGCCTTTGTCCAGAGTTGGCGTAGGGACTCATCCTGGGGAACATATGAAACCGTCTCTTTTTCCCCTCATTGCCCTTTGGTTTGTAGCCACTCATGCAACCCGAAGCAACACGAACCTTCCCCATTGTCGTCTAGTTGAAGATAAATAGGTAGTTCTAAAACGATTCCTCTACACACTTCCACTACTTCATTCACGCGGCAAATAAATAAATTAGTCGATCTCACTTTGTATTTATGTTTTGAAAGGTTGTGCGACTTTACCATTCCTGATTGTTTTAGTATTCATTGCTTTGTTGTATACATATTTTACATCTGACAGCCAATATCATCAATAAATCATTTTATTTCCGAATTTTTTATATTTCATTGAATGGGATTTATGCAATTTTAAGATATATGCCCAATAATTTTTATTCATCTAATATCAGTCTCTCAACACCATCTATAGTTTTGAACTATATTATATTTATTTTGATGATATTTATTTGTTTGGCTTTGTTAACAATAATTTAAAATATATAATTGTAGAATTTCTATCGATTAAGGTTTTGTATAACATTTGTGTAATCTCAAGTATTTGCTTTATTTTTTCTGACTGAATACAAGCTTTGTCGATGACAGAGAGAATTAACTGAGCATTAATATGGTTTAGTTCACGGCTTACGCAAGAAAAAAAAGTAAATCCATGTTTATTTATATCTGTTAGAAAAAAAACTTCTTGTTATATTTTATATTATTCATGACTTCATTGTAATATATATAGGATTCAATGTCCACTAGTCATTGGATCCTTCATCTGTTGTTAGACTGTTAAAGATATTTAATACCTCTTGCTGGCTTCGTCTTATATATATAAAGGTTTGATTAATATATTGAGTAACTAAATACATATTTATCAATTCAACTAGTATAGCTTATATTTCTTTTCAGCAGTATAAAGTTTATTTGTGGATATTGTGGCTCAATAAAGAAATATAGTCATTATAATATATTAAATCCATATTTATTGTTATTTGTTCAAATTAAATTTATACAAATGTGTTGAACATATTATAATAAATAAATAATTTATCCCATAGAGAAATTGCAAAAAAGGGATCGCGTTAGCTCAGTGGAAGCATGTTGGATTATCAATGTTAGGAGCGCAGGTTCGAATCCCGCGAGGGGAAGGTCAATTTAGGTCAGCCTCATTGATAATCTCCTAAGTTCGATAGACTAATTTATCCCTGTAAAGCTTATTCTTATCCCCGCGTATACAATTCTTTAGAACCATAAAGATATAGAAATGCGCCATAAGTCAGTGTGGAAAGTCTTGTTCAACTGTCTATATTGAGGACACAGGTTCGATTCCTTCTAAGAGGGAAATGGAGTAACCTTATTAAAGCGATCCTATGTTCAATATAATAATTTTAAAGCTATAATGTTTTAAAATGTCCGCGTTCACCAAAGAAATATTGATTATCCCACTTTCTAGGTTTCTCACCCGTCTTTATATACCAATGTTGGCATAGGGAAAAATATATTGGGAGCTGTAATTGATGTCGCTGTAGTCGTCAAGTCATAACCAAAGTAATTCCTCAAAGTTTGTCGTTTCGCCTTCTGCTTTATATAAATAAAGTAAGGGCGCCAAGTGTTCTCATCTGCAAACGACTATTAAAATCCATCAAATCATCCTTTAGTAGCTGTACTCTCTGTTAGTTCCACTGAAATCAGCATTTAATTCTGCTAAGATACACTTATGGAAGTAATAAATGTGATAGAATATAATGGGATGAGTCAATGTTATCTGAAATATACCATTTCAAGCTTTTCACAACTTTTGTTATTATTTATTTTTCTCAAAATATAAGTTTGAAAAATAAGTTATTTTATTCAATTGATTTCTATTTTCTCAGTTAATCTACTTTTAGATATAATTAGTTGACTAAATAAGATTTAACAAAGCATATGTTTTCATTATATAAGAGGTATAAAAGGTGTTAATGATCTAAAAAATAGATATTATTTTCACTTGTTGAGTACAGTATAATAGAGTGTAATTACAGGTTTAATCATCAGTCCTTGTTCTCTTCCGACATTCTGAAGTGACCTCGTTTTTTTTAGAAAAGACTTTCCCAAAAAAAGTGACGACGGTTTTTTTTAGAAAAGAGACTTTCCAAAAATAAATTCCTCAGAAAAGTGATGAAGTTTTTTTTAAGAAAGAATATTCGAAAATTCCTTTCTAAAAAAACGTCGTCACTTTATGATTGATAAATATTTAAGTCCCGGCCCGGTGTTTAAAAAACCGGGACACTGGGCCGGGCTGCTCAAAACAGCCCCGGTCGTTTCCTGGTTAAGAAGTTTATTTATAGCTAAATATATATAGCTTAAAAAATATGAATACACTAGAAAGTAGGAGATAAAAACACAATCTTAAGACAGTTACGTTAAAAACAAAACATAAATGAACATTATAATTCAAATTACTGTTTAACCATAATATAAAATGACTTATTAGAAATTAGTTCATATTCAATATAAACGTTGATGTCGTCTTTTTGTCGATTTGATGAGCTATAGTTATTCGAGAGAATTTGAAGGAATAAACTTTATCAAATCTCCGGCCTATGTCCATGACGTCGCAAATGACTTGGGGATTTTTATTGAAAGGGCTGAATAAATGATTTTTTTTAAAATAATATCATTTTATAAATTTAAAATACTTACATATTCAATTTTTTTGTAACAATAGTATTTCTCAGAAAGAAACCCTGAAATTATTGATAGCAAAAGTATTGCATTTGAATATTTAGAATATAATATATCAGCCAATATATTTAAAAATCAATGTATATTTACTCTCAGAGAACGTTTAACGATATTAGATGGGTTTTATGAACTTCCCTGAGAGATTTTCTTTTTTATATTCAATGGCATAATACCCCGTTCTAAGTTTCTAAAATAAATGACGATGCGAATAGTTATATATACATTATATATATTTCTTAGGAAAAAATGGTAAAAGCACATCAAAGACCTTTGAAATTTGAAGTTCTAATGACACATTAAATGTTGAAATTCAAGGTAGAATTATGAGATCATATATTTGAGGAGAAATATAAATTAACTATTAAAAATAGAATATCATATCATAAAAGTTCAATTCTATGAGAAACATTTGCTTCTACAAATTATCAAAAAATATTTTAAACAAGAATAAATTTATATTTTTACATTGCTAATAAATAAAGCAAATATAAATATATTATAACTAGAATTCCGTATCTTCTCCAGGCTCATTTTTGCAAATCAAGCCTTGGCAGAATCGTCTTAATTGCAAAAAATGCTCTTAACTTAATTTTAATGTCCCTCCTACAATCGAACTGCTCATACCATGCATATGTAATAAGTATCCTTTTGTGAGAGTCATTTTTTAAATATTTTCAATCATCAATGGTTAACTTTTTATGCATGACTAATAGTAATTTAGATGTAAATTGTAATTGTTCATGAATTAAATGAGGAATAATAATATGCATTAAATTTAAATACATTAATAATTTAATGTTTTATTCAGCTATTAAACGCAAAAGCTATTTTTTACAGTTAAGGTTCCTTGCAGAATAACTAAATATATTATTTTATGTAATTATAGTAATATGCATTTTTTGCACATATATAAATTGTTTTTTTTAAAAATAAAAATCCATACAGCACATTCAATTGGTGCCCAAATTAAAAGTACCAGTGTTCGTAGCTATCCGAATATCGACACCACAAGGAACAATAGACAAATAATTGAAATGAAGCACACAAATATGATAAAAACAACGAATTTGTCCACACAAACTAAAATTTTAAGTAATATAAATGACAATAATGGTACAACAAAGTATCAAAACCCAAGGAACGAATATATATATATAATGCCTTTATGGTTTGACAGAATTGCAGTATTTGACTGATATAAATAAGCATTATAGCATTTAAATTAGTCTATCGAACCTAGGATCTTATCAATGAGACCAAAATAGACCTTCCCTTCTCGGGATTCGAACCTGGTCCCCCAACTTTGAGAATTCAACAAGCCTTAACGCTCACGGCTATCGCACTCCCTTTTATACATATATATTGAGTAAATGGAAACATCCTCCTGAGCAAAAGCAGATTCCATCAATTAAACATTATTATTACAATATGTAAATATTGGTTACCTACTCGGCTTACTGAGGTTGACTGAGTAAACAACATGGTTAAAATGTTGTGTGCTCTAGAGGTTATGCTAAAATCGTTTATTCGATTCGCCTTGGACTCGATCTCTGTTCTGTATTCTGGGAAACTTCTCGAACAAACAAACGAATAAGCAAATGGATACAATCCAGTGTATTATAAATTTTCAGATCACGTTGATTTGATTATGTATTGAGAAATACAATTTATTCGTTGGTTATATTTTACATATACTGCTTTATTTTGGCATTTACATTGCATCTAGTAAGTGCACTTTTTAAACATTAGCTTTGATAAGGAATGTGCGTATAAATTACATTTTGATTATTTCTTTGGATTACACAATTGTTGTAACAGCCTTAAAAGAAGGTACATAGATGGACATACGGAATATTACGAAGGGAATCTGTTCCATTGAAGAATAAAAATCTTTCTATTAAAATGTTTTAAGCAATGTGAATATAGACAACATATATCACCTTATGTTCCATCAATAAATGTATTATTACATTGTCTCTCTCAAAGAATACAGTTACATTTATTTAATGTATAGTAAAAACGTCAGTATTTTAATTAATTGTGTCGTCATCAAAAGTCTATCGGAGAAATAGTTTATGAATGACTTAAGCGGGAATTATAAAATTACAATATGTTATTCTTCTCTCTTGCCAGTGTGACGTCATTAAAGATCGCCGGCAAGCGAGTGGTCAGCTCTTTTGGAAATACTGACATCCTTGTTTTTTCAATAAACCTTTGAAACGGGTTGTTATATTAGGATTATTAAACGTTATAGATCATAAATAGGTTAAATGTTAAGTTTTTTTTCTATCACAGTCTAATAAGGATAAACAGTACTGTTTATTAGATAACTCACACATTTATGTGTTTTTACTTTTAACTATTTAGTCCAATTCGACTGGCCATTTTACATTTAAAATATTTATCATATTCTCAGATCTTCATTTGTATACTTTTTAACCTTCGGACAAGGTTGTCCACGTATTGTCATTCAATGTATAGCTAACATTGCCAGCTAAGGCTTTCCAGCAAATCATGATTGTCCATGTGACAGGTCTTAAGCCAGGGAGCTTTATACATTCCCTGTATGTCGTTAACACCCTCTTTGAGCCCCTGGAGAGCCCTTGAAACGAGATGCCCTTTCCTACATTTTAAAAGCTCAAGTAAAAGGCCGAAATTATCGAGGATTCAAGTTTGATGACCTTGGGATATATGGATACGATCCTCACACAAGATGACAATGACCATGGTTGTTTGATGATTATAAGAATGAAGAACACATGCCAGCAGTAATTAAACCTGACCACAAATGTATGAATAAAAATAGTTTTTTTAATAAGCATGAAACCTGAAAAAAACCAATAATATCACAAACATAAAGGAGCCTTATTGCCTCTAATGTCCTTAATTTCAATGCTTTTTCAAACAATTTGCCGCAAAACGTAGGTATGCTTGCAAGAATTCCAAATCAGTTTTATTTTTCAGGTACATCCAAAATCAAACGAGATAATACAGTTTAAGAATGTTTGGGGTATTTTCCATGAAAATGACTATTTCAAAACTTAAATTTCTCGTTGAATTTTAGATGTACATGGAAAATAAAAACTGATTTGAATCCTGGCAAGCTTGTTTTATTGTTTTTACTTCTGAAAAATAAAGTTATGTTGCAGCACCTGTATATATATATATATATATATATATACATATAAAGGTATATATATACAATAATATATAGCACATGGGCTGAAAAGTACCGGGCCTAACATATATGACGGTATTTTATTGCAATAACCTTTTTATCAGTTAATACTAACCTTCAAAAGACAGCTGTTAAAATTTCATAATATTCTATTAATTAGTTTTGAGTTATTGTGCTAAGAGTGACGCTACTGTTGTTATTTTTAAAACAAGGGATCAAAAATAATTTCGTGTTTTAATTTTACACTGCTTCTTGAGGAGAAAAAATACTGTTCAAGCGAAGCAATGGCTTGAAAAGTGTTATGGGGATTCTGGAAACAACAATAAAACGTTGGTTTGCTGACTTCAAATGTGGCCGTAGAGACACCAATGACGCAGAACGCAGTGGACGTCCAAATCAGGCGGTAACACCAGTTGATGATTAAAGCTAATTTCGAACAAAAAAAATGTATTTTCTTTTTTAGGCCCGGGACTTTTCAGCCCATGTGTTATATATATACAGGGTTCGTAAGCAAAGCTCGGCCTAAATCAGCAGCTTTAGAAAAATACTAATAATACTTTAATTTTAATTATCATGAAAAAACTGTTAACTAAACTTTATGAACATTGCCTCTGCAAACTTTTTCACACAATATGTCCACTAGTAGTTTCAATAACAGCTTGCACATGACGTCGGAAATCCTCGTAGGATTTGATGATGACCTTCTCGACAGTTTATCCCACTCAGCCACAATGGCAGCCTTCAGTTAGTCTGCATTTGGGTGAGATGTTTTGTATATATAGGTATATGCAAATATATATGTATATACATACTATTAATATATATGCCTCTCGGAGAGTGCACAACTATGTATATCCCTACCCTTCCATAGATAAAAGTATTGTTGACGGAGTCAGAAGAGCAGCTCTCAACATTTGATACTTTTGTTTATGGCTAATGATGCTTATTTTGTTGTTCTATGTATGTCTTATACATAAGTTAATTAAGTAAAGATATGTATCTCTTATATATTATGTTATCCGTCTTGGCGCATTAGATCCTCTTGATATACACTTACCGAGTATTCATCGTCTTTGCATTGCCTTATTCACAGCTTAATCGTCCATGAATAATTAAGAAGGACGAGAAGAGTTATGCGGTTTTCTCTCAAGTAAATAAGTTTAATCGCCTCTGAGGCAACGTCTCAATTCCAAACTTCAGTAGTGTATGTCTAATATACAAAATACAAACATAGGTAAGTCCATGGTCACTGTTGTTTTGAAGGATTTTATTGCTGTAGTCTTCTTTTGACAATTTTTTTTTCAATTTAACTTGAATCATTGTTAATATGTTTTATTTTTTAATATTTGATTACCTTTGTTTAAATAAAAAAAATTATTGGCCAGTATATGATGTTCTATATACTATCATAAGCCTATAGTTGTTCAAGAAAATGTTTGACAAATCTACAGTGGAAGAGATTCTTTTGATATAGTAATAAAGAAAGATATTGTTAAAGCTGACCACTTTCTTTTATATGCTTGTTATAACATATCAAATAGCGTGGATATATCCAACTTCACAATTTTCTGGTCATGGAGTTCTTATTTGGCTACTTCTTCAATTCGTGAATATGTATTATTTAAATTACTGTTTATTGAATTCGCGTTTAAAGATTTTTTTTACGTTATTAACAACATTTTGGCCTCGAAATTGATTAACAACTGAGGGATTGAAACTGTACGAAGGGAGACAGTAAGCTGAATGCAGGACCCTTGAATATTCTGTCAAAACTGCAAACATGTTTTATTATCATTATAAGATTTTCTAAATTTATTTACAACTAGAGGCATGTATACACTCAGAGAGTGTAAACCTCCGCCGTCACGGGGTCCTTATGAGCCTTCCGAGGCGGATTTTTCACGACTGGGGCGGCGTAGAGGGACGGGGGAGGGTTCCCCTCGATGGAAATTTTGAGAGGAAGGCGCTCCTGGCACCCAATTTCACAGCACAGCGACATCTATTGGCAGAGTAAGCTAACTTGAAATATTTATTAGTATTTAGCTCTTTTTGCATCTTAATTCTGCACTCAGAGATGCCAAAATTTAATCACTTGTTTCTTTTGGCATTTCCAACAACTCTACAAAGTTTCATCCGAATCCGTTTCGTACTTTTTGAGTTATCCTGCTGACAAACAAACCAACCAACCAACACACCAACGCCAGTGAAAACAATACCTCCTTCGGCGGAGGTAATTATCCTACCCGTTGCAATGGTTTATAGGATTTTTAGAAGTATAAGTATTAATTAATTGTAAGTCACAATTTTTTTCACAGAAAATATTTTTACTTTTTCAAAATTCAATGAGTATCAACGATAAAGCATCATAAAACCAGCTGTATAATGCTTTTTGAATACTTTTCATAGGTTAAAAATAATGGTAGACCCCAAAAATATTCAGTGAACTGTAGTTCCCTCAATTGGGAATGAGAAGTTGTGCTATCTGGCTTCGAATTTAAATACGCTGATGATATAATTTACCATTAATGATATTAGTAAGAAATGGCCGCGGAAAATACAGCATATGAAAAAATGTCTAAAGACAAAGTGTACCAGAAGAAACGGTCCGAGATAGAAAAGGAAAATGATGACCGATGGAAAAAATGACATAAACAAATCTTTGTCCATCTAATTAAAACAATCATTTATCTATAATTGAAATAGTAAAATTATTTTCGCCATTATTACTCAATTTATGTGATAAATAGTATTCCTACAATATTCCTCTCAAACATGGAAAGCTTAGTCCAGCTCGGATGGAGGGTGCGGTGAGAGAAGTCTCATCGGCAAAACCATTTTTTCCTCACGCACCATCAGAAAACAACAGGTCGAGCCGATCAAAGTCGCTGGGCATCTGTCACTTAAAGTAAAGGAAAAAACGTTTTCCGCCTTCGCCGCCGATCTGTGGAATTCGTTTCCCGAGCTGAGGTCCTCCCCCACACGTGGTGCAGCAACGGTAGTTGCCAAAAACATTTCTAAAATAGCGCCAATATAAAGTCTCTCTTGTTTTTGTCAAATGGCTTTGCTTATTATTATTATTTTTTATGGATTTTATTGTATATATATGTGTATTATATATATATATATAATTATTTATTGTTTTTATATAAGTTTTATATATTTTTTTTATAAACATTATCCTTTACGCCATAACTAGTTGAAAGAAATAGGTGTTATTTTTAAGGATGAATAAGACGATTACACACACACTTATCTATCCATGGGTCATCCTTTTATTTATCGAGTCATTTTTTCTTGACCCATTTCTTTCTAGACCGTCTTTTTCCATTTCTTCTGGACACCACTTTTAATACATGCCTTTCCCGCCACATGAAACTAGTTCTGATATGAAATTCAACAGAAGGAGAATACGTTAGAAGCAGGAGAAACGCATAAAGACGCACTTAAAAAGTTTAACTGAAGTTATTATATGTATATTTAGTATAATAAGGAACTTTTGACTCAACTTTTATGATGAAATGCTTATTTATATTTTATCTGCTATTCTCCTATGTGGAATAATGTTTAAAAATACTCGACTTTCCAAGAAAAAGAACATAGCATGGACAGCTTATTATTAGGAAGGTTCTTCAATTCACTTTACTAATGTAAGAATTTTGAGCCATTAGATGAAAATGGAGTAGCAGTTGTCTGTATCGCGTGACACTTTAATTCAATTAAACCACCATATTCAAGGAATGAAGACAAGCCTTCTTGTAAAATGGTTGCTTTACTATGAAAGCATTTCTTCTACTTACTTGATTACTTTGGTGTAGACAATGTGAATGCAGGTTTTCCTCCGGACGTAATACGCATATCTTTTAGTCACTCAAAAATATATATAAGTGCTGATAATGACCATAACCATTTCGTGTAGTACAGAAGACTATCGCTATGCTTTAAATTATTTGAATCATTAATGATTTTTAAATTAGGATGTGAATCTATAGAGGAAACATTCAGTGACTCCAATTTTTGGATTTACGTAAATTGTTTCTTGGAAATAAGTTAATAAATTATTAAGACTTGCCTGCGAAAAATAGGGTATTCAATTCCGGTAAAAGTTATTATCAACTAACGGTTCAATTTTTAACACTAATAATTAAATTCAGTCCAATATTTTATTTATAACAAACTCAGTAACGAGTAGATATATAAAAATGGAACTTTGTCATCTAAAGTATGAAAAATTTTTTATATATAAATATAAATGTTTAATTTACCAAATATTCTAAAATGATTTTTATAAGTTAAAATTCTACTATATTATTATATATAATATATATATATATATATATATATATATATATACATATATTATAATATATATATCAGGAAACGACCGGACACCTTTATTTTCGCCGGGACCTGGGGCTGGGACTTAAATTTTTGTAGCCGTGCCGGGCCAAAAAAAGGCGTGGACTTAATAAAAAAATTCGTTCCTTCGACATTCTGAAGTGGCGACGTTTTTTTCTTATAAAAGAAATTTCCCAAATAAGTGACGACTTTTTTTTAGAAAATAGTTTTTTTAAAAGTGATGACGTTTTTTTAGGAAAGAATCTCCAAAAAAGTGATGACTTTTTTTTTAGGAACGATCTCCCAAAAAAGTGATGACGTTTTATTTTAGAAAAAGAATCGGCAAAAAAAAGTGATGACAATTTTTAGAAAAGAATCTCCAAAAAAAGTGACGACGTTTTTTTTTCAGAAAATAATTTCTGAAAAATGTGATGAGTATCTCAAAAAAAATCTTTCTAATTTTTTTTTAAAATGACAAACGAAAAATATTGATGTTTGGGCCCGGTATAAAAAATTGGGACACCGGCCAGGCCGGACGCTCAAAAAACAGCCGTACCCGGTCGTTTCCTGATATACCTATATAAATATATTATTAGGGGGTATTATAGAAACTAAACCCATTACTTCCATTACGTACTTTAAAGTACGTGTTGTAACCTGATTTTGTGGTATTATGCTGTTCAAATACTTTATCTTAGAAGCTTATTTTATAAATAAAATAGATAGATTTACGTGTTAATAACATTCATTATTTTATTTCATTGTACCGACAACTGATTCAGTTTGTTATAAATAGTCAAAGAATAAAGTCAATATTTCAAAATGAAAAAATCTGTGCTCCCATTAAGTTCAACCATTAAAAAAACGTAAGTATTGTCACATTTTTAATTTTTTTTCTTTATTTACTTAAGATATAGTTCCAAACTTTTTTCTCAATGAAAAAAAAATGTCGTAATTGTAGTTTTTGTGGTCAAAATTATATTGTAGATTTTGAACGTACTTTAAAGTACGTGATGGAAGATGACCTGAAAATTTGTGTTTGTTTATTATACATATTATATCGTTATAATTTTTTTTTTGGGACATTCAGAACTTTTGGACTTAGCACAATTGAAATTTTGGATCTACTTGATGACTACCCTCCAAACAATCCAACGGATATTGTGATTTTCCTTCCTCTTGAGACAAACGATTTAAGTGATGAGGAGTGGCTATATGACAGCATCTTCCAAAATAATGTATTGGGAAACGAGGGAAGATACATGCAACAACTTTGGAAAAAATGTATCTCCAGATCAAACTATGAAAAACTAATACAATACACTTCGAAAGTATCCCAAATCCTAAAAATACATTATGGAAAGTACAACCTTTGATGGACGGCATAAATCAAACTGCAAAAATGTATGTTCAAAGAACTGAGTATATTTCGATCGATGAGTCAGTGGTGAAATTTTTTGGACCTCATCCCCTCAAACAATTTTTGCGTGGAAAAACAGTACGCTTCGGTTTCAAGATCTGGTGTGCATGTACTCCATTTGGAGAGCTCCTCTATTGTCTTCCCTATAGGGGAAATACAAAGATTACACCAAGAGGACTTGGACAGGGTCCAGATGTGGTCGTTTAAATGGTAGAGCAACTTGATCTAAAACAAGGCCATAAGATTGTTTGTGATAATATATTTGCTTCTCTTGACCTTATGGATTATTTGGGATCTAAAGGCCTTGGAATAGTTGGAACAATGAGGCAAAAAAAATCTGAATCTACCAACACAAAAATCAATGAACAAGGCGAACAAAGGTTTTATGAAATATGTTTATATTGACAACTATTTGTGCGTTACAGCGTGGAAAGATTCAGGGTCAGCTTTCATAGGGTCAAACTTTTTGGATTCAGAGCTAATTGGATATGTGAACAAATACAATCGAGAACAACCAGATCCGGCAGCAGGCCAAGGCTTTTGGAGGGACCCTACAGTTGTTATGGGGGGGGCACAATTGGCACATTCATAAAAGATTGGGCCCACGTCACTCAGTGGGCGGGCCTCACCCCCCTGGGGCCCGCACATCCCGCCGGGCCTGAGAACAACGGAAGAAGATACCCACAGCATGCCCTAATTCATCTATCGTTTAGAGTCAAAATATGGCTTGCTGGATAACTCAGTCTCAAATTATAGAATTACTTCGCGGACTAAAAAATGGCATTGGGCATTATACAACTGGTTTCTGAATGTCCAAATGGTGCAGGCCTGGCGCCTCTATAGACGAGTTGGAAAGCTAAAAAATGTAAGGAAAAGGAAAACAAGCAAAAGAGATCCTTTTTTCGCTGCTAAAGATGTGATGTGGGTCTTCACCCACAATACTTGACGGACTACCACACAAAAAAGTAAATGAAAATAAAATATTGTTCATAGGTATTTGCATAAGTTATAAAGCAAATAATTTGTAAGAATTGTATATAAATGAAAATATTTATTTTGATATGCTTAGTTTCTCAATAAAAGTAAAAAAGTGAAAGAAATTTTTTTCCTAGTTCTTCCATCACGTACTTTAAAGTACGTGGCCATTGCTAAGGTCTGAGGGGCGGTAGAGAAAAAAATATCATTATTATCCATATTTATACTAAAAGGAATAACATATCAAATTTTCAGCGAAAAAAAATAATTTTAAAGGGGTCATGGAAGTAATGGGTTAAGATATCAAATTTATCCCCCCGCGAAAGTTGCGTCATAAGAAATTAAATGATCGTAGAAAAATGGATTTTGGTTTGACCCCCCTTACCCCCCCCCAAATTGCGTTCAAAGGTTTCGTTATGAAGCAAAACTTTTTGTTATTACTTATTTTGAAAAAAATAAATTTTACAAATGTAGCTATGATCAATTTATGACTTTGTTATTTTTGTAAATTTTCGTCAAATAATATTTAGTGCTAATAAATGAACAAAGTGCTGAGGAACCAACCATTTTTTAAATAACGACTCCTACTAGGGTACTTTATAGTTTCAAGAAAGAAAAAGAAAAAGTGGGTATTCATGTTGATGGTTTTAAGTAATTTTTTAAATTCGTTTGCTTTTAACATCTTAATTTTCATACAGTAACTCCATCACATGGTTGAGAATATAAATCTATGACGTTGATTATATCCATAAACTTTGCAGATAATAATATAATGACGAAAAAAATATTTTTAGAACTCCACCATGAATACATTGATCACGTATTACTAAAAAGTGGCATAGCGGAAGATCAAGCGAAATAACTACTTTCAGTAGTCGAAGAACATTAATGACTTGACACTTTGGTCACTGTTGTGTGTTACAGATGCAACACCAATGTCAGAATATGGTAAGGAGTAATAAAAAGACTCGAGTTATGTCTTAAAAGTCCACTTCAGTGGATTTTGTCTTCTACACATGAATGAGTTACCTTTTAAAGAAGTTGTTAACATTTAGATGGCGCACAAAAAGGACCTCGGACTTATGAAGGTACCATAGGGAAATAATTAATACAGACTTTACCAAAAAATCTATAAAAAGTTTTTAAATACTTGTAGGAAAAGTAAAATACTTAAATCAAAGTTTACTGTATTCTTTAAGCTCAGATAATAATATATATACGAAATTCCATTAGAAATACAAACAGGAAAATTTTCAAATTCAAGCTTTTGCTACAGGTCTCCAGGAGCATTACATGAGGCAAAATGTCTTACCAAAGCCAACAGAATTTTAAGATCCTATATTTCACAAAAAAGTCCATGTGAGTCTCACATAAAACTTGTAAAATTTATACTAAAATTTTACTCTCCTATATGGATTCAAACAAGTTAAATCCTCTTAAGCAAACGTATTTAAAAAATAACTTAAAAACATCAACATGAGTACCCTCTTTTTCTTTTTCCTTCTTGAAATTATAAAGAACTCTAGTAGGAGCCGTTATTTAAAAAATTGTTGGTGCGTCAGCACTTTTGTTAATTTATTGGCACTAAATATTATTTGACAAAAATTTGCAAAAATAAAAAAGTCATAAATTGATCATAGCTAAACTTTTTCAAAATAAGTAATAACAAAAAAGTTTTGCTTCATAACGAAACCTTTGAACGCAATTTGGGGGGGGTAAGGGGGGGGTCAAACCAAAATCCATTTTTCTACGATCATTTAGTTTCTATGACGCAACTTTCGCGGGGGGATAAATTTTGATATCTTAATATTAGATTTTCTATAATACCCCCTAATATATATATATATATTGCGAGCTTACCAAATTCGTTTTACTTATAACTCCCTCAACAATCGATTAGAGCCAAAAACATTTCCCATGCCTAGAAAATTACTCGTTGACAGAGTAATTCTTCTACAATCAATTAGTTCCTAAAAGACGCAACTTTCCGAGGGAGTGTACGTCTGATATCTCAATTTTGATTTCTATAATCCCCCCTAATTTACTTTTTATTTCACGTCATATGGATTTTTTTGTGGACTCATGCTTTCAATATATAATAAATGAATGCCTAAAGTTTTCTCTTTCTTCGACATTTTTTTATTCTTCTGTCACTAAGTAAATTAAAGAGAAATGGTTAATCAATTTATATTTAACTCAGCACCAAATTGTAGAACCTTTCGTTTGGTTTCAATTGCTCATAAATGCAAACCATAACTTTTGTTGTATGAATAATAAGCCGAACCTTTGATCTAAAGCATGACCGGGTGGTCCTCTTGATTTTATCTCTCTTGTTGTGGGTATAATAAAGTCATTTTTCATCACCCGTATTGAAAACCCTTCCTTTGTTGCCGCCGGAGCAGTTGTTCACTGATTTAAAAAAAACGAGACTCAACGTCTCTTGGCTTCAAATCATAAGGCACCCAAGTTCCTTGCTTTTGAATCATTACCATCCCTTGCAAACACTTGGAAATGGCTTTACCCTCCTAATGCTGACGCAAGCTCTTAAGCAAGGATCCTCGATAAGCAATGCCTCGAATTCAGCGTCTTCAAACGTTTTTGGTCTTAACATCACGGCACGTTGTTTCACTTAGAGTAGCATCTTTGTAAGCTTTTTAGAGCTCATAATACGCTTTCGACGCAGTTCTATTCGAATTAAAAGAAAAGCAACACGCAAATGACGCGTAATTAGCACAAATGAGACATATTCTCACAAATGAAAGTATATGACCCAATTACAAAACCACTTATGTGTCTAATTGGTTTTTTTTACATGACGTCTTAGCTTGATTCATGACATTTTTTGAATATGTCTCAATAGGTCTACTGTTAGAGTCATTTAAAAAATCAGTGATAACTTCGTTGTACACCTAATTTGTTTTGAGTAATGTTTTATTTTTATGCCTATCTTTATTAATATATCACAGTTTCACTAATGAAGCATTTTAAATTTTCAGTTGAGGTGTGATCATTTCCATAGGATACCTAATTATGGAACGAAATGAAATGACAGAGTTTTCTTTAATTATATGATGACTGATTGTTAAATTATATCTTAATTAAGACGTCATATTATATTATACATAATTATGTCATGGTATCTTGCTCGTACTAAAACAATTTATTTACGTTCTTCTGGTGTAAAAAATCCACATTGAAATGTATATTCAAATGCCTCAGCTTTATTCATTATAAAGTTATGATTTTCAGGACTTTGCTAGACTTGTATTGAAATATGACGCTCTTTCTGATACATAAAGTCGTTTGTTCGTCGGTAGACGTTCAGTGGACTCACAATCCATGCTATTACATCCTATATGAGTTATTTGCCTGGAGACCGCCCAAAAAATATTTTTCTAAATATATATGTGTATTTGGTAACATTTCATAATGTTGCCCTTTGGTTCAAGGCGTTCTGTTACAACCTCGCGGGTCAAGGGGAACCCTATAGGACTGACAAATTGGTGGAAGATACATCTCCCTCCTAGACCGAATCAATTATTAATAACATTTATATATCTTATGAACAATTGAATCCAAGTTTTATTTTTTAAGCGTTTTTCGTGTTTTATACTTTATATATTGACAATTTGTTCCCTACCACTTTTCTATTTACAAGAATGTTATATGAATGAAATATAATTTATAACCATAAAAAAAATGTTGCCCTTTTAAGTTCTATCAATTTTAATGATTAAATGGTGAGATTGATTGCCTTAAAGAATAAAAGATAAATACACTTATCGATATATTAACATGAAAATGAGTAAATATTTTTTTATTAGTAAGTAAATTATCCTGTTGGAGCTGACATCATCTGGATCTGACTTTATATTATATGGATTTTAAAACTGATCTTTGTCCTCCATGTAAAGACATATGAAAAAAAAGCTGTTGATTGGAAGTGAATTTTATTGCTAAGGATTATATCTTCTTATTTCTTATTTCAAATATAAGAACATATGGTTATAATTTAAACATTTTAAAGGCGGGACCTACGTGATTTTTAAACTCAGCATAACGTTTGACATTTTTCTTATTCGATTCCATATAGCGCATATTATAGATGTTAAAAAAATGTATACCACTTTAGAGTTACATTACAGTATGTCCAAAAATTGATGGTGATGTCAATATAGTATGTTTCATAAATCAAATTAACTTTTGGTCGAATAAGAATGAAATATGGCTGGTAATAATTATTAAATATTATTGGGGTTTTCTTAAATGACACTCTAATGATTGTATTATACATCCGTATCAAAGGGAATAGAAAACATCTTAGAAAGTTAGTTACGAATTCAATATCGGATTGGCGAGAAAGCGCTTTTGAGTGACCATGAATACATGATAAGGGTGGTTCAGGCTACAAAGACGTTACTCAAAGATATAGACTCCTTTCAGATTCATGATTGTGGTTGAAAACCTTTGTAAGTGAAGAGGGTCTAGAAATGAAAAAAATTGGCAAAATTCCCAAGCTGATAATTTTTCTAAAGAGGCCATCCGAAAGAAAACTTGCAGCAACATTAACTCCCAATGACTATTCAATACCCAAGTCACGTGTCCACAACTACCTGAGTCACTTATTGAATTTTTTCCAAAAAGCCTCGTCAGTACTCAAATTTCTGAAAATCTAAGGAAGGATTTGAAAAAATGTTAGTTTTCGACCAAAATGAACTTTATTAAATTCATCAGCAACTTCAAACGAAAACGGCTGAAAAAAGCTGTGGAAAAAGTCTTCGAATACTATAAATAATCTGTACGAATGGATGTCAAAAAGAATCAAATGTTTTTTATACATAAAGGTAAATATGTAAATAAAGTGTTTTCGGCAAACAAAAGGTAAATACATGATTTTGAAAACCAACATCAATTTATAGACAAATTATACATACATCAACTTCGCCTAAGTCAAAATTGTATTTGTCGAAAAAGTCGCCTAACTCGATATATATAAAAGTCCCATTTTTTCTCCATTGACATGTGGTGTAATAAAATCGTACAAGTCGATTTTTGTAAGTCCGATATTTCGCCTAAGTCGAACAGATATTTTGACAGTAAAAATAACATAACCAGAAATAACTTCGCATAGTCGAAGAGGGCGCTCACTTTCAAAAATAAGCCCGCATGCACTGCGCCTATCGTTCACACTGTGTATTACAAGGAAGCAGACACAGATGGTTGAAGTGGAGAAAAATATTGAACACTTAAGAATTTGATTGGCTGAGAGGAGGGAGTTAAAAAAAGGAAAAAAAA
>CP045901.1:2132291-2184661 GCA_013387185.1 Caligus rogercresseyi | reverse complement strand
TGTTTTTGAAATGTTAGCAACATTGTGGATTTTCTGTTTCTTGGTGATAAAAGAAGACGACATACAAAGTTTGAACAAAATCGGTCAACATTACGAGGTCGCGTAACGAGGTCAAAGTTTTAAAAAATTAGTAATATATAGTTTTCTGCAAATTTCTTCTAAACGGGTGGACATTACAGACTTCAGATAATTATTATTTAAAGAAATCTAATTTACTACCAGACGTAGGTTTGATGTTTTTTAATAAAACAAAGTTTTCAGTAAAAACAAAGAAAAAAATGAGAGTGTGTAAAGTTAGCTTATTTCATAGCTTTTTTGTATCAATTAACTTCACTCGCCTGTAGAAGATGACTTGTTCGCTTCAGAGTAAAATAGTACTTTTAAGTTTAGTAAAACTTTAGATGATAAATCCAAAAAATGACCTTGGTTGCATTCTATCAATTCAGAATTCAGTACAATCTGAGTTTACATCATATGATTCAGAGCCTGATATTGACCTATAAGAAATCGATTATGAAAAATAAATAATAATGTGTTTCTTAGATATGCGTCAAGGTATCCTCTCAAAATTTTACTTTGTCTCTGACGCATACATAATCCATTATATGCGTCATTTTGTACGCGAGATAGGCTTTTTTAAATGTACATATAACTCTCTACTATTAAATTGACATGATTTAGTATACCAAAATATTAAAGCTGGTGTACCAAGCTTTCATTTGATATGCTTGGTGTTCTAAAAATCGCTATACTTTAAGAGATATAAACAAATACGTACTCTACCCAAAAATTGATCTTTTGATATGAGAATATACGATTACCATATGGTAACTGCTGTAAGTGAAACCTGGATAGGAAGAAAAAGAAGGGAGAGAAGTTGAAGGCAAAATACTCTCTCCCTTCTTTCTATCCAGGTAACACTAACCAGCATTACCAAATGGTAATCGTATTCTCATATCAAAAGATCAATTTGGGGGCGTGAGGCGTACGTATTTGCTTATATCTCTTAAAGTATAGCGATTTTTAGAACACCAAACATATCAAATGAAAGCTTGGTTAACCAGCTTTAATATTTTGGTATACTGAATCATGTCAATATAATAAGTAGAGAGTTATATGTACATTAAAAAAGCTTATCTCGCGTACAAAATGACGCATATAATGGATTATGTATGCGTCAGAGACAAAGTAAAATTTTGAGAGGATACCTTGACCCATATCTAAGAAAAACATTATTATTATTATTTTAAATAATCGATTTCTTATATGTCAATACAGGCTCTGAATCATATGATGTTACTCAGATTGTACTGAATTCTTAATTGATAGAATGCAACTAAGGTCATTTTTGGATTTATCATTTAAAGTGTACTAAACTTAAAAGTACTATTTACTCTGAAGCGAACAAGTCATCTTCTACAGGCGAGTGAAGTTATTGATACAAAAAGCTATGAAATAAGCTAACATACACACTCCATTTTTTTCTTTGTTTTACTGAAAACTTTGTTTTATGAAAAACATCAAACATACGTCTGGTAGTAAATAAGATTCCTTTAAACTAATAATTATTACTGAAGTCCGTAATGTCACCATTTAGAAGAAATTTGCGGAAAACTATATATTTACTAATTTTTAAAAATATATACATATATATATATATGGAAATGACCGGGACACTTTTTTTCGCTGGGACCCGGGCAAGGACTTAAATTTTTGAAGTCGGGCCGGGACTTCAGTATATTTTCGTTCCTTTGTCATTCTGGAAGTGACGACTTTTTTTAAGAAATGAATTTTCCTAAAGTTTAAAAACATTTTCTAAAAAAAGTGAGAACTTTTTTTAGAAATATTTTTAAGTTCTTTTTAAATTTTAAAAATCTTTTTACGAAATGAAAAGACAAGCCAAATGATCAACAATAGAATCCAGAGAGGCAGAGCGTTCTAAGACTATTTGTTTCGATAAAATTGCATCCATAAAAATTAACATACTAGCAGTTAATGTTTTTTTTTGTTAAATATCTCAATTTCTAGTGCCGCCCCCTGGTTATGTTGAGCCGGAGATTGAAGGTTATTCAAACAGCTACAAAATAAACTAATTCTTAAGCGAAAATGCAAGCATGATAAACAAAAAACAAGCCTAATCATGAGAACGGAGAGGTGAAGAGTGATGAAAAAGTGGGTAATGAAGAGAAAAAGAAGATGTCTTATTCTAGCATTGCTGGAAAAAATAAAAACTACATATATGAAAGATCTGAATGTAAATCCTATGTGGAAAAAGCTATTTCTTGATTGGAAGGACAAGGAAGGCATGTGCCTGAGAGGTTTTCTCCAGAAATAACCACTGCAAAAAAATCTTTGAACTATTGGACTTGAAAATGGAAGAAATTCTCCTTATCAATGATTGTAGAAGCCAAATAGGATACATCATCATAGAGTTCAAACGTCCAATAAATGTGTTAACTAAATTTGAGTCTATTAAAAGTCACTTGGAAGCAGATGAAAAAATTAACTTCTGTATCAGAGGACTTGCCAATTAAAATCGACACAAAACCCTAAAGAGGTAATTGTAAAGAATGCCTCAGAAATCGACCTACCAGCTTTGAAGGAAATAATGACGGAATTTGGGGAAGTTATGGGTGAATTTAGGCGTATTCCTCACTCAATGTCTACAGAGAAAGAAGAACACAAGCTTTTTTCTCGGCAATTCTGTAAAGTAATGTCTGGCAAGGTCAAGTTCTGGATCAAGCCAAAAAGAAGATACCCATATTTGTTCCTGTTAAGGGACAAAAGGTTGAATTGATCTCTAACCATCAACAATTGAAATGTTTTAAATGTCTCCAAGTGGGCCACACCAGAATGAGATGCCAGCTTCAAAAAAAGATAACCTATTCTGATTTTGAAAAAAGCTTTAGACAAGAACTTGGCTTCCCAATAAGGATAACGAGCATGGAAGAAAAAGAGCTACTGAAGAGGTTGCTCGACGGGAAGAGGAAGAAAACGGAGAAGTTCCTGAAAGGACAGGAAAGTTTTGGGAGAAAAAGTAACTGAAAATAAGGAATGCGATCGGGAAAGAGGGGAAGACAAGGACGAAGAAAATAGTTCCGAGGCCTCCCAAGCTCCTATGGATCACACGGCAATTGAAACAAGGAATATGAATGTGAGGATCTCAGAAAGTGTCGCTGGAGACACGGGAGGAGGAAAACCCAAAGGAGATTTACTATCGACGAAAACAACCCTCAGGGAGGAATGGAAGACCATCCTCAGAAAACGTCAAAGTACTAAATCTCAAATTCCCTCTTCAAAAAACAAGGGAACAATGGATAGCCCTGAGGAAAAGATCCCTAAGGTGTCTCGTGATCGAAGGAGGTCCATCTCAATGATTAAACTAATGAATCGGGAACTTAGATTAACCTTATCGGAAGAAATCTTATCAGCACGGATACATGCAAGTACTGGGTTTTTTAAATTATTTTCCAATCTTATCATATTCGATAGAAGATATTTTTCTTTTTGAAATCAATGTTTGTTTATCCCTTGCCCTCAATTTTTTTTATGTTTACCACTCATAATATAATTTCCTTTAACACAAATTCCATCTCGGATGTGAAAAAGCAAAAACGAGTTTTAGATAACTTCTTGTCTTTCGACCAGATATTATTATATTATTATTTTTTAAAGACTTTATGAGTTAGAGATATATAAATAACGTATTTCTTTATGCGACACAAGACTAAGAGAAAATGAATTTAGAGGCGTAATTCCCTTTAATTATCAAATTCTTCAAGTCCCGGCAGTAAATAAGTTTGCCAAACACCCATCAAGAGGCATCCTATTGATTGTCAAAAAAATTCTTAAGCCAACCTGCACTGAGACGGATGTGAAGGGGGACTACTGTATTTTTTCCGTAGAATGGGGCAGCAAACTGATACGAATTATCTCAGTTTACGGACCTAACTCAGACGATCCCAATTTTATAATAGCTTAACCTCTAAGCTTGTATCTGATCTAGAGCCTAAAGAGAACTTTTTGTTATTAATGGGTGACTTTAATATAGCTCTCGATCAAGATAGAGATACTTTCATTTACAGAAATATAAATAATAAAAAAGCAAGAATGGCATTGAAGAAATTGCAGACAAAAAATAGTCTAATGGATGTTGCCCTTAAATTCAACAAAATCCCGGACCACACTTTTACTGTAACGAGGAAGGGGGCGATGTGTAAGAGTTCAAGACTTGATTACTTTTTATATCAGAAGAGCTCAACCCTTTTATCATAAATTACGAAACCTTACCTGCATTCTTATCTGATCATAAACCAATGATGTTAACCATTTGTGAACCTAGGAAACACTCAAAGAATGGCTGGAAATTAAATACGAGTTTGTTGGAGGACGTAACTACCCATCGCAAGATTGAGAAAATAATCGAGGAGATACTTTTCAAGTTGAAAGTGAAAATAATAAAAACACCGTCTCATGCACTTAAACTAATTCTTGATTGTTCTAGAAGAGAATATAGGAAGCTAGGAACGCACTTGAGTAATGAAAGGAAACAAAAAGTATTTGGTGTGAAAGAGAAAGAGCGAAAAAGGAGATATTTAATATATCCGATGGAGTTTTCAAGAACATCCAGGAATCATACGCTCAGGGTTGTTCAATTAGATCTGGAATAAAATAGTTCCAAAAGAACAAATAATTTTAGCACGTCTAAAAAAAGAGAATCATGCTCTATGTCAAAGACGAATATTAATGTTATCCATGATGGTGTTAAAATGATTGACGACCAAAGCCAAGTAGAAAAAACAATAATTGCACATTTTCAAAAAAAATACGCTTGTAAAGACTGTTTTAAATTTAACAGACAATGTTTTACATGCTGAGCAAAAGGTAAAGCTTTCAACCCAATGACCAAAAGAACATCCAGTCACCTCAATTCTGTTTTGGGCGGCCTCGAGGCGGAAATCACATCAGAAGAAGTTTCAAGTTTCATTATAAATTTAAAAAGAAAAATAAGACACCTGGCCCAGATGGCTTCCCAATGGAGTTTTATGTGAAATATTGTTCATCTTTGTCCCCACTGCTGGCATTAGTATACGGAGAGGCTATCTCCAAAGGCAAATTTGACACTTTCGTCACTAAAGGAAAACTAATTTTAATACCAAAGACTGGAAATGACCCTCGCTTTATTGAGAATTTGCGTCCTCTAACTATGCTCAACGCAGCCTATAAAATTTTCAGCGGAATTTTCGCTAAAAGACTACAAAGAGTTCTTCCTAACACTATCCATCCATCACATAAAGGTTTTGTGCAAGGCAGACATATGGCTGACGTGGTCCGTAACATTAAAGATGCAATTTCGGAAGCACAGAAACAATCTCTTGATATTGCTGTCATGAGCATAGATTTAAAAAAGCTTTTGACAGCGTATCACACGATTGGATTATAAATAGCCTAATTATGCAGGGCTTCAGTAACAAGTTTATAAGTATGATATATGTTTGCCTAAACAATCTTACTTCCTCTTATCTTAATAGTGGAAAAGTATTCCAAATAAATAGGGGATGCCGTCAAGGTGATCCCATTTCGCCGGCACTCTTCATTTGAGCTTTAAATCCTATATTAGAAGAAATAAATTGTTCGAAACAGGTGAAAGGTATTGAAATAGGTAATTTTGAGATGAAGGCTGGTGCTTTTGCGGATGATATCATACTGACGTATGCCGGGGACCAGAAAGAAATCGAGTGCTCCATCAATCAAACCTTCCATATCATTAGCACCAACGGTGAGTTGTCTGGCTTAGAAATAAACTTAAGTAAGACTCAACTCATTTCAAATTTCAATAATAACATTGGCTCTGATATCAAACAATCTTTTCAATTGAAGGTGCTGGGATCTTTTTTAACAGTTGATGATGGTGATATAGTCGAGAATGAAAAAAAGATTGAAACTACCATAAAGAAGGTCGCAGATGGACTAACATCATTGGTGGGAAAGAATTTGATTGCAAGAATTTTAATATGGAATACTTTTATTCGCCCCAAAGCTGTACATATTTTAAAATTGACACCCTTTTCAATGGTTTTAGCAGGGAAAGTACATCAACCATGTGAATATTTTTTGTTTCCTTATGGTAGATGCAAGCTAATTTCCTGGAATCGGCTAGTGTGCCCCCAAAAAGTAGATTAATATCTAATAGATTTTCAGAGCTTTTGGAAAGCAATACTATTTTCTTGGATTAAAAGAATATTAGAAAGGGGCTCAGTATGGTCTGAAATAATTGAGTCAGATATGCTGAAAGCACAAACAGAGGTTGTCGATAATATAAAAGGAAATGGCCCCGAAGCAGTCTTCGAGATAGCTCGGAAAATTAATTACTTTTGGCACGAAAATATTAATAGCAACGTGGGTCTGATCAATATGTTACTGGAGAAGATGGAATGGCAAGAGCCCACCTCTGGGAATAGTAGACTTTGTTTTTTTTTAGCGGAAACTTCCATAAAGAAATTGAATTATTTGGAGAAATTTTTAACAAAAATATTATTCGACTCCAAATGCAATTTTTGAACAAAAGGGTATTTTACATAATTTGAGTTTTAAAAGACGAGTTATTGGGCCACGGGATTGTTTTTACAACTTTATATTTTTTTAGTAATAAGTCGCTTAGATTATTTTTGTTAGGGGAAACATAAAAAAAACGTTTCTGACTCAAATTGATCGAAAATTAATGCTTATGGGAGTCATCCTTTGCTGTTTTCAAATGCCTCAACAATAGTCAGTTTGATTGCTCCATGTATTGGTTAAAGTACAGGATAGTATCGAGAACGTTATCTTTAGGAAGCATACATGGAAATTCGTACGCTGAAAGGCTATGTTTCTTTTGCAAAGAAAAGACTAAAACGCTAAATCATTTTCTAGTTGAGTGCACATTTATTTTAAAAATTCTCACTACATTATCAAACATATTTTAAAACAAATTTAAACTTATTTTATGTCCTAAAGAATTTGCATATTTATACTTGGGTCCACATAGTAATGAAGTTAATTTTATTACAACAAAAACACAGTTAATTTTATATAAATTTCGTTCTTCAAGATTAGTCCCTCCACATAATATTGTAAAGTATTTTAGTGATTTTTTTAAATATGTTAATGTAATGATGTAAATTTTTTTATAGTGTAACCAATTTGATGGAAAGTAGATTGTTGTACTGAGGTACCAAAAAAAAAAAAAAAAAGCAATGACAAGAATCTCTCTAGAAAAGTACGATATTTCTTTTTTTTTTTGAAGAGGAAGCGTCTTTAATATAATTATTATTTACTTATATGAAGTACTTCAGTATTACTTTAATTCTTAAAATTTTGCAAATTTATCCTATGAAACATTTCTTCATTATGTATTCTTTTATAATTATGTCCGCTTATGATGTAAGAGCAGCCTTGGTCATAAAACAATCACTGTTTTAAAGTCTTATCTTGGACTCTCTAGTCTTTATCTATTTGATACAGAAAATGCAAATCTACTCTGTCGTTCTTGTAGCTCTAAATATGAACTTTGTGGGCATTTTTTTTCTTAGTAATCTCTGCATTCAATGCTTACACAAACAAAAGAAGGAAACATGAGCAACATATAAATTTACAAATAGTATATATATATATAGATATATTTGTATTAAAGGGCAGTAAATCACGTTGGTTATATATATATATATATATATATATATAAAGTACAGATTCATGCAGCGAAGAAATCCATAACCTCTCTATTTCGTTTGCCTTTTAGGACACTCTCTTCACTAACATTTATAAATATGTGACTATTCAGCCAGAGATGAAAATTTGATAACACAACAGTATTATTTTGTTTTACTCATCATCATATTTGGAGTAAACTATATCACCCTCTTTGCCATCTAGGCACTGATTTATATAATAACATAATATAGAAAAAAAATCAGCCCACTTTTAAACTTTAAGCGTCTAAGCTCCATTTGAGGGGATTATTAAATAGTTTTGGGAATAAAAAAGAAAATTCTGTAATTAATGTTAATATCCAAGGATGTAGTGACACTTTGTTATGTTTAAGACTTTAAAATGACGTCACTATGTATTATTTTTTTATTGTCCCGTTTTCTATCTTGAGACTTGGTATTTAGACATTGACTCATAAAAGATAATAATTCCTTCCTTCCTTTTTCTTTTTTTGTTTCATCAGCTGCCCACTCCGACATTGATCTTCTCTTTCTATTCAGTCTATTGTGACTCCAGGTATTAGGTAGGTCGGGGATTCTAGGGCATTAGTGCGTAAAGTAAGATTGTTTCCTTTGATGTTTGTATTTCAATATATTGTCTAGTTTATAAATACAGGTACAGTAAGGACACGTAACTAAATAATATACATAATAGAGGCAACTTACAGTTGGATTAAAACCAAAATATTGTGAGTAGAATAGTAGAATGTGGTGCCACAAGACTAAATAAGATTGTATCAACAGTAAGAGCTCGAGGGCCCAGTGAATCTTGTTTGGAACCCCTAATATGCCATTGATGTGTTAAGTGAAACATTGAATGTACATTGGGTAGCGGTAGGGTATTCATAAATGTTCAGAATAGTATATAAATGTCGAAGCAACACTCGTATTTGTTAAAAGACGATCAAGTGATGTCATTCAACTCCCATTGGGATGAAAAAAATATTGGAAGTGTCACTCTCTCTTTAGTTATTGTGTTGTCTGTCGTTCGTTCGTATGTTTGTTTGTTTCCTTTTATCCCCGAAACGATGAATAGATCTTGACAAAATCTTGAGGGCTCAAGAAATGTTTAGTGGCGATGGACATTCACAGAAAATTCATTATCGTTATGTTTATTTTCTCCGCCAGATCATTTTTTTGACTATTTGGTAACTTTTTTAATTTCTTAAATTGCCAAATTACATACAGACAAAACTGTCGTTGGATGACTTTTAGATGTAAAGATGTGTTTTGGACTATTGGTACTTCAATATGTGTCTTATACGATTTTTTCGTAATGGTGCGTTAGATTTGAACAAAATAATATTTAGGGGATTTTGGGGTGATACGAAATATTTTTGATTGGTTGTTTTGTTCCCATAAAATTTATCGCTTATTTATTTGTTTAATCCTCGATATCTCCTAAGCACATACTTACATATTATCAAATTTCTATGGAAAAGTTTCAAGTGTCAAGGAAATATTAGGTCTAAGGGGATATTTTCGGGCAGCGTTCGGGTTAGCAACCGTTGTTACATTTTTAGTATTTCAATTGAAAATGAGTTCGTGAGTACCTTATACAGAGTCCCAAGTAGTTTTTGCTACATATCCGTCCTTATAACTTATCTACAACAGCCAATATGTCACCATTAATGATACAGACGAAAGATAATTCTTTAACAAAAAATATCATTTTACCTCAATAAAAACCACAGCACCTTTTGTAGCTGATGATGTGCACATATATATATAAGGTTTTTTTGCATGCCTTGTACAAGCGTCATAGAGAGTCCATGGATTGATCTAGGAATCGTCGAAAGGAAAGTTATGACGTAAGAGGGATTTGATGCGAAATAGGACATACAAATATGACTCATGATATGCTCATACTATCAATGGATGCAGTAATTTTTTTTACAAATACTCGATAAGATTGTATTGTGAATAAAGAGTGATGCATTGAGTTTAAATGGGATGTAATATGCTAATATACAGCTATAATGTTATCGCAAGATTTTATTGTGACGTTTAATGAAATATGAAAGTATATCTAGAAAAATGTTATAAATAATGATTTTTTTTTTCAACTATTATATTCTTAGTCATGCATTGTACTATGCATGTATTTTTGTATTTTAACGTACATCGTTTTCACAAATATAATGATGAATTAATACAATTGTAAAATGTTATATAAAGAAGTCCTTAATTTAACTTACAGCTTTCTTTAGCAAATATTTTTAACATTAAAGTTATATATTAATTTGACCTGATATATATTATATTTATTTTGGTATGTTTATTTTTTATGTGTTGAAAACATAGAGATATAGAGAGCTTATTGGACTCGTCAGAGAAATACGTCATTGTGTCAGAATATAGCTGAACGATGTTTCTCTGCTATTGGAGGGAGGAGAATACGTCATTGTGTTATGTTTATATCTATATGATTCTATCTCTATGATCAGCTTACGATGACGTAGTATCAATTACTTTGTTTATAGTGGACACACAGAAACAAAAGAACCCTGTTTCACTACTATTGAAGGGAATCAGCTCTCTATATCTTTATATCTCTATGGTTGAAAATGTAAGATTTATTAGAATATGATGCAATTAATATGTAGTAGGTAATGTTATATAAACATGTACCTATTTTGAATGTTGAAATTACATTTCAAAACGAGGAAATGGAGTACCTGGATTTGTGTATATAAATATATGTTTTTATATATTATAGCATGTCTCCTTTCATCAATGTTAATTTGTATGCTTATTATGGTTGTTAATCAATCAGGAAAGCTTAATTATCTCCAATTAGACGATTAGATAAACAGTTCTATAGTAGCAGCTACAAATGATCCTGAGGAGCGAAATCATACGAATAACTTATGGTATTTTGATACATATGACTATTATATATATATATTTCATATAGTCGAGGTGAGGGGAATTTGTCTCTTACTAGGAGGAGGGACTCGTTTCTTGATGTCCAAGGCATTTATCCCGGAGTCAAGACCGTCCCATTCGCCCCGGGAAGATAGAAGGAGGGATGGATGAAGGGATCGAGGGATCTCCAACAAGTTTGAAGTCTAGGCAAGAATGCTTTCATGGCACCCAAAAAAAGATTCCCAACTATGATCATTGATCAGTGGAGGCTCTATTATTTAACGATTGTTGATGGTGATGTCACTCTTGACTCTCTCTCCCCCCCTCATGTTTATTCATGTGTATATAAGGCGTTCGTTTTAAGCTGTGTAATTTTTTTTCCTGTGAAAATAGCTCTATCGCTGGCCATGGGTAGACTTGTATCATCAGTCCAAAAATTTTAAAAATTATTTTCTAAAAAAACGTCGTCGTTTTTTTCGAGATTTTTTAAAGGAAATTCTTTTCTAAAAAATAGAAGTCGTCACTTTCTTCGATATTTTTTTTCTTAAGGAAATTCTTTTCTAAAAAAAACGTCGTCACTTTGAGATGGACGAAGGAATGAAAATATACTAAAGTCTGGGTCGGGCAAAACCGGGCCGGGATTTTGATACACTTTCATTCCTTCATCATTCTGAAAGTGACAACGTTTTTAAAAGAAAACATTGTCCTAATTTTTAAAAAATCTAAAAAAAGATATGAAGTTTTTTTTGAAAATAATTTTTAAATATTATATTGAATTTTTCAAAATGATTTTCTAAAAAAACGTCGTCATTTCAGAATGACGGACAAACGAAAATATGCGTCCAAACGTTAAAAAACAGCTGGGCCGAGTACCCGTCGTTTTCTGATATATACCGGTGTAGAAAAAAATCGAGGACAGTACCTTTGAGTTATTTTCTTTTGGAATTGAGAGGTTTGGAGAGTAAACTTTATATAAACCGTGTCTTTTTCAGAAGTTTTCCCTACTTTTTTGTTTATAAACATTTATTTACGACCCTTATAAATACGACATGGAAGCCAAGCGTATGTCATATCCACACTTCTTGACGCGGGTTGGACCAAGACAGCAATTTCCAACTCGAGCTTCACCCGTGGATGTAACTACACCAAGCATCATCAGAGAAGCTGGGTGTTTTGTAGTCGTATGGAACCTTCTTGAATCATTCTCTTGTGTATCCTCAAATACAACAAAACGATAATTTTGACGATTAACAAGGGATCGACGGTAAAAGTCTTTTCGTCTGAGAAGAAGATAATGCGGCCTCCATTCGACTTCAGTGAATTCAAGAGCTTCTTGGATCTCTGTAACCTCCTTTCACGTTGTTTTTGTGTCAACAATGGCCTCTTTACAAGCCTAAGACTTTTTCCACCCATTTTTTAACCTCTTTGGACACGCTGGTCTTGTGGATGCCCAAATCCTTGGTCACGGCTGTCATGGACTTGGTTGGGTTGCGTTTGAGGAGGTTTTTGATTATAGTTGGGTTCATCTTTTTCGGCCGGTCACTCCCAGGTTTCCATTTAAGGTACCCCGATTCATTTTTTTAACTTTGCAACCTTGTATACGAAACTCCTGGCACATTTGAGATGGTTGGAAATTGCTGTCTTGGTCCAACCCGCGTCAAGAAGTGTGGATACTGACATACGCTTGGCTTCCATGTCGTATTTATAAGGGTCGTACAATAATGTTTAAAAACAAAAAAGTAGGGAAAATTTCTGAAAAAGACACGTTTTATATAAAGTTTACTCTCCAAACCTCTCAATTCAAAAGAAAATAACTCAAGGTACTGTCCTCGATTTTTTTCTACCCCGGTATATATATATCAATGTTATAATGTTTATTTATTTTTAAGCTATACCACGGTTTCAATTCTATCGAACCAATATGAGTCAAAAAAACCAAAAGTTACACAAAAGAGTATTATTTGACTAAAATTCAATATATGAATATTTGTTTAAGACATCTATTCAAAACATGTTTTAAACACATTTACAAATGATAACTCTTGCATTCTTGGAAATGCTTCCAGAAAAAACTATGTACCATTCAGATAATGATGTAAAGAAAATTACATTTTATCATAATATTTCCAATGAGTTTAAAATAACGAATATGATTATAACTTAATAAAATTGGTTTCGTTTTTTGTATAAAAAAAGTATATTACAAATATGTGGAAAAGTGAAAAAAGATATATAATTTAATTTTTGAAATTATGCCACTCTGATTGCTTTAGAATAAGTATCATATTAAATGCAGTATTTTTCTAAAAATAGAACACACTTCGATTGGAGAACAGTTTTATGTAATAACTCTATCATTAAAAGTTTTTGAAAGGATTAATTGAAAGTTTTACACACATAATGTTCTTGTGCCATCATAAATTATTTACCTTTTATTTTTGTATATTTCATTTGTAGTTTTATTTCTTAAAATTTGTAGTTTATTTGTTGACTTTGAAAATATTTTAAAGTGTTTATACCTTCTATGGTTTGGTAACTCCGATATTTTGTAAAATTATTTTTCGAATACAAATACACGAATCCCAATTTGTAATTCAGTTATGATATTTCAATTAAAGGTTCGTCTATTTTTGATTATGAAAAAAATGCCTTAATTTTTGAGTGCCCAGTATTAATGATACAATATTCAAATTGGTGTTTGATCATTTGTTCAGCTATCGGAGATTGAGTAAATACATGATGATTAAGGCGTGTTCAACTCTCAATGTTGTGGACGCAGGTTCGAATACTCCCGAGAGGGAATTGCCATTTTTGGTCTACCTCAGTGATAAGACTAATTTACACTTATTTATATCCATAAGGATGCACTTATATTGAACCAATTAGGCAAAAAAAGTTTTAATGTATTTTATATTTACACTTTATAAAATTTCCGCATATTACCGACATGTTTTTAACCGGAAAAACAAAAACTTGTTTATTCATATCCCGAGAGGGAATGGTCATTCTTGATCTACCTCATTGATATGATATCCTATGTTCGAGTGACTAATTTAAACGCTATTATGCTTATTTATATCCAGTCGGAAGCTGCAATTCTGTCGAACCAAAGAGGCATAAAAATAACTCACCTTCGAATCAAACTAAGAATATTCCATGGATTTGGATCATGCCATAGGAAAATGACTCCGTCCTCTGAAATGCTGAGATCGATCTCAATGGCGTTTGCTCCCGAGGCGATGGCAGAGCGAGTGGCGGCAATGGTGTTCTCGCAGTAGTTGATGGGATCTCCACCTGCATGACCCACAAGGAGAAACTTGCGTCCTCGTTGACTAGGAGAGGTTGAGTTGAGGAAACAGCCTCCTCTGCTTCCAGAGGGAATGGCTCCCCCACTCACGAGGGACAGAAGAGTCAAGAGTACCAGGAGCTCCATGAAGACTCTTTCGAAATGAGGTAGAGGATATTATGATGCAAGGAGACTCTGGAAAACGGGGATATTTATAGAGTTAAAGTACTTTATTTTTTTTTATTATTTTAAATCACATATATTTCATTTATCCCTATTTAAATAATAATAGAGAGAAAACTAAAAAAAGAACATAGTACATAAAATATAAAGGCGAATATATACCAAATAAAATAAAGCTTTCAAACAACCATACATAAAACAGATTTAAAAAACAGACATACAAAAAGTATTAAAAGGACCGTGATCTTTAAAAATAATATCATCAAAACATTCTAAAAAATTAAATTATTTTAAGCAACGGTCACAATAGAATTGGATAACTTTATTTTCGTAAAATATGCAAAGCTATCAGGGTTTTAATTTGGCAACTAGAGGACTTTGAGAGTGCAAACCTCCGCCGATCCCCACCAAACGAATCACTTGGTCTTTTTGTCATTTGCCAATAGATGTAGCTGTGCTGTGCTCTCCTCTTTGAGAGCACAGCACAGCGACATCTTTTGAAGAGTAGGCTAACTTGAAATATTTATTAGTATTTAGTTCATTTTGCATCTTAAAGAAGCACTCAGAGATGCCAAAATTTAATCACTTGTTCCTTTTGGCATTTCCAACAACTCCACAAAATTTCATTTGAATCCGTTCCCCACTTTTTGAGTTATCCTGCTGACAAGCAAACAAACCAACCAACCAATGCCAGTGAAGACAATACCTCCTTCGGCGGAGGTAATTACATTGGAGGCGGTTTAAAGTACTTTATTGTTGTTATGCATTGGCCTCATATATGTACATTATAAAATGTCCAATACCTACATATTGAAGACGATTGCAGGCAAGGGTATAAATGCTCCTACAACAAAAACAATCTTAAGTTTGATATAATATCGCTTTATTCAGAAATACTCTTATCATTCTTTTATTCATTTCATGAACTTACTTTTGTATCTTCTTCCATGACTTGATAACTCTAATATGAGAGCGAGATTATTATTAGAATGGGTACCGAAATAAATAGGTAATGGAGGTTCCTAACTAAAGTTCAAAAATCAACAACTTAAAAAAAGTTTGTTTGTTTGTTTGTTAGCTCCTAGATTGGACCCACCTCCCCGAAACTTCTTTATTATTAAAAATATGTTAAACTAGAGGACTCAGAGAGCGAAAACCTCCGCCGATCCCAACCAAACAAGAGCCTGAACTCAATAGTACCATTCAAACATTCTCCCTTTCACACGCCAAAATATCCCTCGATTTTCTATCTCTAATCAGTGTTTACACTCTAGAGGTACATGGAAAGAAAAAGAAAACTGACGTCATCAAGAGGAGAGCACAGCACAGCGACATCTATTGGAAGAGTAGGATAACTTGAAATATTTATTAGTATTTAGCTCATTTTGCATCTTAAGAAGCACTCAGAGATGCCAAAACTTAATCACTTGTTCCTTTTGGCATTTCCAACAACTCCACAAAGTTTCATCTGAATCCGTTCCGCACTTTTTGAGTTATCCTGCTGACAAACAAACTAACAAACACACCAACCACCAACACCAGTGAAAACAATACCTCCTTCGGCGGAGGTAAAAACACATAAACATCTACTTATACTTTAAAAATATATACTCCAAGTATAACTTCCTATCTTTAATCTCTCCCTTGAGAGCCATCATTCTTTCCATTGTTACTGAGCAGTCGAAGATGAGGTGGTGTGGAGTTTCGTCATCCTCGTTACATAGTCAACAAGTTGGGCGTATGGCCTTTCTCAACTTGAATAGATGCCTGTTGAGTCCGATGTGCCCGCTAATAATGCCAACAATGACAAAAGTTTGAGTTCTTTTGAATTTGAAGATTCTATTACTTTTGTACTCTTCTTCCATGACTTGATAACTCTAATATGAAAGCGGGATTATTAATTAATTTGCTAAAGTCCTTCTGAATAAATAGACTATTTTTATTCATTATTGTTTCAATATATAATTATAATGCTATTAAAAATGATGCGTTAATTACATATATAATTACAAAGATCAAAGTAATTTGCGATGAGGCATTCAGTTAAACCTATTTGGTTTTTGAGGAGGGTAAAATCTCTCAGGAAGAGTCAATAAGTATTCTCAGGAACCAAATTAAATTATCTGTTTCTTATGAACTAATCACAGATACATATATTTAGTTTCCTTTAAACTTCAAAATGTCCAGATCCGATCATCATCGAAACATGAAGTTTTTTCTATGATTAGATAAGCTCTTATTCATATATAGCTGGATTATAAGGTGTGTATTTATTTTCTTAATTCCACGCCAGGCTAAGTAAATTGTTTGCACAAAGTCCATTATCATCTTTTACTTCATACAAAAATACAGTTATTTGCCAAATAAGGAAACCAAGAGCAGCAAGCAGCTTGTTAGATACAGAAACTATCTATTATGTACAAAGTCGATGGATAGACAAAAAAGAAAGTTGCAATTAATTCGCCAAATGAGAAGAAAAAAAATAATGATATTTCTGAACTTTCAACTGCCTACAACGCAGCTTTTCTTATTTTTTGAGTCACTGAAAACGTAATAGTTTACTATTGCATATATACTTGTTTACAAAGTTTTAATTGTTGTTCGACTAATTGATATTTATTCCTCGAATCGCAACTATGCTGAAAGGGTCGAAAATGCAAGCATAGAGGCTTGAATCCTATATTTTATTTCACCTTTTCTTGTATATGTACAAAGATATGAGTATTATGATTTAGTTCATCATTGGTGGTGTATTCTGAACATTATATTTGCTTAAAAACCTTCCTCATGATTCAAAAATAAATGGGTTAATAACAGAGCTTTGGTAATATCAATTAACAATTTGTATTACGGTGGATTTATATTCGAAGACATTCTAAAATACTGATCGTTTTACATTCTTTTGAAACTATAAAAATACAATCACTTATTGCATGATTATTAAATCCCTGGCAGTAGATTTCTCGAATGTGAATAGCACTCCCCCTCCAGTAAAATATTTTTTTGGCAACATTACAAAACTAATATATCCATAAGTCGATTTGTAAGAAATATATCCTGTCACCGACACACAAATTGCTTTTGTCTACTGATTTCCTCTCATGTAAAAGATTAAAACTGAAGCAAATATATATACATATATATAGCCTGTCCCGTTTTAGGTCGATCGCTCCGATTTTTTGCTCCAAGCGATTTTCTGCTGCGAAATAATGAAAAAATGAGATTGAGAAATTTTCAGCCTTCAAAGGCCATTTTTGTCACTGCACAAGCCACTCAAAGTTTCAAAAAGGCCGTTTTTGGGGTCAAAAAGGACGATTTTCAATTGGCTTGTACTGTCTGAGTTTTAGTGATATCGAGTTTTTTTTTCGAAGGATTGCTTGAAATCTCATCTTTCAATAATTTTTTTGGAGCATTCAAGCAAATATATATTTGTATGGTCTTTGGCCCGTTTGGCCTCTTTTGGTCTAAAAAAGGCATTTTTTTTTTTTGCTAATATTTGCCCTACAATTGTCTTAACAATTTTGTTATTTGATGGCAAAATATTGTTTTGTTTATGATGCACGTTTTGTGCAATTTTCATAATGATCACAAAGATATTAGCATTTTTATGGGAAAATATTGTCTTTATTCTTATGAAATATTGTACATTTGTCGAAAGAAAATCGCTATTTATACTTTATAATATATTTATATCCTCATGGAATAAGTTTTTTTAATAAAAATTTATAAGCTTTATAGTTATATTTATATTTGTTTTAAGATTTTTAAAATTACCAAGTAAAATGGTCCCCCAAGAGATCTATTCATATGACTGAATGAAAGTCATATTTGATTTTTTTTTTCTTTTCTTTTTATTCCTTTCATATGATGATATATAAGATGCCAGTACTATGTAGGTAGTCTCATCCATTCCATTTTTTCCTTAACCATTACAAGCAAGTTAAATATAAGAAAAGATTTTCGGTATTCCAATTTTCGATAAGCTGATTATTGATTAACATTAATAATTGTTTCTTTTTAAATTTTAGTTTGTTATATGTGGTTGAAAAGTATATTTAGTTCTTTCTTATAGTAATTGACTTGAAATGTCCAACCTTTTTGATCCGGTAAGCTTTCGTCTGCAAGATTTAAAGGAATCATACTCCCATTTAAATACCAAGTTTGGTTAAACATACTCTTCAAACATTTTTTGGAAAGAGATGAATTGCTGTGTTAATAAAACTTCATTTCCCAAACAGCTTCTATATCCCTTTTTGGTAAAGACTTACTTTGGTGTACTGTCAAAAAACATCTGGAATTGTAAAGAAATTATTTTGGAACTTTTTTTTTATTATTGACACAGTTCATATAAATATATATAAAACAAATAAATATATATAAAGTTATGCTAATGCGAATTAAATCATGAATAAACATTTTAGTTTAAAATTTAAGCATTACAAATGAACACACAATTATTTAAAAAAACTGTAATTAAAACTGACAAAACATTATACAAATTCCAATAAACGTATTAAAACATTAATTATTTAAAATCCTTGAATTTTTTAAAAGTTTTTTGATGATGTCCTTGTAGAGAGGAGAACGAGAAGGGAAATATCGGATTTCTTGGGCTCCATAAGTCCAAGAATCATCCTTTGTAGATGGGATCCTAAGGTCCAGGGAACCATATCTCGCCGCAGCTGCCAGGAATATTGCCTTCAAATTTGAAGGCTGAAGAGGCTGGTAATCCGCTAACCTTTTTGAAACCAGCGATTTTGCACCCAGAAGTGCATTATTTATTGCCTTGGTTCGAGAGGACAGTATTTTGCCGCCACTTATTCCAAATAGAACGGACGCCTTCAAATATGTATCCGCTTCTTCTTTGTCCAGACCTCTCACATTAAGTTTAACAAAGCGTTTTATAATATTCACTGAACGACATTCAACGAAAGCGTGTAAAATCGAGTTATAAATAGTGCCACAATCTTTACATGGGCGATAAAATCGAATAATATTGGCCGAAATCAATAATTGCGCCGTGAAATGGTTTCCATCAATTATTTCTGCTAGGGAATCTTTTATCCGCTTTTCCCATGAACCGGAAGGTCATGAAGCCTGAGAAATTCACGACAGATATCTTTACTCTCCCTCAAACCCAAACGATCCTGGCCATTCAATTTCAAATACCAGGGTTTCAGCACATGATATTTGAGCGCAGATCTATGCAGGGGATACAAGAATCTACCATCCTTGAAAGAGCCATCTGGCCAAGGTCATGAAGAGTAAGAGTTCCCTTTAATTTTAAAGATCCTAAAAACAAATATAAATATAACTATTAAGTTTAGAATTTATTTAGTAAAAAACTTATTCCATGAGGATATAAATAATATATAAAGTATAAATAGCGATTTTCTTTCGACAAATGTACAATATTTCATAAGAATAAAGACAATATTTTCCCATAAAAATGCTAATATCATGAAAATGCACAAAACATGCATCATAAACAAGACAATCATTTTGCCATAAAATAACAAAATTGCTAAGACAATTTGTAGGGCAAATATTAGCAAAAACAAAAAATGCCTTTTTGGGCCTACTTAACGGGCCAAAAACCATACAAATATTTATTTGCTTTATGCTCCAAAAAAATTCTTGAAAGATAAGACTTCAAGCAATCCTTCAAAAAAAAATAACTCGATATCACTAAAACTCGGACAGCACAAGACACTTGAAAATCGTCATCTTTGACCCCAAAGACGGCCTTTTTGGAACTTTGAGTTGCTAGTGCAGTCACAAAAATGGCCTTTAAAAGGCTGAAAATATCTCAATCTCATTTTTCATCACTACGCAGCAGAAAAACGCTTGGAGCAAAAAAATTGGAGCGATAGACCTAAAACGGGACAGGCTAGTATATATATCTATATATCAGGAAACGACCGGGTACCCGGCCCGGGTCCCGGCTGTTTTTTGAGTGTCCTGGACTTTTTTAGGAAATTATTTTCTAAAAAACGTCGTCACTTTTTTTCTAGTATTTTTTTTTCTAAAAAAACGTAGTCACTTTTTTTGGAAATTCTTTTCTAAAAAAACTTCGTCACTTCAGAATGACGAAGGAAAGAAAATATACTGAAGTCCTGGCTCGGTTTTGGCCCTGCTTGAAAAATTTAAGTCCCGGCCCGGGTTCCGGCGAAAAAAAGTATCCCGGTCTTTTCCTGATATATATATATATTACTGATTCACATTGGTAACAAATTGCTTTTGTCTACCGATTTTCCTCTCTCTAGTCCTATTTATGCTTCATACACTTTTCTCGTATAAGACAAAACAATAACAAACCTTGAAGCCGAGTTCAAGATGAACATCTGAAAAATAAGTAAAAATATTTGGCAAAAAGGTTAGAGTAAACATACAAATGTGCAAAGTCTAACGCTCATGCCATTCATGTTGCATGATGCGTAAAATACCTTCATGAATTATTTATTACCCTTCTAGCACTTGCATTTCATCATCAGCCCAAAGGTAAATTTGAAGTCATTGAAGATATCCAACGGTACATCAATGGAAACAATGCCCTTTAATATATATACATAGAAGCGAGGGAGATAAAACATAATAATAATAATCTCCACAGTTATATTTAGTTGTTTACAAAATATTACCACAATGCCTTATTATATAGAGCTCTCACCCTCATGATACAACTTATTCTACATAATGATAAAAGAATACGGTTTATGGTTCTGTATGTCTTATGATACCTAAGTCACCTTTGTGGCCAATCATATATAAGGTATGGAAACGTTTATTCTTTTTAGTTTATGACCCATGTCGGTATATATTTTTATATTATTGATTTTAACAAATTTAATTAATGCTTTATTAAGATGCAAGAAAAAAACCGAAAATATTTATGAGAGCTTATTTCTCTTGACAGATTGTACATACGGAAAAAAGTTGATAGATGATTTTATTCTATATTATTATTCTATAAAAGAGAATCACCTCTGCGAGTACGCAAACACCAGTGGGACTTGATATAAAATTACGCTGTATGTAGTTTTAATAAACGACAGGCTCCTTTGATAGAGTCTGAGAAATTTAATGTGTCATTTCGAATGCGAATATACTTAATTCAAAAGCAGAAATCTGAGCTAGATAAACTACTTGAGGAAGTTCTATGGGGCTATTGAGTACCTTAAAGCAGCCAATAAAAAACCGTCCAGCTATTGAAGACATCATAATATTATTTGTCTATCTTCAAATCAGCCTTGAGACTGATGACTTGGCCTCCCAGTTTCCTTTCAGTCAATCTTTGAACAGGTGCAAGGGGAAGTCTATATCGTTCATCATCACTCTGCAGTAAGCTTATGAGGTATAAGGAGGGAATGACTTCGCTTTTACACAAAACGGGCCGAAAATATTCTCTCGTAATTTCTCTGGGGCTATATTTGATAGCAAAAAAAAAATTTTATATACAGGGTTAGGCAGAATTAGTGAAACATGTAAATGACGCAATAGCTCCCAAAATACTTAATTTAGAAAATATATACTTAGAAAATTTTGTTGACAACAAACTACTTCAAAACATTTATTACAAGTTATTCCACGTATCCACCATTTGCTCGAACCACAGACCTAAGTCTCTTGACCACACCAGTGCATCTATTACGCACAATCTCCTCTGGAATCTTGTTCCAGGTAGCCTCAGCTGTGGCCATCAGCTGGTCCTTATTGACCCTTGGTTTAGCATTGACCTTCCTCTACACCATCCCCTACATGCCAAGGTCAAGGGGGTTGCAATCGGGAGATGAGAGAGGCCAAGGCTCCTTGCTCCAAAAGTGGCAAAATTTGCTGCACACCAGTCCTGCACAATCTTTGCAGTATGGTTCGGAGCTCCGTCTTGCTGGAAGCAGACGGGGACTCCACCAAACTCTTCCTGGATCCACGGAAATACTTTGGTCTTCAGGAAGTCCAAGTACACGATCTTGTTGATTTTAACACCGTCTGGAATGCGGAGCAAGGGTGATTTCTTGCCATTGGAGGCTACGACCCCCAGACAATCACAGATGGCGGCTTCTGCATCTGGCAGACGTTTCTGGTATTCTCTAGGATCTTGGAAGTATCCTTGCACAATATACGATGATTTTGGGGATTGAACTTCTTTGTGGTCTCGAAAAGTTTCTCATCAGAGAAGATCATAGCGACACTAGGGTTGTCTGCGTGCCATTTGAGAACAACTTTGATCTAGCCTTCCCTTGACCCTAGTGGCCTCGTTTAGTAGATGTATCTTCCTGTAATTGAACGGCTTTCATGCCCGAGTCAGCTTTGACCACCCTCCCGATGGTCCTCGCAGATACAGATACTCTTGAGCCATCTTATTCATTGAGCGGGCAGGTTACGAAGTATCTTGCCGGCGACGGCCTTGGTCAGCCTTGGTGTACTCACTGATCGCTTCTTTCCTTGTTCAGGCTTCCTTGTGGTTTAGCCTGTCTCTTTGATAACTTTTTTGGAACCCCAGATGAAGGTTCAGCTTACCCCATGCATGATCATGATAGCCTTGTGGGACTGGCCAGAGTCCAACAACTTGACGATGGTCATTTGCTTGCTTTCAAGGTCCATTTAGCGTTGTTTTTCAACAAAAAGTTGTGAAAACAACACAGCAGATGTACAAATGTAGGCAAAACATAATTTTATATCATAACAAAACCTTCAAACTCATATTTGAAAGATATTGCACTTACAATCCGATGTTTCACTAATTCTGCCTAGCCCTGTATATATGTTCAAATTTATAGATAATCAAATATTTTCGTATACTTTTTTCTTCGAAGCTAACCTTTATATATATACTATATATATATATATATATATATATATATATATATATATATATATATATATATATAAGGAAACGACCGGGTACCCGGCCCTGGTCCCGGCCGTTTTTAACGTCCCGGCTCGGTGTCAAAAAATCACAGGCCAGGACTTAATATTTTCGTTCGTTCATTAAAAAAAATAATATTTAGTATTTTAAAGAAATTAAAAAATTATTTTCCAAAAAAAAACCATCCTCTCTTTTTTTAGAAACTAATTTTTAAAATTTAAAGATTTTTTTTTCTAAAAAAAACGTCGTCACTTTCACAATGACGAAGGAAACTAATATATTAAAGTCCCGGCTTGAAAAATTTAAGTCTTGGCCCGTCCCGGGTCCACGACGAAAAAAATGTCCCGGACGTTCCTGATATATATATATATATATATTGGATTTAATTACATTTAATACTTGAAATTAAATGTCTGGACCCTATTATACTCAATTTAACTTTCATATAATCGACAACACTAATATTTTTTATATATATGATTTTTAATTGATAGATTTGACAAATTGTTGATTTGGAAATACTTTTAATGAATAATCTGCACTTTTGCTTCATTTTTAGTCATTTAAATGAGAGGTTTTTCTTTTACATGATGATATAAAAATAACTATTTTTTCTTCATATTTGACAAATCAGACAGCAAAAGGCTACACAATACGGATTATATCATATATTATTTGTATTCTTTCAAACACATTAAAACAATGCAAATGCGTTATGCTGTGTATGTGGAGGAAATCAAAACATTCTAAAGGTATATGATCAAAATCATGACCGAAAAGGAGTTCACAACTTAAAAAAAGAATAAGATTTATGTCTTTTGCACTTCAAAATGTCTGATCGATGATAAAGGTATGAGCTTCAGGAGCTCATGCAGAGGCCTTTAAGACTTACTTTTCCATGTGAAACTTATACACAGCTTAAGGGCTATAATGGACTAATATATGCGTGTTTATGCAAAGCGTCAAGTTTGATATTGTGTCTACCTAATATTTAGGACGGATAAACTTCCCTACTTATAATAAAAGAGGACTTATTTGAAATATAGCCAGCGAACTCAACGACTCTTGGGAATCAAGATAGAGAGAAACACTTGACCAGTGATGTCATCGTTAGTTTTTTATTTATTAATTCTCCTTCCACCCTGATAATATGTAAATATTTATAGAAAATCATAGAAAAATATATGGATGACGTAGACAAAAGCTGCCGTGTATGACGTCACTCTGAGTATATAAATGTATCATTTAAACAGTAATTTCAAAAAGGGGGAAAATATTATTCAACAGTATTTATCCTCTATAATAACTTAGTAATATCTAATGAATATAATATTCCGACCTTATAAGTGGTCAATGACGTCACTGGTACTCCTGAAATATATTTTTAAATTTACAACTATATTGTAATATTCAGTACTTCCTTTTCTGGGATATATGGGCTACAAGCGCTCGTTGGAGTAACAGTTTTTTGCTATTTGGTTGGACAAGATCATAGGTTAAATGGACTAAATATAATAATTTACTGCTTATTTATGTTTAAATACATTGTAACTAGAGGCATGTATACACTCAGAGAGTTTATACCTCCGCCGAAGACGGGAGAGGAAGAAGTTTAAGCTACGTCACTGGTGTTAACATAGTCCTGAGCTGATAAATGAACAATATACGTCAATGAATATTTTTTAGCGTTTGTTCTTTCCTACTCCCTGATAGAGACCCATTTCATTATAATTAGTAGTAGTATTTTGCTCATTTTGCATATAAAAAAGCACTTAGAGATGCCAAAATTTAATCACTTTTTTTTTTTTGGCATTTCCAACAACTCCACAAAGTTTCATTCGAATCCGTTCAGTACTTTTTGAGTTATCCTGCTGACAACAAACCAACAAACGCCAGTGAAAACAATACCTCCTTCGGCGGAAGTAATTTCATTTCGCTCAATGGGTAAAAGTTGCAGGAGTATTATTGGTTAAATAAATCAAGCAATAAAATAAAGGAACGGATAATAATAGAGGTTGATTTAGCATTAATGATCTCAATAAAATTGAGTTAAAACAGTTTCCATTTATTCGGACTAAGAGATTTCCAGTGATTCCTTGTAAATGATATGTACTTAGCGGTCACCATTTATATAATGTTTACGAAGTGCATTTGATGATTTCAATTTATAAAAAATATGTTTCATAGAGTATTCTGAACTTGTGAAGCAACTTTGAAGTATATTATTTTACTTTCATACATTGAGATTTGTGCGCAATGAAGTACATTGTTTGATTGCAAAAATCAGTTTTTTATCAAGGTTAATGTTTTTGTTGTTCTTATAAAAAATAAGCTTTATCATCTCAAAGATCATTTCAAGTTCAATGTACTGATAAGTATAGTAAATCTCAATGCTCATCCAGCTATTGATATTGCATCTGCATCGAACCGTAAAGACACAAAAATCCAATTTATTTGATATTGGCACGTTAACAAAGATTAGCTTTTATTTATTTGTGATGAGGGTAATCTAAAATGTGTGGATTCCGTCATTAGTTTGAGAGGCTCCGTTTTTGATATTATCATTTAGCCATATAAATAAAGATCTCACTGCTAAGCTCCAATGCTTTACTCTAAAGAATATTTTTGAATATATTTCAGAGGTTTCAAAATATGTTCATATATTCAAAAAATAAATGCATTAATTTTTTTCTTCTTCTCTTTTATTGTTTAGACGTTATATAAAATATAAAAAAATAATATATAAGTAAAATAAGCATTATAGTTTATAATAAAAATCTAAACAAGAGGTAAAACAATAAAATACAATATAAAATGGGTATCTATTTAAAATATTTCAATATTTTTTGCATAATTAAATAGACGAAAAGGGTTTTTCGACGGTCAGAGAGTAGTCCAAAAAGGCACTGTTCCTACAAACACGTAAGCTTGTAGATCCTAATATCATTTTTGGTTTGCAATAAATGATACGAAGTGGTTTATATATATATATATATATATATATATATATATATAAGAAAAACTATCGGCCGATTTATCAGCCATCATTTTTTTCTGAAAAGACTATTGTATTATTATATATCGGCATTTAAAATCCACTAACAGTCGATTTTATATTAGCATCCTTAACGCTTTGATGCTTATTTATATATGTTTATTTTTACAATCCCAGCAAAGCTGATCACTAAAAATATAATTTTTTTTATATGAGAGAAATCAAAGTCGTTTGTCCATGACATAAAAAATATATAAATCATATATAAACTTAAACGAGTTGACAGTAATTGGATGTATTCTTACGTAATATCCATTCATTCCAACATCAAATCATTTGTCCTTCGAAACAAAAAGACGATTCATTCTTTGAGTCTTGACGTAAAGAACTGATTATTATTTAAAGAGTACAATTTCAAAAGGCATAACTTATCACTATGATGTTAATGGGACGAAAGCCCCGTTGAATACAATATAAAATCCACAAAAGTAATGATGTAAATGCCTCTTTCAATATCTCTATACATTACATTTTCTCTATTTCGTTTTATTTTATATATAAATAAATCCAAAATTATATAGAAACTTGGAATGATACCATTTAAAAAATAATGGAATATGTTTTAACTGTAAGAAAATACATGCTTAATATTTAAATAAACATAAATATGTGTTGAAACTGCATTTTTTAATCAAAGAGAGTGGTAAAAAATAGAGAAGTTCAAAATATTGTTAAAAGAACTCTCTAGTTATTTAATATTTAGTTAGCAAAAAAATAATCTCGTCTTTTGTTTGACTTGTTTGTTTAACTGTATACAGAAAATACGTGGGGAGCTTTATTAAATACTAAAGATTCTAATTCAAAATTATTCTTTTGCCAAACAGGCAATATTTTTGAACCAAATGTCTTCAGTTTTGTTATTTAAAAAAAAAAAAACATATATAGATCGATAATTAAAAAGGTTTAATAACATGTGCTATCGTTGTTTTGGAATATAACATCTCTCTCTCTCTTTCTTTGGTCCGTTTCAAACTAGAAAAACATACAGTTCATTTGAACTAAATTGCAGATTTATGTATTATTTTACATAAATGCTCAGTAGAGTTTTTATTTAATTTGAGCTATTTATCTATAGCTTGTGTGCATTTTTATTGCAATGTATTTGACTGATTTTTAATATCGAAAAAAACATGATATGATAGAAATGCTCTGTGTGTTCAATGTCGAGGGCGCAGGTTCGACCCCCGAGAGGGAAGGTAATTTTTGTCAACCTCAGGGAAAAGATTCTATGTTCAATAGTTTAATTTAACGCTAAAATGTTTATTTATACCATGCAATTATATGAAATAAAATAAGAAAAAATAAATAAAAGTTTTTTATTTATAAAAATTAACTATAAAACTCGTATGGAAATTCAGTGTACATGAGTAAATTATCTTTAAAATCATCGGTACACAGTTGAAGAACATAAGGGAGTACGATAGCCGTGAGGGTTAAGGCTCTCAATGTTGGGGCGCAGGTGCGAATACTCCCGAGAGGGGATGGTCGTTTTTGGTCTACCTCACTGATAAGATTTTAGGTTTAAGTGACTAACTTGAATGCTATAATGCTTAATTATATCCACAAGGATGCAATTATATCGAACCATATAATTGCAAAAAAAACCATGTATATATGACGAATTATAGCTTAATTCATAAGTCTAAGCCCCAAAAATTAAAACTTTGTCTATAATATAGACTTTTAACATAGAAACAACATATTACAAAGACAGGGACATTACTTAATGCATTTGGGGCTCTATAAAAAATGAATGAATCTGCAAAAAATATGGCAGAAGTAATACAAAGGTAATAAGTCCATTAATAATACTTCCAGCATTGCAAATTTCCTAATAAATGATGTTGCAATATTTGCACTAAGAGTAGCTAATAACATGATAAAATATTTCCCCTATTGAACCATTAGGCATCTTAGGGAATCTTTACTACTATATACTTTTCTTCATTGAACTTGTTAATTTGATGCAAATTGCAGGAAATAATAATGCCCTTTTTATGAAGATGGATTTAGTGTCAATCAATCAGAGTGCCACTTGATTGATGAAGTATCTAAATAATGGGAAAAGAGGATGCAATGCGTGTTGGTGTGTCCCTATCCTTGCCAACCGTATTGTAAATCAGATGTGAAAGTATAAGAGGAATGTAAGAGTATTGAACTATTGTCAGTAAATAAGAGCCATACGAGGTTTTTTTTACATATGAGGTGGTTAGCAAGAAAACAATTCTAAATGAAAATAGTAAAAATGAGAAAATGCAAGTTTTTACTTCGTAAAAATGACGGCCAAATATTTCAGAAGCATTTTAAGGCTAGTTCCGCACGTTTTATCCATGAATGTCATTTTTATTTTGATAAGTTCGAGAGACTTTCTTTCTATGTGACTTATTTGTTATAGGGTTTAATTCCACATGATCCCTTCGATATGATCCCTCAGAGATAGTATCTTTTCATAGTCATTAAGAGATTTATTCCTCAGCAATTATCAATTGTAATATATAATTTGCAATTCTCGAATCCTGTATTCAACTAATCAAAATATTTTACTAATACAAACGAAGGATAATTTACCCAAATACATTATAGTGGTGGTAACTCATTTTCACAAAAATCCACTTAAACTTGGATTCTTGCTGGACCACCACATATAGAGATAGATAAAAATAACATATAATTATTTGTAAGGCTTCTTTTGGTATTATAGTAAAGATCACCTCAGATAATTTAACATATCTAATGTGTGACTAATTTGTTTGATTTTTATGAAAAAATACTTCATATTTTTTTGGTACATCAGTACAAGACTTAATTTATCTTCCATTATTCTTCTAGATAAATTTTATCTTCTATTACAATTACAAAAGTTCTAAATAATGCTTCATTAATTCATTTTTTCTGGATCAAAACGGCAACAAAGTTTTATTTGAGAGGCATTTAGTTAATTTATCATCACATATGACATAATGAATGTAACAATGCTCTATAAAGAAAAGATATTATAAAGACAAAACGAATATTTTCTACATTTCTCAATTTCAACTAATCTTAATAATGACTATATTTAATAATGTTTACCTTTAAACATACATAAAGTGTTCATCCACTAAAAAACATATTTTTAACATTTAAAAGGCATACTTCATTCGAAAAGTCATCTGATATGTTAATATTAATATGCTTACAGTTTGTAAAATTCTCTAAACGTCTAAATTAATATTTTCTTAATTTTTCCAGCTCAACCAAAGCTAATGTTTCTTAATATTTATTGTTTAACAAAGATGTATACAAAAAGTATATGCACTAAAAGATACTTTAACCTTGCATCATTCATAACTTAAAAGTTATTAAGCTAAATGCAGAGGTGATGAAAAGGGTCTTTAAGGAATCTCTTGAATCAATCATACTTTTGTTAAAATGATTATTCAAATGGATTAACGCAAAGGAAGCCCGAAGCAAGGTCTGTATAATAAGGTCTGGGCAATACAAAAACAAACATGTAGCAGTGTGACTACTCAATGACGTCACTGGAGAACGATTATATATATATATATATAGTGTTGGTCGAATATTACTTTGAAAGTAGTATGTAATTTACTACTTTTTACTGCGTAGTAATATTTTTAAAAATATTAGTTATTACTTCTCAATAGTAATATACTACTTTGAGTAATATACTACTTTTTTGAGCATTCCGAAACAATAAGTAAAGGCAATTCAAACAGGATTTGTATAAATCCTCACCAAACTTAGTTTGTATTTTAATAATAATCTTTTATATGTATTACAATACTATTAAGTGAGCACATGGCTCAACATGATAAATCGGGTGAATTCAAAGAGTAAATAAATGACTTCTGACCTTATGAGAGGCATAAGTTTAATTATACATCCCAAGCTTTGGGCCCTCCATGTCGATTGAGGCTTTTAGGGTTGAAACCCACCGCCAACCCTAATTAAAAATGAGAGGAACCCTAATTTACAATATTATACACCCCAAGCTCTCGGGCCCCGCCTGCTGATATAGGCTTTTATTTAGGGTTGAAACCCACCACCAACTCTGGTTAGGTATAAAGGAGTCCTTACTTTCAATATCATACACCCCAAGTCCCGCTTGTTGATATAGGCTTTATTTAGGGTTGAAACCCACCGCCAACCCTAATTAAGAATGAGAGGACCCCTAATTTACAATATTATACACCCCAAGCTCACGCGTCCCGCCTGCTGATATAGACTTTTATTTAAGGTTGAAACCTACCACCTCAAGTCCTCAAATAAAAGGTTTCAACCCTAAATAAAAGCCTATATCAGCAGGCGGGGCCCGAGGGCTTGGAGTGTATGAGATTGAAAGTAACAACTCCTTTTGTACCTAGCCAGAGTTGGCGGTGGGTTTCAACCCTAAATAAAAGCCTACATCAACAGGCGGGACCCGAGCGCTTGGGGTGTATGATATTGAAAGTAAGACTCCTTCTATACCTAACCAGAGTTGGCAGTGGGTTTCAACCCTAAATAACATCCCATAACAGCAGGCGGGACCCGAAGGCTTGGGGTGTATATTATTGTAAATTAGGGTTCCTCTCATTCCTAATTAGGGTTGGGTTTCAATCCTAAAAGCCTCAATCGACATGTGGGGCCCGAGGGCTTTGAGGAACTTATTTTTTCTCCTCCATAAATAACGAAAAAGGTGTTCTGTGTGTTTGGGTCTAATGGAATCCCCTTTCTTAAATATCAATATAACGGGCATTTTTAATTTTATCAATAAACAGGATTATGTCCATTGGGTGACGTCACATACATTCACAGTTAATTAATTTTCATCAAAAATGCCTGTCGAATATTTATTTTGCGAAAGTAATATGTAACTAGGATATTACATATTACTTGAAAGTAATATCTAATAGGTGTGTTCTCTCTAGTTACTGCGCAGTAATATAACTAAGTATATATTACTCGCACGCTCGTTAGGGAACAACACTGTATACATATATATAAATCAATATCTTTATCTATCTATAAGTATATATATATGTATATATATATATATATATATATATATATATATATATATATATATATATATATATATATATATATATATATATATATATATATATGTGTGTGTGTGATAAATAAATAAAATAAATGTATATATCAATAAAGTTATATATATATTCTTTCTCCAGTGACGTCATTGAGTAGTTATACTGCTAGGATTACATTTTTGTTTTTGTATTGCCCAGACCTTATTATACAGACCTTGGCGCGAAGGCTCATTGTGTTAAGATGTATTCAACTCTCAATGTCGAGGACGCAGGTTCAAATCCCGAAGGGGGTAGTCATAATTTTGGTCTACCTCATTGATAAGATCCTAGGTTCTATAGACTACTTTTAACGCAAAAATGCTTATTTATATCCAGTCGGATACAGCTATTCTATCCAACCAAATAGGAATAAATTGCAGATAGAACAAATCCATTAAAGCGTCTTGTTTTACGCGCCTTCTTTCATTTTTTAAATTATATATACATTATACCTTATCCTGTTTAATTTTTGGTCTTTTAATTGTGCATCAATGATATTAATGAATGAGTTAAACTAAATTAAATCCAAAAACCATGAAGTCTGAATATTCATTCATAATTCTATATACACCATGTAGAAAGCAAACCGTGGAGTAAATATATATATCTGCCATAGCAATTTTAGAAATGTTTTCTTTAATTTTCTGAATGTATATTAAGAATAAAGTCTCTTCAAATGGTTGTATTTAGTTTTATCTTTTAAAATACATCTTCATCTAAATCATCTTTGTTCCTATCTGATTCTTTCACGAAAACATGCTAACAATAATTCAACAATCTGTTTATGCTTGGTGTCCCAATAATTATATTCTAAATACAGTAATGATGCCCTAAAGAACTAGGTAGGAGTAGTTTTTTAATTCATCAATTATACAGTATGCGTTCCTTTTTTAGAATCTCTCTGAGACACATATTGCAATTTTCAATTTATCTTTACTTTAAAAGGATTTAATTTCGTGATATATATACTTTATGTCACTGAGTAAAGCACATTCATAATACAAAAACCAATCCTTGTATTATCTATCATAGGAACATAATCATTATAATATAATAAAACTACAACTTAAAGGTTAAAACCATAGAGATAAAAAGATATAGAGAGATGATTCCCTTCAATAGCAGAGAAACACCGTTCAGCTGATTCTGTGTGTCCACTATAAACAAAGTAATTTGTACTACGTCATCGTAAGCTGATCATAGAATAGATTAAATCTCTATGATCAGCTTACGATGACGTAGGTCAAATTACTTTGTTTATAGTGGACACACAGAAACAATTGAAGGGAATAAGCTCTTTATATCTTTATGGTTAAAACTAAAGCGTAAAGTAAAGTAGTGCATGCAAGGAAAAAGTAAACAAAAAAAAATAGGCCAAATTTAGGTTATTTTCTTTAACGTTAGATGTCGCTAGTCCATGAAATTACGTCCCAATCCTATTTAAAACTGGTTTAAAGGGTTTAAGTTTGATGATTTGAAATAAATCAAATCACTACAAGATTGTGCAAGATAAAAAACGGCTCCAAATATAAATAATAAAAGGACTTTGTTATTATTTTCGAAGAGCTCTAGCATCAAGCGCCCCTTACGGACTAAATGCGAACTAAAATTTTGGCCAATTCATTTTGGGAAAAAAGGAAGATGTATGTTATGCATGCGCTACTTTACTTTAACGCTTTAGTTAAAACTAGTTATATTAATAAAATGTGAAGATATTAGGCCCATGATTGAGCTATGATTATGTGTTGCTGAACAAAGCAATTTTTTATACTATAATATTCCTCTAATGACATTCTTCATCAATCTATGAATAAAGATTTTCAACATTTTGATCTGTTCCAACCTATTTGAAAGGCCGTATAACACACTTGTTTTTGTATCACTCCTTCCATTTGTTATGTGGAATTTTTATATTACAATTATATCGATCAATCACAGCTTGCATGATTATTCCATAGCATCAGATAAACCCAAAAAATCAGAGCATGAAATGGCATTCCATGACTGACGTTTTCTCAATATTTGATGAGATGGCGTGAAAGAAATATACCATTGCCAAATATATTAGAGACGTCAAAAAAGTCCAGACGTATCATTACGGAGGGAAAGTTGAGTCTTTTATATATAAATAACCTTGATATGTATGATAATTAATAAAGCTATTGAATATTATTAATATATAATATTTATATACAATGTTCTTTATCCCATCCATTAATGATATATCATCATTACACTTAAATTACACAACAATTTATTAGCTGATTGAACAGGAAGTTCTTAATTTGACAGATAATTTTGTTAGAATATGATTAATTTATCATCAACTTTTAATACCTTCTATGAGCCTTATTTAACAGGATAACCAAATAGTGTTTCTCTCAAAGTCAATTATAAGATATATATTTTCTTTTGATAACACCGTTTCCTTTATTTTCAATGTCAGATAGTCAGACTTATTATCCATTTATTGACAGATATGACGGAACATATTTATTATTTTTCTGAGTATGAAAAGTTGCTTTATTCAATTAAGTTTAATATTTGATACAGGAGGAGACCATGGGTCCGCAAATGACATGAGAAAATAAGGATTCCTCTCTCTGAGTTGATGTTCATTTTTCAATTAGTGAAGCTATGCTTTATTGCAAAATGCCAATTGCTTTTTTTATTATTCCTTTTCCTTCAACCATTTTTTTAATCTTTGATCTGATCATAATAACATCAATACGTATGAAACAGAATACCAGCCTCGGACTTCGTTCTCTAGGACTATATTGACTGAGTGAAAAGAGCTTGAAAAACACCGGTTTGCACATTGGGTTTGACATCATCTTACTATTGGTTTTGAAGGCGTGACCATCAACTCGGAACTAAGAGTGTCTTCCTTTAAAAGACTATATTCTCTAATTGGCCTCGCTCAATGTCATTCTGCGAACATTTTGAATAACATTCATTATAATAAAGGAACTCCTTGAACGCAAGGAAGAAAGCTTTGCTTGATCATCATATAGTCAATATATATTGACTATACAATACACAAAATCAAATACATAAAACATGCTAACTGAAATAAACGATATTATTTGCTAATTTGTGCATACTTATTTATGATTAGGGAAATAAAAAAGGTGGTGCTTCTGGGAACGTGATTGGTTGAAAAGAAAAGAAGAGGGAGTAATAAAAAGCATTATGCTCCATAGTATGACGTCACTCGCGGCTGTTATGGAGTGAACAACAATTTGGAAAGAAGAAATTCATCCTTAAAAAATGCTAATTGTCTCTTCTTCATGGATATACATCCAATGACGTCATTGTCGATCCTTTGAATGGACTCCTTCTATTCCACCTAATAAACCTAATTGAAAAAGCAACTTTCTATACTTGAGAAAAATGTTACTTCTGGTTCCTCCTATCTCTCGATAAATAGATCATCCCTCAGACGATCAGACGCCGAAAAATAACATATATGCTGACGACGTAACCCTTACAGTGGAGGCAAGCTCAGAGCTACAACTCATCAAGACGTTATTCATCAAATGTCAACAAACCATTTTTCTTTAAAAAATTGAATAGTCCGGCTTCTTAAAGGGAAGAAATAACTATTGTCAATAGGCGCTATCAGTTCATTCATCTCAGCTAATTCATCTTTTCAGAAGGGAGATTAAAATATCCCCTCTTAAAATATGCACCTAACTCCTTATCCGTGGCATTTAAAAATGTCAATTCCGAGTGTTCGTGAGGAAGTGCAGCGTATAACAGATGTTTTCGTTACAGCTCTTGAACTACCGAGTAACTGGAGGCTAAGAATTTAAGGTTTTATGAAGGGAATTGAAGACGGGAGAAAATTCACGACCCAGCTGCGAGTGGCCTCTAATTGCATTGTATTTAGGTCACATTGTAAAGTCTGTGGCAAATTATATAATAATAATACCATGCATGCATTTGTAGATTGCCCAGTTATATCTATTCTAAAAGACTATTTGTAATAAACGTAAAAGGAATGTACAATGCCAATGAAGGGATAATTAAAGCTGTGGTCCTCTTTGGACTGCCTAAACGGAAAAATAATCGATCAAAAGTCTATAAGGCGATCGATTTTGCTGTTTTAAATACTAAGGCAAGAATTGTGAGCAAATTAACTTCAACTGAGCTTTTAGTCCCCAGGATCTCCGTGGAATTATCCTCGCAGCCGCCGCCAGATATGGAGCTCTCACTCTCAAAATCCCCTCCGTAACCGACAACTTGTGGACACTCGCTTCGAGGGAATCAAGTATTTCCCAACCAAGTCTCTCAGCCATTTAAGATAATTAATAAGTTATTATAATTTTATTAGCTATATACGTTTTTATGTCTGTTTTAGTCTTTTAATTCAACGCTAACCTTCATTATTATAATGCTAATTTTTGTTTGTTATTTTCTTAAGTCTGTATACCATAGTGATATAATTGTATTTATTTATTCTAATTTGTTTTATTTGGTTCGTTCTTTTGTCGTTGTATTAATTTAAGACTAAAATGTCTTATAATGTATTTGTACACAACTACTTCGACTTTTATTTAAGAACTCAAATACAGGAGAAAAAATAAAGAACACAGTTTTATGGCATAAAAAAATCATGTTTATTGATGGGTTTGCGAGGAAAACATTTATGAGTCCCCAAATATTATTACTGACCTTGAAAATTAGCTTCCTAAATATTTTGAAGGACACTCGAATGTCAGTTCCAATAAATTAAAACCCTTAGAGTAAGTCTTGCCTGGTAACAAGGCATAATCATTATCATTTGTTCCGTTTTAGACCATTTGTTGCAAAAAAATTAAAGACTTTTGAATGCTCAAATCAGTCAGTAGATGATTATTTTCTTTTTTATAGGAAGGAAGACTGTGATAAGTTTTTTTTCTGTTCAGCAAGGACTGAACCCTTCAAAAGCTAATTTGTTAAAACAATAACGTGAAACCGCAAGACTCATAGACCAATACTTTTTTAGGTATAGGAGTCTGATTATTGACCTCGAAAACGAATGTAATTGAACTGACAAGCCAAAAATGATAAAGACTAGTCCTGTTTTCAAAATAAATAACTTTTTATAAAGCGGCTAAACTGATTTTAAGAATCCTAAAAAATATTTGCATGTAAAATTTAGAACAATATATTTAAAATAAATAAAACTATTCATAGCTAGGAGCTCCTTTTTAATAAAGCTGCAGAGACTCGCATTGTGTGATAATGTTATGTTTATGTAAGTATTTTTACTTATATATATATATATATATACATATGGTATATAACTAATTTACTTAAGCTAGAAGATATTGCAAAAGAAATCATAAACCATAAGGTTACATACATTATATTATGAAGAATTTATGCACTTTCAAACTGACTAGAGATTAATAAATAAAACTATCCCGGAAATAAAAGTTGAACTATTTTATGGACTCGTTTTGCGCGACTAAATAAACATTTTTTAATATATTCAAAAATAAAATTATTACAGTCTATATATATATTTCTTCAAATAAGTATGTATATTTATTGTACGTGTACAATTACTGATAAACTTAGGGCATCCCAAATATTACGTACGAGTGTATTAAAGGCACATAAACTATATTCATCTTCTGTAAAGTCCTTAACATTGACTTTGACAAAAAGATGAAGAAATCGGTTTTTTGACATTACGACTCATTGCTCAATTCATGATTGTGCAACACAAAAGACTGCGACTTATTACAGCGTTTTTGTCAAAAATGAATATTCATGGGAGTTTTGTTGTTTTTTATACAAATAAATATATTATTCCTTTGACAAACCAAAAAAAAATACTTTTCGCTTACCACTATCTATGTAATCGAGGCAAGTCCCTCGGCCCCTACATCCCTCTAATATCGCCAATAATTCCGATCTTATCCAATTTCATTACTCCTTCTTCTCTGAAAAAGATACTCAACTCATGGCAACAACAAACAACAATGACATCGTTTCACTCAGAAGGCAAGACAGTCAGTCAGTGTAGCACAAAGTATTGAGGCAATGTTCATAATAATAAATAAAAACATAAGGGAAATTGGAAACCTTTGATGGTGTGTGTGCGAGGATGATGCAGGCCCGTTTCCCTCCGCGGACTGATGGGATGCTTATGAACACACTCATACAATCCGGTTTTTATAATAATAGACAAAAAATGATGTATATATATATATATATATTATATAATATACTTATAAGAAGGCTTTTTACTTTTCCCCGCATCCCTCGTATGTATCGGTATAAAATTGAACTAGGCCCTAATAGTTTTGGCTTGAAGTAGTTTACCGCAATTTAAAGACTTTTTGGGTCTTGGTGTTAGGGGAAAGATATGTTTTGTCTCAAGCTACATCGATCGGTTCAACGAAGAAGAATCCAGTTTTGAACCTCATAGGTTAAAATTATAATATGATCAAAAAATGAACTTTTTTTACAAACATCATAAAACAATTATAATGACAATGAATAAAATGGAGCAAACGTCCAATCCTTATTTATTAACAATATAGTACTATGATCCTTTTGATCGAAAAAACGGAACGGAAAGTTAAACGGAACGGAAAAGTGGAAACGATTGCTAGCCTGTATATATATTATATAATATCTATATATATATATTATATATCTATTAATATATATATATATATTTATGATATAATATATATATGCTTGTGGACGTCGTTCCCAAAATTTGATATTCGTTCGTCATTAAAAAAATCGTTCACTAACGATGAATGATGACAATTCAAGAAAGTGAACGATAACGCTAATAACCTACATTAAAATTGTTCACTTTATTACATAGTATAAGCAGACAGATTAAACATGGAAAAGAGATAATACAATGTCGTTTAATGTTGTTAAATCTAGTTTAATCATGTTCTCAGGTCCCGCACCAGACAGATATGGTGTCAAAGCACAGTTAAAAAGAGTTTCATTAAAAAGGAAGATAAAAAAAACCATTCACACATGTATTGTATCGATTGCTGGCCCAAATTGGTTTACTTCGACAATGAAGAGTAATAATCCATCACAAAGTTCATCGATTTTTGTCGGACAAGTCTCGGTTTTAGAAACGATCCTCCCTTACCAATGGATTGTTAAAGTGTCCCTGTATCCTTGGTATAACGTTAGAAAGTATACTTTATATACATTATAAGTAAAAAATGTAAGTTGATAGTTTATGTAAAAATATATCAGTTTCTATATCCTTCAATATCCTTCTAGGGGAGAGTTGAAAGACCCCCACTTAGGTTCATAAACAAATAGTTGTTGAGGAAAACGAGTGCACTCGGCTGTTTTTGTCAAAATATTTATAATACAGTATAATATAGTTTCGTTAATGTTAAGCGACCGCAAATGCTTGACGCTAAAACATATCATTTCAAATATGACCGATATCGAGGATTTAATATTATTCAAAGGAAAATGAGTGCTGCTCAATAGATATTCAAATATATTTTACCTTGGATCTTACCAAGTCTTATATCTCTCTTTGTACGGCTCTTGTTTTAGAGCTTAATATGTTTGCGTTGGTTACAGGGACTACCCTTAGGTCCACTGGTTCTCACATAATGTCAGATTTGCTAGACATAGGTGTTGTTTCTTTTTAGAGATATGATGTGACTATGATCCCAGAGGGTGTTACACGATCAGAGGTTATATAAAATAATTACCAGGGATGCTAATTATGTAATTTGCATATATGAGGTTGTGGTACAACTTTTATAAAAGTTGATGACTCCAATTCAATTGTATGAAATTGTTTGTTTCAACCTGTTTTACCTCCGACGAAGGAGGTATTGTTTTCACTGGTGTTTGTTTGTTGGTTGGTTTGTTTGTCAGCAGGATAACTCAAAAAGTACGGAACGGATTCGGATGAAACTTTGTGGAGTTGTTGGAAATGCCAAAAGGAACAAGTGATTAATTTTGACATCTCTGAGTGCAGAATTAAGATGCAAAATGAGCTAAATACTAATAAATATTTCAAGTTAGCCTACTCTGCCTATAGATGGCGTTGTGCTGTGAAATCGGGTGCCGGGAGCGTCCTTTCTCTCGGAATTTCCGTCGAGGGGAACCCTCCCCGTCCCTCTACGCCGCCCCAGTCGTGAAAAATCCGCCTCGGAAGGCTCACAAGGACCCCGTGACGGCGGAGGTTTGCACTCTCTGAGTGTATATATGCCTCTAGTTTCATTTAAATCTCTTCATGTGCTCATATGATATTGATATCGACGTAAACGGGAGAAATGCGTGTATAAAAAAGTATTATCCAATTCTTTTGAATGTTAAATAGGATTCCAAGCTTGTTAAAAGTAAAAAACAACTCATTACAATATACTATTTAATCAAAGGTTATCAAAATACATATTAAATTTGAAGTATGTAAATATCCATATTCTATTTATTACCATTATATATACCACGTTGGGATCTATTATGCGTATTTTTTTCTTCTCATTACTCTTTCACCTTTAAATATGAGATTCTGCTTGAAATATAAAGTGACGCAATCAAGTTACAGCCTTTAATATTTTTTTTATCCTTATCAACTTGATGTAATTCAATCCTAGTGTATTATTTACATATTTGTAACACAAATCGTATTTATATAGGTGGACTATAGTTATTTAGATTCCGTTTCCCCTTGGATTCTTGCGATCCTAGATTTGGAAACCCCTTGTAAACGGTATTATAGATATTTTGATTACACTGAACAACAATTTTTTTTACTGGAGATGTGTAAGCTGATTTAGACTAATTTGTGTAAGCTGATTTGAAAAATCATAACCGTTTTGATGTATCACATCAGTTACAGAAATATTCCCATTGCCTAGAAGTCAGGATTTCAATGAAATTTACAAAATTCATTTATTCTTTTATTACAATATGAATGCTTCAAAATTATAGAAATTGCAGAAAAACGCCGTTAAAATGTAATAAAAATGCTTTAGGTATTTGGCTTGGCATTTTTGTGCTCTGTGTCAGTTTCACGATGCAGGAACCAGCAGAAGTCGCCCATCATATTCGGGTGTGCCGCCCTTGGTAACGTGTCTCCATGAGTGAAATCTCTTGGTGGAATCGCTTGCCGTGCTCGTCCGAGACAGCTCCCAAGTTGTCAGGGAAGAAGTTCAGGTGCTGGTGTAGGAATAGATTTTCAGAGACATCCTGGAGTCAAGTTCCCTGAAGGACTCCAGCAGCTGCTGCACTATTTCTTCATAGTTGTACGTGCGCTCGTTCCCCAAGAACTTGTCCGTCACAGCTTTGAAGCTCCTCCACGCTGCTAGAGTTTCCGAGTTGTTTAGAGTTGTCGGAAAAGTTTCGTCCTTCATAGTCTGTCGAATTTGTGGTCCAACAAAGACACCAGCCTTGGTCTTGGCCTCCGACAAGGTGTTGCCTAACTTCTCCTTAAGTTATAACCCCCCCGCCCATTCAGATCCATTGTCCGTACAAAACTTTTCATTAAGCCGAGCCTTAGGTGGAGTGGTGAAAGGAAAATCTTGGCTTGGTCGACAAGGGCGACATCTTTCACGTTGTATTGACCAGGTACATGCTCCTTCCGCTCTTTCAAATCTTTCTTCGTCCAGTGATTCTTGTCGTCTCTGCTATCCCAGAGACAAAGGAAACACATGTATTTAGTGTAGTCTGACTGCAGTCCTAACAACAGCACCACCACTTTCAAGTCTCCGCAGATGTGCCACTTGAAGTCATTGTACTTGATGGAATCAAGCAGCTGCCGCATAGTCTCATAGGTCTCTGTCATGCCAAACGCGTGAGCTAGTGGGACTGATGGTATCTCGTTGCTATTGTGGAGCAAAACAGCCCTCAAGCTGTTCTTCCCTGAGTCGATGAAGAGGTGCCAGTCTGCAGGATCGTGATCACACCCAAGTTCTTTCAACAGACCGTTGATGTCACTGCAGAATGTCATCTTGTCTTCCATCTCAAAGAACTCAGCCATGTCTCTGTGACGTGCTCTGAACAAGGAGGTGTGGTTTTTGAGTGTTGGGTTCAAACAGTTCATCATCACCATCCTCTTCGCCACTGCTTACAGGTATGTTCTGATCAGCTGGAGGTGTTGGAACGGGGTTCTCGTCATCACGAGGCACAGGTTTACGAGCAAAGACGCAGTAACCGTACTTGATGTGGCCTTTATTCTTCTGGTTGAAGCCGGCGATGCTTGTGCAGCAGAAATAACAATCCTCATGATGATTCTGTTGCTCACGCCATATCATGGGCACCGCAAATGACATGCTCGCGCCCTTGCCCACCAACCACTGAGTCAAGCCTGTTGGCAGCCTGTGGAGCAGATCTGTGGTACCCAGCTCTTTCTTGGTCACCCACCTTACACCCGAATTAGTGAAAGTAGGCGGCCTTCATTTTCACTGTTGTAGATATACGTCGCTGTTGATCTTTTTTGGTATACCAACCACAGACATAACAGAAGTTGTCAGGATGATTGACACAGGAACGCCGACTCATGTTGACCTGAAAGAAAGAATCAAACATTAGTATTTTCAATCATTTTACTAAAAAACAAGTATTCTAATGACCAACCGTTGACTAGTCTACTTGTCACGATTTTATGACTATAAAAATACTGTATTTAAATACTTAAATTTTTGGTCGCATCAACTTGTTCTTCTGTTCTGAAGATAAAGTATATTTTACGCATTTGAAAAGTAAGGTTATTTCATGGCTATGAGTTTTTGGTTTATGATAATTATAATTATAAAAAAAAACAATTCTGTTCGTTCGTTTCCCTGTATCTCCCGAACAGTTCATTAGATCTTGACGAAATTTTCGAATGAATAGTTTTGAGAGCTCAGGACGTGTTTAGAAAAAATGGCAATGAAACCCCAATAACGACTTTTTAAGGAACTTTATTTTAATATGAAAAATCACATGCGATGACATCACTAAAATTATTCGTGTGATTTTTTTTCATTCCAGACTATTGTCAAGTTGGAAAATCCCGGGCAGCGCCGCCGGTAACATTCGCTTGTATATATATATATATATTATCGTGGACATACAAATATATATTATTACCATAAAAGTAAATTAGACTTTATAATATACCTGCTTAAGTTGCTTCTGCCAGCTTTACTTCAAATTTTCACAATCCAGTGCGATGTGCAGAGTATAAGGCCTCAGCTAAGCACCACACCACCTCTCTCGCGAAAGCAGACACAGACGCTCAGAGGACACTGAAAGCAGAGTATTTCTGTAATTGAAAATCCTGACGTGATACAGCAAAACGGTTATGATTTTTGAAATCAGCGTACCCGAATTGGTCTATATCATTTACACATCTCCAGTAATTTTTTTTAAAATTTGTTACTCATGTTAACCATCAACTGTAGATAGAGATTCACAACAATCGAATCATTACACCTTCATATTTTTTTTTTGTGATTTACGTTTCCTTATTTCATACCAATTAATTGATCCCAGGAAAGATATTGAAGACAAGCTTGTTTTTGGCTCCTTCCTCAACTGCAGATAAACGCACGCATTTCTCTCATAGAGATATAAAGATAAAGAGCTGATTCCCTTCAATAGCAGATTAACATCGTTCAGCTGTATTCTGTTGTCCAATATAAGCATATAAGGTGGTGAAATTCTCAAATGACATGTGTCAGAGTACATAGTATATATAAAATAAATTCCATACGTGTACGACTGCACCCTGATCCATGACGTCCTCATTATTATCAAATTAAAACGCATTTGATCTGGTTTTTTATGTATCTATCTATTTAATTTACATAACAAACGAACATGAGAATTAAAAAAAGGTCTCAAAATTTATTCATGACCCGGTAATTGTGTAAAATACTTATATAGATATAATCATCTAAAATATACCTAGTGTTCGGGAAGTCTATCTCGGTACCTTTGATGACTTTTTCGAGGTTACAGAGACTTTTACGAAAATGTTGCAAAAAAAAGTTAAAAAATCGCATTCAGATCAACAAGTTTGGGTCCCGATAACATTTTGAAATTCATAATTGTTTTTGACATGGAGGCTAAAAGACCCTGTTTCGTTTAGGAATCAGCCACAAGGAAATCTCTTAGGCTACCAGCATGTCCGCTGGACCCATTGTCGGGATCAACGGGAGGTTGGACAAGGGGGAAGGCCTTGAAGTAGGAAACATATCTTAAAGGCCACCTAGGCCACTAAAAAGAAGATCAGAGACCAGATCTAGAGAAATCCTCTTCTAAGCATCAGAACAATTGCCAAGAACAACAACATGTGTAAGATTACTGCTGCCAACATTGTCAAGGACATTGGAGGCAAGTCCTTGGTCCACTCAACCCGTCCCTTGCTGTCCATGGTCAATTTGGAGGCAAGATACATCCTATGCAAGAACATGAAAGTAATGGGTACCGAATTCTCGATTTTCCGATGAGAAAACTTCTACAGTGGATCCTGTCTTCAACCGCAAAAATTGTTCACCTCATTAGCCTTAATGGTCATGTGGTATCAAAGATATGTGTCCAGGACCAAGCTCCAGTCAGCATCATGATGCTTGAAGTTGTCGGCAAGATGGTAATGTCAAGCCTCCGGTCTTCTTCCAAGACTTCTTCTACAGACTCACTTCGTAGGACTACATCATGGTTCTCAAGACCAAGATGGTCCCATGGATCAGAAGGAGTATCCTGGCAAGAGGGTGTGTTTCCAGCAGGATGAGATACCCCCCCCCCCCCCCCACAGCCAAAAAACACCCAAAAGTGGTTGAAGGAGAATGTGGAATTCTGGTCTATGGACTTTTGGCCCTCATTCCCTGACCTGTAGCTGTCATGGAAGCTAAAGACCATATTATAGATTATAAACAACAAAGCCTTTTATTTATTGAAAACGTTTCAGTTTACTTGAATGACAGAGGTCGAAGGTGTGCTGAAATTCAGATTAAGTTTTGTGAACGAATGATATTAAGCAATGCTGACATCTCTGACCAGTTTTTTATGTCAGTTAGAACGGTCAGAAGTATCCAAAGGTAGCTGCAGGACTCATCGGACTCGATGGACGTTGTTGTCAGAAGAAAAAGCCGTGTCAAGTGCAGGTCATCTTATGCCCCTCCATACCTTCTGCCTCAGGTTGAACATCTACCTGCAGGTTTTGGAGGATGTTGTATGGTCGTGGGTCAAGTCTGTTGTGAGCAACAGGCCGTGGACGTGGCAGCAGATTCCGCTACTTGTCTGGCCCTTCGTGGAGAACATGACCGATCACACTTCGCATAACACCAAGCAGTTTTTTCATCCCCAATATCATGGAAAATTCATTAAGATAGAAGAAGTGAATTAAAAAAAATACTTGTTCTCGATTTTCTTTGCCACATTGAACAGGTGTAGGCCGCAGACGGCGACTACATTAAATAGATAGCTGATTTTATTCATAACAAAGATAATTGTTTTTATTTAATCAAGAATAATAATAAAATATATATAGCTGTTTTTTAGGTAGCAGATTTGTCTACGCACCCAGTATAATCACTTTGCCCCAATCTAAAATATAAATAATACACTCCTAGTTTTTCTAGTTTAATTAATAAATAGATAAAAACTTGCACTATAGCTCATATTATGTAAATTATGAAGATTTTCTTAATGAATTCTTTATGAAGGTTAGCAAAGTGCTTACTAACAAAAAAAAAAATACAGGGTCTTGCAGGTAAATCCGCACAAAGTTCAATATCCTCCAGATCCAAAATGGGAACAAATGTGATACCTCTTTTGAATAAGAAAGTTGTTTATTAGACATAATACAAGATTACAATTCAATATGGCCGCCCTCAGCCTCAAGGATGTCCTCCAAACGACGCCTGAACCTCCCACAGGCCGTGGAAACCTCCGCAGGATCCAGCTCGTTTATCTCCGACTTGATGGAGGCCTTCAGAACGCCATATTGCTGTGGTGTGTGGCGTACACCTCCCTCTCCACTTTCCCTACAAGTAGTAGTCGCATGGGTTCAGGTCGGGGCTGTTGGGGGGGCAAGATGTTGAAGTCCCAGAAGCTGGGCACATTCTTCTTCAGTCAGGACTGCACAAGTTTGGCCTTGTGGATGGGCGCCGAGTCCTACTGGAATAGGTACGGGGTCCCAGAGGCCATATAATCCATCCAGGGGACAACAACAGGTGGACCCCACGCTTTCTTGCGAGGATGGAGATGGGCGTCCCCTTGATGGACCTCTTGAAACCAGCCACATATGTGGGCGTGCAGATTCGGTCACTCCTAGGCTTGTACTCCTTCCTCTTGGACATCCCTGACTCCTTCCACTTGTTGGTGATGTCGTAGACCGTCCTCCTTGGGTACTTGAGCAACTTGATGATAGCTGCAGGACTGTGTCCTGCGCACATCAACTCGATGACCGTGTCCTTCCGAGTCTGCTCCATCTCCGTATCAGTGTTTTTGTTTGTTTTCGGACGCAATTCTACAGTACATTTACGAAGCCTCCCACATGTGCAATATCTAAGCTTTACTTGCACCTCTTATGGATCTGGACAAAGTTGATTTTTGTGCGGATTTACCTGCAAGACCCTGTATACAAGAAGGGCGATAGAATATGGGAACAAATATCTTTGAACTTTATGAAAGGGCTTCTTGATGTATAAAAATAACAAAATATTTTGTAAAAATGGTGTGTCACAATGCTGAATATTAGCCCCACAGACCTTTTTCGTTCACATAATCATACAAGGTATTGTTGTTTACTATCAGCACGTTGATTCAAGACAATGCATTTTTAACAGTCCCGCTAATGTTTCTAAACAACACGTACTTAAATATAATGAATGAAAGTTCATTGTGTCTGTTTAAAAGGTTTATCGAGAGCGGACGTCCTTATCGTGGATGTCCTACATATTCAATATATAATACATAGCGTATTGTGTATTTAACTTGGGTATTCTAAGTTGTTAAAAGATCAAAGTTAATACAAAATTATATTATTTTAAATTATTTAAGGTCTACTTCATATATTATTAAACTTTATATCCAAATACATATACAAAGAGGAACGCTGACATATTTTTATACAAAAATAACTTGAGTATGATTATCTTTTGGATATGTCCTGTCAATATATAATGGCTGACTTGAAGCATAGCCATTATATATGAGAGTACGTACTTCACATATAGTATAATGATGTCAAAATACCTATAATAAATGAGAGCCTGAATGAATAAATTTAAGTTTAATATATCAATAATCGTTTGAAGCTCCCATTATAAATAGGCTTGCCTTTTTAAAATATGAGCAAAAAACAATAAATAATATTTATTTCTGCATAGAGTTACAAGCAAATGACCTTTGTACTTTAGCATATCCATATTAGTAATTGAATTATTACTATTTGGAATCGTATCTTCCTCCCCGTATTGCTTACACAGCGACCTGCACATAATTAAAAGCATTTATGTATATAAAGTTTTGACATAAGCCATCCTTAACAATATGTGACCACTCTATTAATGGCCTGATCCTATTAGTATATAAAATACATATATCTATAAGAACAAAGGCATGAACACTTTATTTGTACTCAAACACTATTTATACAGTCAATATTGTATGTGCTTCCTAGCCTTTCATATGTGACGTGAGAACACTAAACGAATACAGAACGAATATAAGAAAAGGAGAAAAATATTATACGTATTTTTTGGCTACATTACTTCATACGATGATGCTTCCATTTTTTATGATTTGACAATTATACGTTCTATAAAAAAAATTAAAAAAATCATATTAGTTGGATGTTTGTAGTTTTTTTATGTGATTGTTTATTACAATCAAAGGGGTTTTCAATGCGCAATATCCTTCCAAAGATGGAAGGCCGTAATTTGTCGTGGAATCATTACAAAATATTTATGTTAGTATCCCTGCGCATCGACATGAACCTCCACCAATCACATGCTCCAACAAAACAATGGCTAGAATTATGCTTTGAAGAGAGAGAGAAAGAGGAAAGAAGGGGGATATAAATTCAAAACAATACATGTAAAAAGGAGACTACTGCTACTCTATTTTAATATTAGAAAACGTACATTAACTATGAACAACTTAATATGGTTGTTAAAAACACAAGAGCGCGCAATATGATGCTAATATTCCTGGCCAATTTTTCATTTGATTAGCTTCTTCATCGGCAATTATTCCTTAAATATTGCATCAATTAGAGGGTTAATTGAAAAAAAAATACAAGTAAAAAAATAGAGAAGAGTAAATGAAGAATACAATTATAGGTCAGTCTCATTTTCACCAAAAAATCCTGTATTCAAATAGTGTTCTCACGTCACATATGCGTAGTAATAATAATATCCTTGGTGCTCGTCTTCTTAAACAAATAATAATAATCAAAAAAAGAACAAAAGGATTATTGATCATTTTTGAGTCTCTCTCATTTTTTTTCTTGATTGATTAATAGCTATTTGCGAAGGAAAGCTTGGTGATGATAAAAAAATGTCTATAATATATCCCTTTTAATGACATTACATTGTTAAAGTAGTATATTATCGAGAAAAATATATGCAGACGGTTTTCTTGATATTCAATGTTCCTTGGTCAAGAATTGATGATCAAAGGACTCTCATTAAAGCTTTTATTTTTTTAAATGGTTAAAATATTTTATTATGTTATTGCAAAAAAGAATACAGCGTAAAAAAATACACTAAAACATACAGATAACATAAGAAATCAAATCAAATCTGGACAGTTATGTAATAAAAACATCAATGAACATTATAGTTCAAAATTACTATCCAGATAAAAACCATATATATAAAACAACAATGAATAAACTAATTTGTATTCAATACAAAACGGCGATGCATTCTTAAAATCCTTCTGATGTCGTTCCAATAGAATTTTGAACTGTTTGGATAAAATTTAATGAGGTCTCCAGCCCTTTCCAAGTTGACGCTCCCAGATCAGGAATTCTGACCTCAAAAGCAGAGTGGCGGGCAGCAGCACAAATGAGATAGTTTATGTCTTTTCTAAAATGTAATTATTAGTTGTAAGTTTTTGTGCAATTAAAGATTTGACATTTTGTATTGCAAATTCAATTGCTTTGTGACTGAGGAGACTTTATTTTAAATGGATACAGATAACATATTTACTATTTTAAATATCTTGAAAATATCTGGGTAGTTTGTGATAAATATTTTAGTTTAAAATTAACTCTCTAAGGCAAGTGCAGTCATTCCATTCAAACATCATAATCTATTTATATTGAAGTGGATATGCGGAACACGTCAAACTGAAACAAGAATAAAAAACTGATAACTAAAATACAATTTGTATTGAAGAGCTCCTCGTTGATTTCCTTTGAAGTCCTCTTGTATCTTCTAATAATGAGTCGCACAAGAGAATACAAATGGCAGGGCAAAATGCTCGGGCTTGCACGAAGGGCAGATAATAATTTCTTTGTAAATTTTCGCCAAAACATTAGATAGCTGCACCAAGACTCCCTCAAGTAGTTTTTTAAAAGATCTATTCAGCGATGGAACATAGCTTTCGTGGAAGAGTTCCTGGAGCTAAGAATCCTCTTCCTCGATCATTCAAAGTGCAAGTTTGGATTAACAAGCAGCAAGTACGGAACTGAAGAAACTAACTTAAAATTATATAGATTGATTCAATTTGAAGATTGTATTTTCTTCAATACGTTAGACTTTGGGTAAAAAAGTTGGCCAGACTATTTTATGTGAGTTCATTCTCGACTGCGTTTTCCCTCAATACCGAGTATGCTTAAACTGTTACTCACTGCGCAATTTGTGTCGGCTTTCGAGTTCCATTGTCCCAGGGAAAGGATAGGAGGTTTTTTTCATTTCATTTCAAGACGCGAGTGATTCTTGAATCTTTCAAAAAGGAGATTCAAATGGTCACTCTCTTTCTCAACTGAAGCTCCGAGTTTCCTTCTACTTAAGGCCTGACATCATCTGCGTAAATATCAAGAAGATACTTGAATTTTCCAAATTAATTCCAAGCCCCAAACATTTGCATCTTAATCTCTTAGCAACTTCTTCAATTGCAGCAACGAACAGAAGTGGGGCTAAGTGTCTACAGCCACGCTTAAGATGTACCGGCGGACTATTGAGAAACTCTAACCAAGGGTCGAGGTCTGTTAAGTAAAAGAGCTGGGAAAGTGCGGAACATACGGATAAAAAGTAATCATTTATTGCATTGTTAATAAAACTGTAATAGAGATTATCGAAAGCCTTTTAAAATCAGTTACTTCAAAAAGCATCTCTGGTGACATCACTGGTGACTTCCGATTTTTTGATTAAGGCGTATTTTGTCAAACAATTACTCCAGTAGTATCCACACGATTTATTTAAAACCGGGATAGGCCACATATTTGAGTATTTTATCCAATTTTTCTACTTCTTTAGCATTCTTAAAATAAATATCTTAAATAATCGACCATCCATCTCGGCAGAACCTAAGACTGTATTTCTTTTGGAATACTTATTAATATACTCATTATACTATTTCTTGTAAAAAGTGCGTAAGTTCCTCCTTTCTTTCTGGGCCCTCTAACCTTGCATTAAAATCCTGAATGATATCCTTTGTATTTGCTAAAATCTTGTCATTTTATGAAATCTTCTTCATTGCGGAAGTTATGTTTCTTCTTCTTTATACGTTGAACATGAGTATTTTCTAAAAAATCCTCATAACGAATATCCATTTTGGTAGTTTGAATGATTGAACATATGAATGGTTACAGAAGTCTATATCTAGAGGCTTATGGTCCGAACTCGGTTTCAGGTCGATAATTGCTTTCAAATCAAATCTTGAAGTTGTGAGGCGCGAGAGGCACAGAACACATTTGAACTTCAAGACATCAATCACATAAAATGGACGATGAGTAACTAAAAAGATCTTTGTTGGTGGGATAATGCCGGCCTTCCCTGTGTCAAAAGAAAAGGTTTAATATCATTTTTTCAGTTGTTGATGATGGATTAACAGAAGGAAGACGCTTTGTTATAAGGTAATAGCGTTATCAAAGTCAAGAAGAAACCAGAGGAGTTGACAATAATTTCATGTCAATTTCTTAAGTTTGATAATTCATTTTTCAAAAATTAAATCCTTTAATCTTTTTGAAACACTTGTTGGGGCGCCTTAAAGTCAGTCCTTGTTAAATAGTTTTATGGGTTTGAGAAGGTATTTAAAACAAGAGAGTTTACATGAGGTTGTAACTGCACCTTTCGTCATAGTAAACAAATGGTATCATACATACAGTATGGTCCATACGTGCATCATAATTTATCTTTTTTCAAAATGACGACGTTGTCTAATGGAAAAAAATAAAACACGTTTTTATATAATTATTTTTGTTAGCAATAAAAAAACAATTTCGACCAATTCGGAAAAATAATTGATCATTACCCCAAAAGAAATCCAATTGATCCAAAGCAGAAGAGAAATGTCCTCAATATCGTGAAGAGTGGAGCAGGCCAGTGACTATATTGTTGAATCAAAGGCCGACCCTGTCTGCATCCCCCAGATAGTCCCTTTTCAGGGTTTTCTAATTACATTATAATTCAATGGAGTGAGAATGCAATGCCAAAGATGCTTCAAACTTTGGTCATATGAAGTATAATTGTACTCAAAAACGATTGAAAACTTTTAAATATGGAAAAGCTTTGAAGAACAGCATTGAAGAGATCAATTCACTGGAAGAAAATAAAACTCTGAACCTAAGGAATTAAATACCGAGGCAGAAGAACAACCAATTGAAATACAAGATGAGCAAACCATAGCCATATCAAATTACTCTCCGCATGACTTACATGAAATAACTCAAAATGAAAATGAAACTCAAATTAATGTTTCAAATGAAAATCGCAATGCAACGTTCAAGATCAAAACATGAAAATGTTTTGGATCCTGAAGAGTTCAACCTTGCAACATGAGAATGCATCGTTTGTAATAGAAGATCCTAAATCGATATCAAACTCAAACAGCCTCCCCACCAACGATTGTTCCACCAAATGAAGCATTTGCTGACGCAAATCAAGAGGATAATCTGAAATCAAATACATCAATACAAGATATAACTCTTTGCAATCTTCTCTTGACAAGAGTATGATTTTAGAGACAGGACTCGCTCCCAATCTGCAAAAAGAATGCATGAAGATACAAGTGACTCTCCTGAAAATTTGAAAAACCCCCTTCCAAGCTTCAGAAGAAACTAAAATGATTTGAAGAAATATAATAATATCCCTTAATACAAAAAGAGGCAAGGATAGGAATAGACGCCATGCTCTATTAAAATATCGGTTCGCATAAAACCTGACGTGCTTTGCCTACAAGATGTCAATGTGAAGTCTCTGCTACACGCCCTAAGGACTGCTTAGTATACAAGCCTTTCATTACCACTCATTCCAATTCACAGGTTTTAAAATTTCAAAAAGAGGGGTACTGACATTCGTAACCAAGAAAATAAGAGTGTCGAATTAGTCGAAGATTATTCGGTTAATAGTGAATGGCATAAGATTTATCTGTCCTCGAATAATATAAGCTTCTGTTTGATTATATATGGTCCAAATGAAAGTCTGCAGGCCTTCTTCCACTCAATCATTGACTCTAAATTGTGCAACTCTCTTCCAATTATACTTATCGGCGATCTCAATGTGGATCTAGATAAGCAGAACTACCGCGAATTCTCGCTTTTTGCTTCAATTAATTTCTAAGTTGACCTGATAGACGCTACAAAAGTATTTAGTCCCCACGAAACTATTTCATGAAAAAAGAGGCCACCAGTCATCCAGAATAGATATAGCTCTCTCTAAATATATGTAGAGGACTTCTGTAGGTTCACTTCTAGACTCTTTTTATACATGATGAGAGAGAAGATGTTCCTTCTTTGAGATGCTTTTTATTACTGAGTTCATATTTACAAATATACAAGAACAAAAAAGGGACAGGAGATAGTACTGTAAATAACGATGAAGGTCTCACAGCCTATATCTTCCCCCTCAGACTATTTGGGCTTTAGTTGTATATGGATACAGACCTTGGTTTTCCATCAATATCAATTACGAATTTTTACGCAGTTTTCTTATTATTATGTATGGGCTGCACTATAACAAGGGTCGAATGATGACTTAATTGGGGGCTTAATAAATAAACTTCGTTTGCTTGGCATTAGTTTTTGAAGTTGGCTGTTTTTTATGAATTATCCTTTTTATTGTTGTGACACGTGTTGAATTTAAATTTATCAGCTCTTCTCAAGTTTAGAGTTTTTCAGCTGGAGAAA
>CP045901.1:2101416-2132191 GCA_013387185.1 Caligus rogercresseyi | reverse complement strand
TTACTTTAGCTAAGACCCTTAATGAATTAAACAAAAGGTCGAACGGTAGTTGATATTAAGGACCGATGTATTACCGATTTTTTTTTTGGAAACAAGCCGATAGCCGATTGATCGATAGATAGGTTCCTTTATATCTAAGCTACAAGGTATAAAATAAATAATTTTACAACTTTTGGCAATGCTACGGCAGAAAATGAACGTTAAAGTTCTTGAAGCTTACTGCTTTTGACGGAACAGCGTTTTCTTTGACTACTATGACCCCGAAAAAGTAAGAATAATATTTTCGTTTATTGGATTCAATATATTCATTGTTTAATATAATAACTTATATGCGAATGCCCTGAAATGCGATCTCTAATATTTTAAAAGTAAATTTTAGAAAAAAGAAAATATTTAACTATCGGTGCCGAGATTTGTCCTTAAGGGTAGTTTGATAACTGTTTTATCGACAAATCGATGTATCAGTCGACATTATATATTACATACACACTTGAATTAGTTATATTAAATCATCAAATTGATTTAAATGTGCTGAGCAAATTATATTTAAACTCCAATGGCAAGTTATTACTCACTTGAAACTTTTGCGGTCCGTTGGTGTCTGTAATTATTTAGAGTCCCATTTTTGTTCTCTAATAAGGCCCTATAATTAAAATTACAAACATATAATATATAAAATAAGAACATTCATATATCGTATTAAGATGTTTACGAAAAATACGTCATATCAAACAGGACCACGGGGCTTAAGGAGAGCTGTGGACTAATAAAAAATTATTTACTAATTACAGTTGTCTTTGATTAACTCTTTAGACAAATTATTTTTGGCCTTATTCAAAAAGCTAAAACTATATAAACATTTCCACCTTTCATTTAAAAAGACAATGAACTTTTTTTAAATATAAATAGTACCACTAGCGTCATCGCTTGTATTATTTACACATAAATGGCTCTGTCCAATAAACTTGTAATTTTTTATGACATTTAGATGCATACAACAAAAACTTAGTGAATTTCATAAGCTGATCGGTTGGAAAATGAGTTTCAAACAATGAGCTCTTATAACTTTGTAAATCTTTATTGAAAACGCACCAAATGCTACAAAATGAATATGGTAATGATTGCCTGTCTCGTGTGAAAAGTTTACGAGTGGTTCGGGAGAGTCAAATCTGGTATAGAGACCCTGGATGATGAAGAAAAGATCAGGCCATCTATGAACTAGATTATGGAGAAAATATCGAAAAAGTTGATGAATTCATCGAAAAAACACACAAAGTTATCGAAATTGAAGTAGATATCCATCAAGCAGCTTTTTACAACATTTTGATCGAAGTTTGGGTCTAAAGAAGGTAAATTGGCAGTACATGTAAATGTTTTGCTTTTTTTAAGTTTGTTGTATTATGGAATGGAGGATAACATTAGCCTGTCCCATGTTGAGGTCGATCGCTACGATTTTTTGCTCCAAGCGATTATCTTTGCGTAGTAAGGAAAAAAGAGATGGCCTAAGTTTTAGCCTTCAAAGGCCATTTGTGACTGCACAAACCTCGCATATTTTCAAAAGACCGTTTTTGGACAAGCTAGTGATTGAAGCTTTGTGTGTACCTTGCAATTTGAAGCCTTAATATTATTTTTTAATAGGGTATTGCTTTAATTCTTGCGCAAAAATAATTATTGTAAAGTGAAGGAGTCAATATTAAGAAAATATATTTAAAAAAATAAACACACAATAGAAAAAATGGGCCCCGTCTTATATATATATATATATATAGATAAATTGATGCTACAGAAATATACTATTACTGAAAAAGGGCGATTTTTTAATCATTGCTCTTTAAATATAACTGACAATTGATGATGCTAGCCGAATTCCCTCAATATTCTTACCGGTGTGAATTATCGTTTTGGTTATAAGTTTTAGGGTTTGGAAAGGAATATAAACAATGCGAGATCTCGTCTAGGACTCCTATAAGGACCTCTAACTTTCCACTATGATATATAGACACTATATAGACACATTTGCCGCTATTAAAGAGTCCTTCAACTTACGACGTACCGAATTTTAGACTTGGGACCATTTAAATATGCCGTTTTTTAGCCAATGATATACCTAGCTAAGAAATCGACAAGCCTTTTTTATATCAAAGTTCACTCTTTCCATGAAATTATTAGAAGAAACGGTCATTTTGAAGACAAGGTAAATTGCAAAGAGAGCTGACCTTTTACTTGCGGTGATTTTTAATGTCATAACACGGCAAATAGAAAGAATAATATTATTTTTTTTCATTTACGTCATCCAAAGTCTATTTTGATACGTCCAAATAATAAGATTATGATGTTTCCCTAAACATGATAACATAAATAAACATACTGATAATCTAAATAATATTATTAGAAATAGCATATCTGAAAAAAAATATCTTATTTTATAGTAAAGCTTTATTGGTTTAACCCGTGGTTCTACAAAAGTATTGCCATTGTAGTATGAAAGATTTCATTTCAACGAATCAGAGTTGTATTATAAGTAATTACAAACCTTAACGGAGAAGAGTGGCTCGTATTCCTCCCATAAATACGAATAATAAAGATCTGCTTCTTTGAAGGAAGGCAAACAAATAGGATAGAGTAAAGAAGTCAGCTGAATTGCGGACACAAGGCCCAGTAAAACGACATCATACTCCTTTCCTGTATATTTCGGATGGTACTGAGAAGAATAAATAATTATTAGTGTATAATTTACCACAAGCACTTAGGATTTACTTCTATCCAATCCACGGCAAGGACCTCTGGAAAAAGTTGAACACTATATTTGTTCTTATAGGGAACAGCTTCCACAATAGGAAGACTGAAAGAAGGATGACAAAAAAACGAGGTTGAGCGATTTGTAGGTCGAAAAAGTGCCGTGAATTCAACTTACTCATTTTCATATTTATTTAATCTGAACCATCTGACGCACTTCTTCCAATTATCACTATGACATCGATTTATGAGTGTCTCCGCAAGGTCAAATGTCTTAAAATAAAACATATATTAGGCTTATGAGAAATGGCGACAAATTAAAAGGAAAGCAAAAGAAAGTAGAATTGACTATATATGCCCCTATTGTTTGATGAAAAATATGTATTTTTCGACCTAAAATCATTTTAAAATAAGTCAATAAACTTTAAAATATTTTTGTTATAATATAAAGTTTATTTATTATTAAATTTATCACTACAACATGATTTAAATTAAACGCTTATGTTCTAAACACATAAGAAATAAAAATTAAAATAAAATGTATACTTTTAATGTTTTAAGAAGTTTTTAAAGTTAATGTATAGACAGAGTCTTTTTTCAAAAAGTCTACCAACATAAAAGGATGACCATTCAATGTTTCAAAATATATTCGATGAGAACACTCATCGTTCATGAATTTAGCTAGGTTATAAAGTAACATTTTATCCATTAACATTATTTATTAAACATATTTATATAATAACATCCCTTGCAATATTATTTTTTTCACCATGTAGTTTATATAAATATGTGATTAACAAAAGAATGTAATCATCAGATGATTTTTTTAAATATTTACCTTATTTGACTGAAACAACTTCCGACGGTAACGATGTGCATGACAGATACCAGGGTTCCCACACAGACATGTGAGAGGCTATGAGGAAATTAAACAATTAAATCTTGCAGTAAGTCCAGGCTGGAAAGCCGTTGTTTTAATTGCCAAACAGCAAGCAAAGGTCTTTTAAAACCTTCGAGCCGTAATTAACATAAAAATAATATATATAAAATTAAATTAAATAGAGCTTCATTTTACTGTAGTAGCATATACACCCAGTTGTTTGACGTTGTTTTATACTTTAGTGTATGTATTTTGTGTGTGTATCCATTGTAAAGTGAAATAACTATATTCACTAATCCAAAAATCACTTAATGAAGGAATCAATGTCTAAGGTTTAAAAACATATAACTTATTTAAAATGAAGAAAAAAAGAATGGATAATTTTTTCCCGCAACTGTAGATATTAAAACGTCAAGAGCTTAAAAAAAATAATGTATACAACGTAATTTTTATAGGTATCAAACCAACGACCAATATATGCATTAGACTAAATAAGACAAGGGAAGAGCAATGTCATAGTGGGCAGATGATATAAAGAAGAGAAGAGCGGAATACTTTGTTTCCCTTGAACTGTGGAAGTCTTAATACCAAGCCCTAGCCATTAATGGGAAAATTGCATTAAATGTGAAGCAATGGTAAAGAAATAAGCATTTAAGTTTTTTCACCTAACGAATCAACATAGTCGGACCATAGAGATATAAAGATATTAAGAGCTTATTCGCTTCAATAGTTGATAAACATCGTCGTTCAGCTGTATTCTATGCCCAATATAAACAAAGTAATTTGACCTACGTCATCGTAAGCTGATCATTGAGAAAGAAAGATTTGTTTATATTGGGCACAAAAAAGTATTCCTCTGATGAATCCAATAGGCCCTTTATATTTATATGAGTCTGGCCTGACTTGTATTTTATTGTAGGATTTCCATCTTTCTCTTGTATTTTATTAAAATGGCGATGATATATCATTGTTTACCTCATGTGGCAGTTATTTTGAACACATTTAACAAGTCTCAAGTTGATTGAATGTCCATCGAGTAAAGTATAGGTCGGTGTATCAAACATAAAAAATGAAAATATGACTTTTCAAAGAATAAAATAACTGAATCGGTGAATTTTTTTTCAACAAAAGTATTTTCATGAAAATATGTTCGGCCTTTCATATGAAATATTTATTATTAATTAAATCTATAGTTTTGATAACAAAAATACTTACGAGTAGTATGTATGTTAAAATAATTAAATGGTTTTTCATCAAAACTAATGATATCTTCAAAATGTGTTTTTTATTCTATTTAATTGCACTCAGTTGTTTGATCCAATGGCTCATGCTCTGGTGGAAGAAGAATATGTTTAATTACTCTCCATTTTGGTGGAATATATAAGCTTGAGGATCCAGGGCTTTAATCCAGTTGTAATAAGTCGATTGTCGGACTCGTATAGGTGATGCCGCATTTCAATGAGTCTGGGGTTAATATGACCTCCTTTCCAATTGGATCTCTATTTCAAAAAATGAAAAAAACTATTTCAAGCTCGTACTTAATCAAAATAAAATGGAGTTATATTTTCTATGTAGATAAATTGACGGTGCTCATGAAATAATATCTTTAAATATAAGAAATTAAAAAGGGCCAAAGCTATATGAGAATAATCATTTTCATAAGATGGGAGAATAAAAATACAATGTAAAGACAGGATAACACTTTATCAAGTGCATTCAAAATCGATGTTATCAAAACATCACAAGTCGATATTTTATCCCATCACTTTTATGGTTTCAAATATAGATTACATGTCTATAATTTTGTCGTTTTAACACTATTTTTTGTTTAATTTGAACAAGAATAAAAATGAAGTTGTTATTTGGATGTTACTGTAAGACTCTGAATCTGATTTTTATACATAATCCAAATTGATCAAAACTTTAAAAGATCTGAACTAAGAAAGTATATTGCATATAAGTCAATGGCATTTTTAGATTTTAGGTTCCCCAATTGTGAGTTAGTCGGAGATAGAACTAGAATTCGGTAAAAAGTGTTACTACCCGGTATCGGTAGTCTTAAGCAAGTTATATCCAATCAATATGGTTCATAAATAAGGGAGGGGACGAAATTTTTATAAAAAGATCACTGATCTATTATCTAGCATTCATATCATACTTGTATCGGTTGCCTTAAAAATAGATCAGTAGCTATAGCCGAAATCTACTGCCAATAGAACCGATTCACCGAAATATCAAATGGTATATCCGGTTCTTCTGGGAAATATCTGATTTCAATATATATATATATATATATCAGGAAATTACCGGGACAACTTTTTCGTCGGGACCCGGGCCGGGCCTTACATTTTTCAAGCCGGGCCAGGACTTAATATTTATTTTGGTTCCTTCGACAATATGTTTTTTCCAAAAAAAGAGTAAAGACTTTTTTTAGAAAAGAATCTCCAAAAAAAGTGAAGACGTTTTTTTAGAAAATAATTTCCAAAAAAATCTCAGAAAAAGTGATTACGTTTTCTTTAATAAGTAATATTCGAAAATTCCTTCCTACAAACATTATGAATGACAACGAAAGAAAATATTGAAGTCCCGGCCCGGTGTCTAAAAAAACCGGGACACCGGACCGGGACGCTCAAAAAAACTGCCGGGTACCCGGTTGTTTCCGATATATATATATATATATATATATTACAGTTCGACCCTGTATATATTATACACTCAGTGGAACCCAAAAAAGTCCTAGGTTCGATAGACCAATTTTAATGCTATAATGCTTATTTATATCCTGTCAGATGCAATTTTATCAAACCATATAGGCAAAAAAAAGTAGTAGTTATGTAAAAAGGTTTATTGTACTGAATTTTTTGATGTCGTAGGAAACTTGGGTGATTGATATTCGCAAGTGACCTCAATAGATAGCCAAGTACTCGTTATTTTTTATCTTGAACCCCTCACTTTGTATATTTTAAGTTGAATAGTCCTACTTCTCTACTTACCGCCAGCATTTTTTCGAATCTAGAATAAAGATTATCATATCAATTGTGAGAAACCTTTGAAAGAGTTCTGTAATACTTACGGCCCACTTTAAATGCCGGAGTTTTGGAAAACACGTTGTACAGACTGACCGTAGTAATTGAGGCTTCCCCATTTGCCTTCATATTTAATTAAAAGCTGTGGGAAGCCTTTATTATTTCGTGGATCATTGGATATGATCCAAAACTTTGGTCCTGTGGATAAAGTATGAAATATTTATTCTCTTTTGAAGATGTCTTAAGCCAATGAGAAAAGGCGGATATTTCTGAATGATGAAAAGGTAGAATAATAATAATGTAAAAAATATGTCAAATATTTATTTTAAACACAACTCTAGTCCATCGATATTTAGTAGAACTGTATTGCATTTCATGTCAATAGATTATATATAAATGAAACAAGTTACTATTCACCTGCACACATAGGTATTAAAAATATTTTACTTCTAAATAGCCAGGCTTGTACGCGATGAACAAAAACAATGCAATCAGACATTCACATAAAGTCGCTGAATTTTGTTTGTTCATGTAAGTTTTAATAAATACTAATAAGATACTTCCCGGCGTTGTGGGATTTTATGGGAATGCCGACTTGAACAAACATTTCCTTGACACCTCAAACTTAACCATAGAAAAGTTTAAAAAGTATATGACTGAGTGCTCTGGAGATACAGAGGACCGAAAAAACAAATTAACGATTTTATATTAGCCTATATTTTTTCCGGGCACAACCACCCAATCAAAAATATTTATTAGCTGTCCAAAATATATAAAATTTTGTCAAAAATCTAACTCGCCATGATCAAAAACTCTTAGAAACCCGGTTTTTTGCATAATATAAACATATGGAAATACTAATAGTCCAAAACACACATTAACACCTCAAAGTCTTCTAAAGAAAAATTGGTCCAAATCTTCCTTGGCAATTTGATGTAATCGTAAAAAACGTTTTGGCGAATAAAATAAACATGGAGATAATGAATTTTCCGGGAGTGTCCACCGCTAAAACACTACTCTCTCAGCTCTAAGAATTACTAACTGAAAATTGCGTCAAGATCCATTGAGTCCTTTGGGTAAGTCAGGGAAACGAACGAACAAACGAACAGAATTCTTATTTCACGTTTGGATCACACTCTTATTACATTTTTTGAAATATTGTGTCATAATTATAAGGCGCCTTTGCGAAATTGGGATCAGCTATATAGTATCAAATGTCGTAATAGATGATCCACAAAAAAACTAAGCCTGAAATAACAACTCTGAACCATTTTAAACTTACCTTTTTTAAATAGATAAAGTTCCTTTGAGATGTGTTTGTACATTGGACACCCCGGGCTTTGCCTTTCGTGGACGAAGTAAAGAGATAATATCCGTTGAATGCAGAGTTTTGAGAAGACAGAAGATTTACTATAAATATAAGATGGGGAAAGTAGAGGTTAACGAGGAAATCAAATCATGTTCCTAGGTGCTCCTCACGACGAAAGGCGAACTCGCAGGGATAATCATAGCAACTGGGCGCCACAGAGACTTCTTTCTCATCAAACAAATATGCTGACATCTACAGAATAAAATGTAATATATATATTTCATCTTGGTACATTGGCAAATGTATTGTTTGTTGTAATTTTTGAAAAATAAAATGAAGACAAAAATATTCCTTCATTTGTTTAAACTTACCTTAGTCAGTTAGTATCATCTCTTTCTAAATTCATAACAAAAGGTCATTTATAGATATTCATTAATTTCAAACATTTGCATAATTTTAACAACACATATATCATTATAGAATGATCGTAATTATATTGAATACCATATTTACCGTTCGTATGGCTTGAGTTCCAAAGATATTGGCAAAGAAGTTGTGTGTAGTTTCTGCAATACCTATTGCAGCGAATGAGCTGCTCCGGCAAGCTAAATTGGCGAAAGAGTAATTAATGAAGACCTATGGATATTCATGTCATGGAGATTTAAAAACATAGATAGGTTATTCAGCAAAATTCGTGAGTTTCTTTTCTCTTGAGGAAGGAGGCCCCTAGCAAATAGATATTCATACAAAATATAGGCTGTGGATGATTTTAATACCGACTTGACATAGAAAGAGAAAAAAACTGAAAACATAGAGACATCTCTCTGGCCTCTCTTTTATTATAGTATTAAACTTCACAAACCTCTCCCTTTTCATAACATATTTTTACTAATACTTTATTATTTTTTACATTTATTACAAAAAAATCAATACATTTTGATGCATTGTTTCTTTTATCTTCTAGATGAATTATTGAGGGGCGGTCTTACTGTCTTCCTCCTTCACTTTCGTCGTCAAATCTGCCAGAAAAATGCTAAGAGAATTAATAAGCTTTGAGAGGAAGCCTAGAGAGCCTTCCGTGACGAGGGAGGCATTGAACTACTTACCATAAGAACAAGTCAGTCCCGACAAGAGACGATGGAGTTCCTCTCGTCCAGGAATCCTGTCGAATAAGTGACTCCGGACACAGGGGGGAACTCTGTATCAAGATTTCTCCTCTAGAGTTAAAAACTCAAGCTGTTTAATGTAACGCAGTAATAATAACAGCTTTGTTATGAAAAAGGGAGAGGTTTGTGAGGTTTAATACTATAATAAAAGAGAGGCCAGAGAGATGTCTCTATGTTTTCAGTTTTTTTCTCTTTCTATGTCAAGTCGGTATTAAAATCATCCACAGCCAAATATAAAGTGCCGAAAAAATATATGCTTGCCCTGAATATCGATGTATATGTTATGTTCTCTATTGTTGGTGACGGACAGCGACACAAAGGATTAAAAAGTTAGACTTCATTTACGAAATATATATTTCTATGAAAGATGACATTAGTGACGTCATATCACTCTCTCTCTTTAGTTTTTTGTATCACTGTCCTTCCCCAGCAATGAAGAGCATAATAAACCCCGATATTCAGCTGTGACATACTTTGCTTCAGCCCTCAATATTCTTTATGAGACCCGCATGGGGATATATATAACGGACTCAATACATAAATATATAACTTACAAAAACTGTTTATTTGTGATATAGTCATAGGGAACATAAAATGCTGAAGAAACGGAAAGTAGCAAATAATATGGAGGTATTTCTAAGCTACCATTGTTGGGTAAAGACAGTGACAAAAAGAACTTAAGAGAGAGAGAGAAACTTCGAAATTAAAAATAAATTTTCTTTGGAAGGCTTATATATATATATATATATATATATATATCAGACTTGTTGACGTTCGCGGAAAAATTGTCGATCGTTTGTCCTTCGCCAAAAGTTATCGTTCGTTTGTCGTTCGTCATTCTGAATAAAAATGACGACGTTTTTTTTTTGAAAATATTTTTTACCACCATTTGAAAAAAGTGAAGATCATTTTTATATAGACAAATAAATTTTTTCTACTATATATATATATATATAAACACCTATGTATAGAGCTATCCAACAGCCAACTTTGTATATGAATACTCTCATAAAAATAAGATCTGTCAATATTGAAACAATCTCTATAAACAAAAATAAATATTTTGTATACTTTATTGACATATTTAGGCTATCAGACCCCCTTTTTGTTGTTGTTGTTGCAAGTTTATACTATTTATTTTACAATTGTGTTTTCTCGAATTCGGAATAATTTATTCATCTTTCGTTTAATATAAAGTCTCATATTTTCTGTCGCTGGATTTCCCAACAATTGAGAGCTAACCTTTACTCCGACATTCTGGGCCACCATACTTTTCTACAACAGTCAATATTCTTGATGGCAGTAGTATTGATGGGGTTGTTATGATCCTCCATGGACAGTTAATCCATTCTCAAAATATTACTCTCTTATTGAAAGGGATTCACACTCTATTTGTATATATCTCTCATGATTCATATGGACTTGACTCTTACCTCACTCTCCACTACAGTCGGCAAGGGAGCTGCTGGAATTAAGTACCGATTGTCTATTCGTGGATCATATTCAAACTCCTAAGAATATTCATATTATTGGGTTATAGCAATTGATTTTAGTATATATATATCTTTGACCGGATTCCGAAGTCCACAGGTGGCTTCTGAGGTCCTTCCCGTTACTCTCGTATCGTATAGTCCATTAAGTCCGTGCCAATATGGGTAGTAGCCAATGATTTGAACTGTATTAAAATTAAGTTGAATTTTTTTAAGTTTTATAAATTGAACTTTCACTCCATTTAGAATTTAATTTATATTTTTTTTAATTAACGTTAGGTTTATTTAGTACTGTCCAAAGAACAAAGTTTATCATGTTTTTGATTGGTTGTGAATGGATATTATAAAAAGAACCATGTATAAAAATGTGGCCAAAAAGAAAAATCGATTTGATAACACAATTATAATATTTTATCTATCCAACATTTAACTTTTTAGTTAAAATCCATACAGTGTAAAAAAATAAGAATACACTTGAAAGTAGGAGATAAAAAAAACACAATCTTAAGACAGTTACGTTAAATACAAAACATAAATGAAATTATAATTCAAAATTACTGTATAATATCTTTTTAGCTTGAATACTCTCATAAAAATAACAATCTGTCAATATTTGAACCAATCTCCATAAACAAAATTAAATATATTTTGTATACATTCTCGATATATTTAAGCTATCAAGCATCCTTCAAGTTCATATTGTTTTATTACAAATTTGCTTTCTAGAATAAAGGAGATATTGTTCGTATTTCGTAAATCTATTACAGTTCATTATTTTCATTTTTGTCTTCTTTTGTCGATGTTTATTTTGAAAATTTAGTGTCAACTGAGGGATGATTATATTTAATTTCAAGAAACTTTTCAGACTATGTTTTCGACATGGATCTATGGCTCATCTTTATCTAAGGAACTGTCTGTTGTAAACTTTTAATTGTAAAGAATGTTCTAATTTTAGACGTAATTCATTTTGTCTTTGGGACCCATTATTAGCTTTTATACAATCAGACAGTAAAATAAATAAGTTAGTAATTTTTCCATCAGCAAGGTCTATATCCTATTTTAAATATATACAACACATAATTATATATAAATAACAGATAATAAAAAGGAAAATTTCATTTCACAGCACAGCGACATCTATTGGCAGAATAGGCTAACTTGAAATATTTATTAGTATTTAGCTCATTTTGCATCTTAATTCTGCACTCAGAGATGCCAAAATTTAATCACTTGTTTCTTTTGGCACTTCCAACAACTCCACAAAGTTTCATCCGAATCCGTTCCGTACTTTTTGAGTTATCCTGCTGACAAACCAACCAACAAACCAACGCCAGTGAAAACTAGAGGCATATATACACTCAGAGAGTGCAAACCTCCGCCGATCCCCACCTAATGAATCACTTAACAGAATTACAATCCAATCATATATGTCTACATAAGTAGGTGTGTTTGGTGAATAATGAGTGAGGAGAGAGCAAAGAAAATAATATATACACTCAGAGAGTGTGTACCTCCGCCAATCCCCACAACATTCCTATTCAAACATTCTCCCTTTCACACGCCCGATTTTCTATCTCTAATCATTGTTTCCTCTCTGTTAGCTCATTTTGCATATTAAAAAAGCACTCAGAGATGGGAAGACGGAAGAAGTTTAAGCTACGTCACTGGGTTAACATAGTCCTGAGCTGATATATGAACAATAATACGTCAATGAATATTTTTTTAGCGTTTGTTCTTTCCTACTCCCTGAATAGAGACCCCATTTCATTATTATTATTAGTAGTATTTTGCTCATTTTGCCTATTAAAAAACACTTAGAGATGCCAAAATTTAATCACTTGTTCCTTTTGGCATTTCCAACAACTCCACAAAGTTTCATTCGAATCTGTTCAGTACTTTTTGAGTTATCCTGCTGACAAACAAATAAACCAACAAACGCCACTGAAAACAATACCTCCTTCGGCGGAGGTAACAATACCTCCTTCGCGAGGTAAAAAGGAAAATTGTGCTTAATAAAAGCATAAATAAACATTCTAGTTTAAAATTATAAAAAGTATTTTTATGTTATGCTTTTTCACTTTTTCTATTTGTATTTTAATTTATCCAAAAAACAATATTTAAAAAATATCTTTGGACTTACCTTGGCTTCCGGGACTAATGTTTGGTGGGATATAAGGGAATATATAAACAAAATAAATATCATTTCAAACATAAAATCCTTACTCACTATTCCAGTTGCACGTTCCTAAATATATCAAAAGCAACATTTAACAAAACAAAATCAACTAATGTACGAAGTACTTACTTATCAAATATCTGAAAGAAAATAAAACCATGTTTTATTAATTTGTTATAGCCTTTTTTTCCAAAAAAAGCTATATGAGCTGTGCGTTTCAGAACAAAAAGCGAAATCCAGGCTGGAAATTGTCTTGTGGCTTAGGGTTTGAAGCATAGAGATATAAAGACATAAAGAGCTAATGGATTATTCAAAGAAATACGTCAATGTGCCCATATAAACAATTTTTTCCATATCTATGATCAACTTACGATGACGAAGATCAAATTACTTTGTTTATGTAGGGCACAGAAATCAGTTGAAAGATGTTTCTCTTCTATTGAAGGGAATAAGTTCTCTATATCCTTATATCTCTATGGTTTGCACCAGTACGGAACAACTTGATATACAAGTTACAGTTTTTTTTAGGATGCAAAATACATATTCCATTTAAGCAATTTTATCCTTCTATTAATTGGATTGAAGTAGACATTTTGAGCTCTCACATATTTATTATTATTAATTGTAAAATATGTATGATACGGTTGGCTCTTAGATTCATAGGATTGTTTACCTTTGTTCTCTAAGGGTCATGATCACATATTTATTTAAGGATTAAGGTCTTCACATTCATGGAGATAACAAATATTAATTGTCTTTTTCAAATTATTATTCAACAGTTCATTTTTATGATATGTACAACAGAATTCATCAAAAACCTAAGATAATGTATGAACAGGCTTGTGAGCGTTCAGCTTTTTTTCCGTTCAGCGTTTTAAAAAAATAGCATTCCGTTCCATGTTTTTTGCGTTCACGGAACGTTAGCGTTCAGCGTTCAAATATTTTAAAAAAATATCATTGTGTAATTTTGAAAAATGGAAGTACTATTTTGGGGTTTTATAGTAAAAATGAGCCCAAACGGTCTTTCAAATGATATATATATATATATATTTTTTTTTGTACGGACGTACAACTTTATTAATCATATGAGTGTATTAATCAACATGTGTAAAATAAGAAAACAAATCATCCCTTAAAATCGCTAAAATATAACATAAACGTAAGAAACTTCATCATGATAATTATAATTAAAAAAAGAAAAAAAACAATCAATCATCAAGGGGGGCTTCTAAAATTTTATCCACAAATTTATCAAATTATCAGGCAGTGGTTTTATAGTAAAAATGAGCCCAAACGGTCTTTCAAATGATATAAATTTGTTGACTGGATCTAACCCAGGGGTTCCTAACCTGGGGTCCGCAGAACGTCTATATTCACAACATAAGAGGTTTTTTTTAGAAAAGAGTTTCCAAAATAAAAAAGTGACGACGTTTTTTTAGAAAAGAAGTGACGACGTTTTTTTAAAGAAATTTCAAAAAGATGACAACGTTTTTCTTAGAAAGAATCTTTAAAAAAATGACGACGTTTTTTTTTAGAAAATAATTTCCGAAAAAAAGTGACAACGTTTTTTTAGAAAAGAGTATTTGGATAAATTCCTTTCAAAAAAATTTGTTCACTTGGGTAAAATTAAAAAAAAAGTGCTTCCTATTCTATAGAGAGTACTTGGTAGAGTTTATAAGTTCTTCTCATAATATTTAATCCTCTTGTTTATATCCCAGAAAAAAATACTTAATCAAAACTAGATTGAAATGTTGGAAAATTGAACACTAAACTCTTTTTTTGCGTTCAACGTTCAGCGTTAAAAAAAGTTGCGTTTCGTCATTGAACGTGCGTTCAGCTGAACGCTGTTCAATTTTGCGTTCCGTTCACAAGCTTGTGTTGAATAATCACATAAGTAAATATTTTAATCTACAATTTTTTTCCTTGGGGTTGAACTAAAAGCACTATTTTCAAACAATAAAATACAATTTAAAAGATTTCCACAAGGATAGCGGAGGTGGCTTTAAAAGAATATAATATATCAGGAAATTTTTTTAATGATGCATCTACATTATAACTTTTATAAACCATGTGTTTTTTTTAACCATATTTCAATATTACATGTCTTCTCCTTTTAGTCTTTATATATGCTGTGATTATTTTTTTGTTGATTATGAAGAATTTTATTAACTGATTGAATAAATGTATGTTTCCCATTGGGATTTAAAAAAAAATCTCAACTATCATACGTACCAAAGATATTAGAATATATTCAGGCTTGTGAGCGTTCAGCTTTTTTTGCGTTCAGCGTTCCGTTCAGCGTTCAAAAAAAATTAGCGTTCCGTTCAGCGTTCCGTTCAGTTTTTTGCGTTCAGCGTTCCGTTAGCGTTCAGCGTTCAAATATTTAAAAAAGTACTGCGTAGTGATGACGTTTTTTTTTTTAGAAAAGAATTTTCCGAAAAAAGTACTGCGTAGTGATGACTTTTTTTTTTAGAAAAGAATTTCCGAAAAAGTAATGCGTAGTGATGACTTTTTTTTTTTAGAAAAGATTTCCGAAAAAAGTACTGCGTAGTGATGACGTTTTTTTTAGAAAAGAATTTCCGAAAAAGTACTGCGTATGATGACGTTTTTTTTTTAGAAAATAATTTCCAAAAAAAGTAATGCGTAGTGATGACGTTTTTTTTTTTTTGAAAGAATTTCCGAAAAAAGTACTGCGTAGTGTTGACGTTTTTTTTTTTTTTGAAAAGAATTTCCGAAAAAGTACTACGTAGTATACTTTTTTTTTTAAGAAAAGAATTTACGAATAAAGTAATGCGTAGTGATGACTTTTTTTAAAAAAAGAATTTCAGAAAAAAGTAATGCGTAGTGATGACTTTTTTATAAATAATTTCTGAAAAAGTAATGCGTAGTGATTACATTTTTCCGAAAAAGTACAAGAATGTTTGGAAAAAATTGAACGCTGACGCAAAACTCTTTTTTTTTTGCGTTCAACGTTCAGCGTTCAAAAAAAAGTTGCGTTCCGTTCAGCGTTCCGTTCATTGAACGTGCGTTCAGCTGAACGCCGTTCAATTTTGCGTTCCGTTCACAAGCCTGAATATATTATATTATTCGTCTATTATCAAATAAATTTAGAGTAGAATTAAATTCCGAACTGGCTATATTCTTGATTAATACTCGTATTTTTTTTGGTAAACTTCCCATTTCGTTTAAGATAAAGGACACTTACATCATTTCAAAAGGTATTTGACAAAGACCATCCAGCTTTTTGGTGTAGCATTGAATCGAAGGAATGTTTTTCCCGATATCAGAAGGAATATAAAAGCTTCGTCCCTCTCTCGTGGCTCCATTTGTAGTATTGATCCAGAGTTGCGGTTCGTTAAACTGAAATAAATAATTGATATTTCACTACATCGATATCTTATCCGAACACACTTATTACTTGGTAGCTACACAAAACATGAATGATCGTTATTAGGAATTAATATTCAATCATGTTGATATATTTCTTCATGTATTGACGTAGGAACTAAAGAGTTGTACACTAATTTATTCAGATTAATACATATGCCAACTTTACACAAAGAAATGTTGTGCTCAGTTTCTGCTAATGGATTTTGTGCATGACAAAAAAAATGAATGGTATCAAATTCCATTTTGCTGTAAGTTAATAGGGTTTGTAGGATTTCGTTAGTTGTGCTTCCAGAGAATAAAAGTTTGATATTTTCCAATACATTCTTTTTGTGAGGTTTTTTTTTGTTGTATATTATGTGCTTATATTGTTCTCAATCATGTTTGAATTCAACATGTTCTTTTATACAGTGGTGGGCACTTCCGCTCATTATTCCGCTCGTTCCGCTCTTCTGCTCTGAGCGGAGGAGCAATTGGTGAGCGGAATGCAAAGAGCGGATCATCTTTGTGAGAAGTGAGCGGAATGTGTTGAGCGGACCCTCTAAAATTAGCTTCCGCTCACATAAAAAGTTTCCGTTATTAAAAAGGATTACTCATAGAAAAAAACTACTTTTTCTCGCTTTTTGCTCTAAATGTAATGCCGCTAATGTGGGCATGGACTAAAAAGGTGCGCCAGAAATTGTTTTTCTTGTCTAGACACGTGGCAGCAGTGTTGCCACGCGTAGCCACTCAGTCACGTCGTGCAGTTATTGTGTATACGCGAGAGAATAAGTGACAATCATCCTTTCTTAATATATAACATGTGGTACCCCCGTCATAACCAAGAGGTTGCGTTCATGGTCCCATATAGAATTTCATTTTATATTCAGAGAAGAGAGAAAATTACATTATTATAATATAACTTTTCTCTTTCTTCTCTAATATAAGAGATAAAATTATCTTTGTTATAATTATTAAATAATTATTACATGTAGTATGATTAGAATCCATCTGAAAAAATGACGTCATAACACATATGTTGAGATGTCATTAAATGGCTAAATGGGACCCTCTTTAGTACCAGCTGGTAGTACTTTCTCGGCGTACAAGTTTTGTCTCTCTCTGGCACTTTCTTATTCTCTCTGTGTATACGTTTGTGTTCATTGTCTGACGGTCCCTCTGAGTCAGTATACTTTACTTTTCGTTTTTTTTACGAATCACGAGTCATGGATAAGTTTGTGACCCGAACCCGACCTCTGAGCGGAGAGAGAAGCTACAGGTTAGCGGACCAATTCCGCCAACCTGAGTGGAAGAGCGGAATGAGTGAGCGGAACAGCATAACTAAAAAAATGAGCGAATGAGCGGGAGCGGATCAGTTGCCCCAAGTGAGCGGATGAGCGTGAGCGGAACAGCAAAAAGTGAGCGTGCCCACCACTGCTTTTATATGGCTCACATATTCATATGGTGTCCAGTAGTTTTTCTCACGCGTACATTCGTCACAGACCATTTTATAGCCGTTTTTTGTCGTTGGTATTTACCTCGCTTGCTCTTTTATAGTCAGTCAATTTCCTCGTTCTTTTTTTTCTCGTGGTATTTTTGTCAGGAAGCTTTTTTGTAGTGAAACATTTACATCGTTCTTCTTTTTCCCTCGTGGGTATTTTTGTCACGAAGCGTTTTTGTCGTTAGGCATTTCCACGCTATTTTTTTTTTACTTTGTAGATCTAATCTTGCGGCTATTTATATAAATATAGACAAGAACTAATGGAGAAGTGAGTGACAAAGTGCATATTTTTTAAAAGAACATAATTGAATTTATGAATATCGACTACGGATAAGTAATGAACAATATTTTATACAAAGGGTAACAACTTGACCTAAATAATGATTATCATTTTAAGCTATTTATTCTCACATGGCAACCCCCATTATTTGACATATAAAACCTAATCTCCCGTAATGTCATTCTCAATATCCAAATAAAAATAGTAGTTGATAGGAAAGTTAGGAATAATTGTTCCTTTCACATTTGTAAATATTTCGAATCGTAACGAAAGAAATCATGATATACAATACTTTGAGAAAATCGGTTTTGTGATAAATAAATAGTTAAAAATGACAAAACTGCAAACTATATAGATTTTAGTAGTGTAATTGATACCATCTTGTGTATTCCAGTTCACGTATGGCCAAAAGTACTTTTCTTTATAAATTTCAAAAACGGAAGAAAACCAATACTTTGATTCACGAAACCTTCTATGTATACATTTTATTGCTTTTTTTTCGTTTTCAAAGAACAAAAACTACCCTACATACATTGGTATACTCATTTAATAATCATATATCTATATTTATATATATTGTATATCACCAGTGTTGTTCCCTAACGCGCGTGCGAGTAATATATTACTTTGTGATATTACTGCGCAATAACTAGAAAGACAAACATATTAGATATTAATTTCAAGTAATAACTAATATGTAATATCCTAGTTTACATATTACTTTCGTGAAAAAAATATTCGACAGAGCATTTTGATGAAAATTTATGATCTGTGAATGTATGTGAGTCAACCAATGACATAATACTGCTTATTAATAAAATTAAAAATGCACGTCAATATTGATATTTAAGACAGGGGATTCCATTAGACCCAACACACAGAACAACCCTTTCGTTTTTAGAGAATTTTAATCGTAAAGAAAATAGTTCCTCAAGCCCTCGGTCCCGCATGTCGATTGAGGCTTTTAGGATTGAAACCCACGCCACCCCAATTAGGAATGAGAGAACCCTAATTTACAATATTATACACCCAAGCCCTCGGTCCCGCCTGCTGATATAGGCTTTTATTTAGGGTTGAAACCCACCGCCAACTCTGGGAAGGTATAAGATGAGTCCTTCTTTCAATCTCATACACCCCAAGCCCTCGGGTCCCGCCTGCTGATATAGGCTTTTTATTTAGGGTTGAAACCCACCGCCACTCTGTCTAGGTATAAAAGGAGTCCTTACTTTAAATCTCATACACCCCAATCCCTCGGGTCCTGCCTGCGGTTATGGGCTTTTATTTAGGGTTACAACCGCCGCCAACTCTTGTTAGGTATAAAAGGAGTCCTTATTTTTCAATCTCATACACCCCAAGCCCTCGGGTCCCGCCTGCCGTTATGGGCTTTTATTTAGGGTTAAACACACCACCACCACTTCTCGTTAGGTATAAAAGGAGTCCTTACTTTCAATCTCAACACCCCAAGCCCTCGGTTTTTAAAGTAAGGACTCCTTTTATACCGTGCCAGAGTTGGCGGTGGGTTTCAACCCTAAATAAAAGCCTATATCAGCAGGCGGGACCCGAGGGCTTTGGTTGGATAATTAAACTATGCCTCTCATAATGTCATTTTTTAGTCTTTGAATTCCCCACTTTATCATGTTTGAGCCATGTGCTCATTTATAATATTAATCATATCATATATAGGATTATTTATAAAAATGCAAACTAGGTTTGTTGAGGATTTTTACAAATCATGTTTGAATTGCCTTTACTTCTTGTTTCGGAATGCTCAAAAAAGTAGTATATTACTCAAGTGTAGATTACTGTTTGTGAAGTAGAACTAATATGAAAAAGATATTACTAGCAGTAAAAAGTAGTATATTACTTACAATTTCAAAGTAATATTCGACCAACTCTGTATATATATATATATATATATATATATATATAATATATATATATTATATATATATATTATATATATATATATATATATATATATTGCATCAAACATAAAAGTATCCAAAGCTGCAGTCAGTCAGATGGGTTCTTTCTTGGGACGTCATAACTATTTTGGTGTAGTTAAGACGATGCTTACTCCCTAGCCGCCCGTTAAAATAAACACATTTATATATATTTTTTTTGTACAAATACGAGTCTGTGACCTTTTTCCTTTTGTAAAGATTTGAAAAATGCACTGGCATTCATATTTTGACAAATATTTTGATACCATTTTATAATCAGCGAAATGTAACTGAAGTAGTCTATATGTTAAAAAGTGACAGTAATCTTAAAACGGCCTAAGGAAAGAAATAGAAAGTTTTATTTAAGAAATATACATGACCTATATTTCATTCTAAATTTACTCACTCAGCCAATCATAATTTCTATGTCATTCAAATATTAGTGTATACATAGGATACACTATTTTATAGACGACAGCTGCGTCTCCTTTGATAGCGGTAAAGTTCGTAGATAGAGGTTTATGTATTGTGTCGTGTTAAGAAGTGCTTCGAGTCACTCCAAGGATTTTATTAATTTTTTTTTAGGGATCAGCTGCCTTTGGAGATAATTTTTTATATCGACAGTTAGCCTGGACTCTTGGCTGTGAGTATATAATACTTTTATTGCTCATTGTCCCTTTTTTTGGGAAGAAATTGGGCATTTCATTGGCATTGGGAGTGATTAAAAATAGAATTCCTCCTTTTTTTTACTCTTCATCTTTTTGCGGGAGCGTCAATAGAGTGAACACTTCTTCTTTTTTGTTGTTGTTCCTCGAAATTTTGCTTCACGTCCTTCACCGTCTTAACGGGTTAATATTTTTAAGCCTAAGGAGCTGAAGAATGTAATGGGAACATTCCTCCTGACATACCTCATGATAAGGGCAAATCAAGAAGTGTTTATTCTGAAGTACTGAAGAAGAAGAAAAATACGTACAACAATAACGTTGAGAAGAAATTAAATCTCAATGTAGAATACGAATGGGAAACTTTCGTTATTTTAATGGAAGACTCAGGAGGAAATGTATTTAAAAATGATAAATTGAAGCACATTGAGGTGTATGATATGGCAATGGAATTTGGGTTCCATGTGCATGAGATCGCTGGATCAAGTCCAGGTTTGGATTAGGTCAATGTTGTATCTACACAAGATTTCCCATTGATGTTAGATCAAGACTTACCGACTTAAAAAAGGAATTGAAGATAAAGACAGTAAATAAGGATGGCATACACAGACATCCCAGTCTCCCGGAAGATGACAGCGATAGAGCTATTTTCACAGGAACGGTTTAAAACGCACGCCTTATATAAACATGACTCTCTATCCCCCCCTCATGTTTATATAAGGCGTGCGTTTTAAACCGTTCCTGTGAAAATAGCTCTATCGCTGTCCATCTTCCGGGAGACTTGGGATGTCTGCATACATGAAGAAATATTTGTAAGCTTAAGGGGATCGATAAAATATCTCTTGATAAGAAAAAGAAGTTGACTATTACTTTAGTTAACACTTTCAAAAGAGTTAATGAAGGTCTTCTGGTCAAGTGGCTCGGACAATTTGGAGAGATAAGCAACCACTACCCCAAAAGTAACCCTTTCGACAAAAATGCGGAAGATAAGTATCCAAATTACCGCGAGGTCTGGAGAGATAGCGACTATTTGGTTGATATCATTGCAGACCCCTCCAGTATTCCTCAAATCGTGCCTTTCCAAGGATATCTCGCGAAACTTAAGTTTTGGGAGTAAAGTTGCAGTGTCAGAAGTGTTTTAACTTCGGACATCTAAAGCAATATTGTGATCAGAAGAAAATGAAAACATCATATTATGAACGAGTGTTGAAGAAGAAACTGGAAGAGCGTCTATCAAATAACGAAACAACCCCCTCTGGAGACAATCTGTGCCTCAGTCGGAGGAGGAACCTCTTGTTACAGAATATAATGACGAGCAACAACATGTTCTTGCTATCTCTGACAATGAAATCTCTATTCCTGTACAAGAGAGAGTTGACCACGAAGTGAGGACCGAAGGTCAAAATGTAACCGCAGTTCAGGACACTGCAATTGAATCGAACGCCGAAAATGATAATAGTGATGCTGTTGTTAACAATAGTCTTAATATTAATAATGCTGCCCCTTTCAATGAAGATACTCCTGTTTCACACCACGTTTCAGAGTCTCAGACAATAGCATTAGAAAAAGAATCTACCCCTGCCCCGTCTATTGAAACTGTGTCAAGTGATGCAACTAATATAGCCACATCAGCATCCATAATACCCAAAACATTTCTGAAAAATAACCGTTCTCATCTAGATACCAATGCTGTTCTACTGGACAGGACATGGTCTCAGTCGACCAAAAGAGTGAGATCTTACTCAGGTCCATCGCCTGATAATAGGAAGAACCCGACAAAAATTAAAAATAGTTAGTTGAATCTCGTGATCAGGTAAGAAATGAGTGTTTTCTCGGAGACATATTCACAATTCAAGATCACCAGTTATTTTGAAGATACACTTTGCAACGAAATTAAAGCAATATGGGAATAAAAAGAATAATTTCCCTGAATACAAGAGGCGGATTGAACAGATTACACAGACATGCTTTTTTAAACTCCATTTTTGAAAAAAATCCTGACGTTATTTGCCTACAGGACGTGAAACGTGAGGTATCATCAACATGTCCAACCAACTGCTCGCTATGTAAACCTGGACGCTTTAAAACTTTCTTCACTGATAGTGACTCAAGAGGGGTGTTCTCACGTTTATTTCAAAGAGAATCAAGACAGCGGAATGTGTTGAAGAAGTATACAAACAAGCGACTGGCACAAAATATATATGTCAACAAATGGAATGAGCTTCTGTATCATTAATGCTTACGGCCCTAATAAAAAATGCTTAGACTTTTATCAATCTATATCGGAAACGTTGAGCAAAACCAAAATACCAGTGCTGATGGTTGGAGACCTAATTATTGATTTGGACTGACAGGGCATTTATTACCCTAATAGGGACTGTCTATAATCTCTTATCAGAATGTTCAAACTAGTAGATGTACTGAGTATATTCTCACCCGGAAGTTTTTCTTGGTCTAGAGGAAACTCCAGGTCAAGAATTGACCTTGCCTTAGTTTCTCCTGGTATGATGAGAGTAGTCAAGAATGCCACATACAGACCAGAACCTCTCTCTGACCATAAACTGATAGAGTTGGAACTACACTCCCGCTATAGTCAGACCCGTTTCAAGATTCCTCGACAAATATTACAGGATAGTAAATTTAAAAAGAGGATTTGGTCGAATATAAAAAAAGCGTTATTGACAAAATATTCGACAGGTACAGCAATAAAAGTGTTGACCAAAACTATTCAAACCACGACAACTTCCAAGCAACACATAACGTTATTCTAACGTCAGTTTTTGGTTCCCTAAAGGTTAGGTTCGAACCTAACCAAAAACGAACGTTTCAATAACGTTCCCTCATGGTTACATAAAAACTAACGGAAAAAACGTTCGGGGAACGTTCCCATAACTAACGAAACTAACGTTCGCTTTTGGTTACCCTACTAACGTTCAGGGAACTTTCTCAAAATTTTACGAAGGAGAATATAAGATAGCTCCATCCTGGGTTAAATAAATCGGTATCAATGACAAAAGATACATCCATAAATCTTTTAATCTAAATAGGGAATCGTTTCAGTAAACAAATAGTTTGCCTTATCTATAGAACTTTAAACTTTCTTATAATTTTCTACCTAATTTACAATCAAAGATGACAAATATTGTAATATAAGGGACTGCATCGCTTCAATAAATATCTGATTGAGTCGAGTAAATTCCTTTCTGTTTTATTATTTGCTATTTTCTATTGTAAATCATGTTTAAAATTAAAAGTTTTATACACAAGAGACTATTTATTATCTGAAATTTCCCTGAATAATGAAAGGTTGTGTGGATTAATTGTCTTTGTCGTTGATCCCGATTTATTTATTTCAGCTCCATCTGTTATAAAATATATATATATGCCGTTAGTGATGATAATTTGGGGTTTCTAAACGAGCCAGACTTTATGGTTTTTCCACAAATTTAAAAGGTTTAAAATTATTTTGTGAGTGCAGAGGAGCTAGTTCAACCTCAAATAAAAGCCACTCGAGCTGGATCATATTGCTGACTTCATACAACCTCTTTTTTGAACAAGCTCAATTACAAACGACACATAACTAATACATGCTATAAATTCGCCTTCATCAAATCAAACTGACTTGAATGTAGACAACTCACAAAAATACACACCTTTGTATTTGCTTTTGAGAACCTTTCAGTTTTCATCTGATTTTCCTACAGTAACTATTAACTCTGAGTTTCCATCTACACTAATTATCAAGGTATGCCATTACTTATTCACATTATATAAACATCTGGTTGGATTAAAGCCCATTGATACCTCAACTTGCCTTCATATAAACAGAACACCGGCGGTAAACTTTTTTACTATTTTAATTATCCTATGTCATTGTTATATTTGTATTTAACTACCGAACCTCTAAGTTTCAGACCATGACGGAGCATTCCTTCAACATGGAGTAAACGAAGGATTACCCTTAAAAATTCCCTTGCTGGAAGAAAGAAGAACGCAGACAACTGTTGGAAGGATCATAAAATATTTTCCAAGACTTCCCCTCCAACACCAACACTCATCATCAGAAAAATGTATTGACATGATAGTCTTTTTTTAAATTTTTTATGATATGTATTAATGTGTTCTACCCAAGAGCAAAAAAATTACATTACAATGTTTATTTATAAGTTTTTATGCATTTGCTTTGAGTCTTATATATTTTTTTTTTATGTTTTTATAATTTTATGAGTTTATGATTTTATAACATGTTATAATCTATAATAATATTCGTGTCCAGTTTAATGTTAAATAAACGCTTAATAGATAGGGGAACGTAAAGTACTTATAGGGAACGTATATAGAACATTAGGGAACGTAAATAGAACGTTAGGAGAACGTAAATATAACCAACAGGGAACGTTCGGAGAACGTTAAGAAAACCATCCTGCTAACGTAAAAATAACCTTCAGAGAACGAAACTAAAACTAAAAGGGAACGTAAATACAACGTTGAGGAAACGTAAATAGAACGTTGAGGAACGTAAATAGAACGTTAGGGGAACGTAAATAGAACATTAGGGAACGTAAATAGAACGTTAGGAGAACGTAAATATAACCAACAGGAACGTTCGGAGAACGTTAAGAACACCATCCAGCTAACGTAAAAATAACCTTCAGAGAACGAAACTAACGTTCAGGCAACGTTCTGCGAACCAAAACTAACGTTCGAAGAACGTTCTCCGAACGTTATTTGGTTGCTTGGGTTCTTTTTTTAAAGAAAGGGGGAGTCTTTGAAAGTGCGGCAACAGGATATCGATGCGTTCTGGATTCTTCTTCTAGATTTGCCCGTCCTTAATGGCTGACACCATCAACGTCTTCAGGATTTCAGAAGTGGCGGAGATTGAAATGTAGAATAAAGTCTCTTTAGAGAGTAGTGCCTCGAAAAGACTTTAAAAAATTTCAAACTTCGAACAGCGTCCATCTTCCTCTGTCAATAGAATTATTGATGGAGGTAAAATCCTAAATACCCCAAGGGGCATCCTACGATATTTCCATGATAGTTTTCAGTCAATTGTGGGAGTGCCAAGAACTAACTTTCCTAAGCGGAAAAAAAATGTCAAGAGTCGGAGGAAATAAAATCTTCACTCGAGATTCCATCACAATTATGTCCGCAATAACCTAAACTGTAAAAAAGCAGCAGGCCCCGATGTTATAATTCGTGATATTTATGCTCTCTTTTTGGAGGAAATCATTCCATATCTTTTTAAGGTGGGTTAGTCCATGGAATTGAAGGGGACAATGCCTGTGGATCTAACTAAGGGTAGGATCGCATTAATCCCAAGAAAGGAGATGGGCCAAACTTTAGTCACTGGAGGCCCATCACCATTCTCAGTTATTCATACAGAATATATCGGGAGTGCTTGCCCACAAAATAGAACCGATTCTCAATAATAAGATTGGCTATCAACAGAAGGGTTTCTTAAAAAAAGAAAAATCTTCGACGTCTCCAGAAACATTCAGGCATGCATCGACTCGGTGGAAGAAAGGAAAACTTTTGGAGCAATAATAGCAATTGACTTTCAAAAGCTTTCGATTCCATATTGCATGTTCATATTATGAACACAGTAAAGAAGCTCTTACCAAGGGAGTATTTTAATCCTATTCGGGCACTACTGCAAAATGGTACTTCAACCATATCATTAAATGGAATCGAAAGTGATCCTATCAACCTCACTAGAATTGCAGACAGGATGCCCATCTGCTCCTCTACTCTTTGTAGCAGCAGTTGACGATCTAGTTCGAATGACAATAAAAAATAAAGGTTTGGTGTAGACATCAAGGGCTCTAAGCATGTAATAGACATTTATGCAGACGATGTGACACTTATGATGATAGAAGGACACTCTGAACTTCAACTAAGTAAGAGAGTGGAGATACTTCTGAATTTTTGCAAATACAGAAAATATCAGTCGAGCAATCAATAAGACCAAAACAACAATATACCACTAGGTCAATGGAACCCTCAAACAAGTACAATTGCCTCCTGCCAAATTAAAAATCAGTGGACATTCTTGGAGTTACTTGGAATGGTAAAGGAATTGACGAGAAAAGCTGGAAGAGTGTGTTTTCAGTAATCTCCACCATCTTATAAGGGAGAGGTAGATAAAATTTGCAAAAAATATTTGAATCTCCTTGGCTTCCCCTCAAAATGGAACAATTGGATTCTTGAATCATTACTTGGCATTCATGATGGAAGGAAATTCACTTCTCAATTGATGATTTCGGCCGATCTTTTGTTTTTTCAAGACCATGTAAAGATTGTGGGTGTTTATTCAACTCGACATTTCATGTATTTGTGGAGTGTCGTGTGGTGAAAATTTTATTCTTCTAAACTCACCTAACCTCCGTTGTGAATCTTCAAATGCTTGGAAAGGCATTGTTCTCTTCGTCTCGGAAAGAACAACAAATCACGGGGAGTCCAAGGCACTTACCTTTAGTATTTTAAAACTCAAAGGCCCTGATATGTCAAAAGATGTCCTTCAACGAACCCCTGCATCCCTTCGAGCTGAGGAACAGATTTTGTCGTACAGCAGATATGCAGCTTTATCTTTGAAAATCCCTCGCTGGAAGAAGGTGCAACGTGGACGTCTACCGGAAGAATCATTAAGTATTTCCCAAGTTTCTCCCTCCAACATCAAAACTGATAAAAATATTTCAAGAAGTTATAGTAATTTATAGCCTTCTGAATATTTCTCTATGTTTTATTTTTAACCTATGTGGTTTTTTTGTTTTGTTTCATCTAATCCTTATTTACATGAGTTATTGTGTATAAAATACATAAATTGTGTTCAGAGTTTTATAATATATTATGGTTGTGTAATTGATTGTAAAATGATTTTAAAAGACGATTTGTTTTATTTTATATTGATATATATTTTATTGTTAGTGTTCCTCCCCAGAGCAAAAATTTTAAACTATAATGTTTATTTATGTTTTATAACCCATTTGCTTTGGGTTTTATGTAAATGTCTCATTTTTATTTATTTACATAATAAACGAACTGGTTTAAAAAAAGAAAGTTCGTATATAAGTGGCTTCACAAACTCCTTCATAAGCACTATCTTTCAGCTATAAGAAGGCCTATATCCCAAATGTGAGGACGTCTTTCACACTCTTGTCTAGAGTTATTCATAAAATATCATAAAAACTTTTGTCCACATCCAAAAAAATTATAATCAGGAATGGAGAAATATACGTCCTGTTACGTAATCTGGGTTATACATGATCATTATTGGTTAGGTAGATACAACCATATCACTACAAATTATTTGTCTTCGTCGGGGAACAGCACAATATATATATATGTTATATATATATATATATATAGTATATATATATATATATATATATATGTATATACTGGAAACCGGGACTTAAATATTTTGGTTCGTTCGTCATTCTGAAAGTGACAACGTTTTTTTTAGAAAATAACTTTGAGTATTTAAAAAAACATTTTTTTAAAGAAACGTCATCACTTTTTTTATAAATTAATTTTTAAATTTAAAAAAATCTTTCTAAGACGAAGGAACAAAAATATTAAAGTCCCGGCCCGGTGTCTTTTTTAGACATCGGGCTGGGTACACGGTCGTTTCCTGATATATATTATATATATATGTTTTTTGTAAGAGAACAGGGTTGCAAAATTGAACACTTTGTAAAAGCATGTCCTTATCAGATGAAAAGCTGTAAGTATAAAATATTATATTTTTTTCTAGTGACATTCATGTTGCTATTAGAAAACGGTAAAAAGAAAAATAATAAAATATATAAAAGTTGTAAAAAGTAGAACACTGACATAATTGCAATGTTCATAAGTTACTTAAATTGTGATGTTCACTGTTGACATGATTTTATTACGTATAAAATATTTAACTAATACTCCTAATTATTCATGTGGAATTGATACCATTGTATGAATAAAATAGTTTCAGTAGAGATCCCAAGAATTTTAAAAATTGTGTTTAAAAATCTTAAATTTATCTACATCGAAACAATTATTAATTTGTTTCCTTCAACCCTCATAGTCTTTAATACAATCGATTCGCTTGTCCATTTTGTCTATTTTTCTATCAAATGACAAAGAACCCCAAAAACGCAACCAACACAGTAGACAACTTCCTTGCCTATCTTATATTGAGTTCTTGGGTCTTTGCCGCAAAAACTAAATTTGATCTCATAACAATGCTGAAAATGGGCATTTCTGGTGGTAAATATTTTCTAATTAATTAACAGTTATTGTGGTAAAAATATATGTGTATCATTTAAGTCATTAATTCAGAAAATCCTATATTTATTTTTGGAACTCAATATACAATGGGAGTGCGTATGCCGTGTGCGTTAAGGCGTGTTCAACTCTCAATATTAGGGACGCAGGTTTGAATCCCAAGATTTTTTGATCTACCTCATTGTAAGTGTTCTAGGTTCGGTTGACTTATATACGCGCTATAATACTTATATGTATCCAGTCGGATGATATTCTATCGAACCATATAGACAAAAAAATGTACATCATTTTCAATCATCATTCAATTTTTTCACCCCTCATTATAAATATGTAGACAATACTTTCGATATTTATCTGAAAAAGAGGGCTTCAAAAATATATATTATTTTTAGTATTTATACCTATTTGCATTGGGATTGTATACCATGTACTTTATCAGAGGTGGGAATAACGTTTGATATTGGTAGATCGGTACAACTGGCAGTAGTTTTTTTTACAAATACCGCTGCATTTCAGCAGTGGTAGATAAAAAGCGAATATATATGTACATATATATTACAAAAATTTATTCAATTTATAGTTCAGACAAAAATTATAAAGACCAGACTTTAGCTATGTACTTGTAATAACAAACATCACCCCTATAAAGATTAAATATCGAACTCTTGTAAATTTATTATAACTTTCTTCCAATCTGTGACTGTACTCCATTTCTGTCTGGTGTGATAGAATAAAAAAAAACCGTGAATAAAAACTAAATTGAAATACATTAAACATTTTCTGGATATCGTGCACCCACATTTTCGTCAGTTAGTAGAGGTAGGACCAAGACAAGTCCTTGCTAAGTGTTTAATATACTTATGAGCACACTAAAATATACTATATAATTTGATTCCATTCATAAGTAACCTGAATAAGAAAATTACTTAGAAACTGTGCTATGGACTTATAAATAACTTTCATTTTTTAGAAGCTATTTTAACCTACTGATACAAATACCTCGTGGATTGGTAGATTTATTATGAAGTATAAAAAAGCTTCTATGTAGAGTCAAGTCTTTTTTTGGACTATAAAGTATTTCATTAATATAAAAAATGAAGAGTTGCTGTTTGTATCGCTAAAATACATAATCATTATATATTGGTTTGAATATAGATATAAAATACCCTACATTGGTTTTTTTTCTTCTTTGTTTGTTCAGAGAGAGCATATATATAAAAATGGGCATATATACATGTATAAAATTAAAATAAACATATAGTTTATAATAAAACTCTGAACAAAGACATTATCGACTATACAACACTATTAAAAACTGATAACAAATTACATGCGAATAATTATTTAAAAAATTTCATATTTTTTTTGATTACTTAAAATAGTGACTTGATGCTGATGGGTAAAATTTACAATGCTGGCGGCGCTGGTCCAGGACTCATCTAAAAGGGAAAGTATTTTGAGTGCCAGAGTAGAATAACGTGCTGCAGCTGATATTATTATTTTCCTCAAATCCCGTTCCTCACAACTCTGTTGTTTGTGATGCAGTTGGCAATCCACGCCTTCGAGTTGAGAATGGCGAATCCAATCGACTTAGCCTTGGGTGACTAGGGCCCAGTTTTCTTCGCCAATCCAATAAGACAATTCCTCTCACATAATTCTCCACTTTTACCAGGCCTTTCACATTCAGAACCACAACTTTTTGAGGATGGATACACAAGACAATCCACAAAGCGTGTTGTACGGTATTGTACAGTTTGCTACAGTTTATGCACTGGTTTGAGAAATAGAACAGTTACCATATATCTGCAACTGCGATGTAAATTTCTTTCCATCTGGATTCCCGACAAAGAATGTAAAATTCTATTCCTCCATTTCTCAGGGATGCACATTTTTTTATATGTGTACTAGCAATTTATTAGCTCTCCTGTGAGCTTGGGGGGGTACCAGTTTAAGATGCCACGGACCTGGTGGTTTGTGT
>CP045901.1:2066833-2101316 GCA_013387185.1 Caligus rogercresseyi | reverse complement strand
TGTCTGCAGGCGTTGAGTTTTATTGGAAGATGGACTCCCCTTCCAGGGGTCGTGTCATCAAGGGAACAATAATCTCCTTCATGACTTACCAGAACATACAGGTGTGCAGGTGCGAATCTAGACTTTTTTTAGCACGGAACAAGTACTTATATCCAAGAACAAGACCTTTTATTTGACGTTTTTCATATCACCAAATTTAAATGACTTTTCTCTTATTTTCATCAATCCAACTTCCTCCTTGCACAATACCACCTCACACGGTGCCTGAACCTCCCAACGGCATGAGCACGCTGTTCCCTGGACAAGTTGGCCACGCCTGATGATGGCAGCTTTCAAGGAGTCCACAGGGTTGTGAGCACGCTTGTTAGTGTCCCTCTCAAGGACGCCCCACAAGTAGTAGTCGCAGGGGTTGAGGTCATGGCTGCTGAGGGGCCAGAACTTCTTTGACCAGAACATGTCGAGATTCTCTATGAAGTCGCGCGCCTCGTCCTGGATTTGGGATCGGTCTAGATCTTTCTTTCCGGTGTTAGAAGCCTTCCTCGTGTCCTCCGACTCCTTGAAGGACTTGGCAATGCTGTATACAGTAGCTTTGGGGAATTAAGAAGTCGATGATCTCCTTGGGCGCACGGTCGCAACGGAGCACCACAAAAATGGCTCCTGCGCTCAAGTTCCGAGGACATTTTCAATCTTTTTGTTATTAAACAAAGCTCATAGGATATACTAACCTTCATACATTTTTAAGCTTCTACCCTAACTGGTTTCTGAGATACAAGTACTCAAAGTTAGTCTAGATTCGCCTGCACAACCCTGTACAGCTCCACACAAGACTCCTTTTCTTTTGTTTGAAGAACCTCACCGGTGCTCCAAATGAGTCCCATGGAGGCCGACAAGTTTGCGGTTTATATAACTTTCAAACTCGGAAAAATAGCTTTATATACAAGGTTTCTATATAATCTCTTAACGAAACACAAACTCGAGCATCGATGAACCCGAATCAAGAAGGAATACATATATGAAAACACCCCTTTGCAATGGCATCTAAAATGTACAAAAATGTGCCCGAACTGATGATCATATTATATTGATATACACTATAGACTGTCAATACAATGCTTTAATTCAAATAGCAATTGTTATGTGATTGTAAATCAAAGCTTTTGGAATATTCAGTCCCTCAGCTCCAAAGCAATTGTGGCTAGACGACTACCGATCTACATGACTATTCAAAGTGAAGATATCCGAGTTATACTTAATTCAGCGGTCGCAATCTACCCGGATTTCACACTAAAAATCTTCTACTTGAACAGTGGTGTGTGGTGATCGGAAGCCTTAAATATTAGCAAAGTAATTTCATATATATTTATTTACTCTAATATTTTAAATAGAATCAATTACAGGTTTAATAACGCAATAATGAACTGTCAAAAATTAATAACCCTCTCAGTATTATAATGTATCTTCCCTTCTGCCATCCTCCATATTTCAGATCGACTAAACAATATTTTTTTAATCTTTTAGTTTGGTCATCAATTTTTTATAATCTATCTATCCCGGATTGAGTTTTAAAGTATTTTTGTGCGCCTATTGGTTCGATAGAATTAAAATATCCTTGTGGGATATAAATAAGCATTATAGCATTAAAATAGTCACTCAAACCTAGGATCTTATCATGAGGTAGACCAAAATGGCCATTCCCTCTCGGGATTCGACCTGCGTCCCCAACATGGAGAGTTGGACATACCTTAACGCACACGGCTATCGTATTATTATATTCTTTTTATCGTTTGTATTTACATTTCAAATATTTCCTTAACAAACTGCGACAAAAAAAAAAGAATTGTTGAATATAAGATTGTTATTAATTTTGCAAGGAGATGGAAGCTTATATACAATATATTTGTAAGTTCATTATTATGTCAAATTTTAAACAAATCGTGCATGAATTCCACAATCCCGAGCTTACAAAAAAGTATTTCATCCCCTATGAATACAGAAACCCATAAAATCGCATATATGACCGAAGAAAGAAAAAAGTCATTCACAGAGGATAAAACGGAAGTCAAATCTGAATACTCACGACCATGACAAAGCAGTTAAACCTGTAAAAAGTGTCTCATCATTTTTAATACATAAGAGAAAAAGCACTTTATTTATTAGGGGCTAATATATAGAATTATCATAAATGGGGGGGGGGGGGGGGGCAGATGCCTGAATGAAGTTCAATTAATTTCCGGGTACGTGCCAAGGGAATGATTATGCAGTAAATGTTTTATAAACCTTATCATCTATTTCCAAAAGACCATGACCTGAGTATTATCATATGAGGCAAAGCTTAGATATCAAAAAGTTGCGTCTTGAGGAGAAAATGATCATAGACAAATGACCCACCACCATCATTTGCCACTAAATATTTATTTATGAGTCAAAACTTTTATGTAATGAATATTGATAATTGAAATTCAATATACCATTTTTTATTTTTATAAAACATATTGTTCCCATTTGTTGAGAATAAATGGAATGCAAAATTCAGCGGTCTCAACATAATTTGTACGAGTATTTCTACTCCAACTTCCGGCAAGATTAGTTACCTTCTTTTCAGTTAAAAGTTATATTTTCGTAAAGTAAAAGACATTCAAAATATGAATAATACTCATCATTTGGAGAAAGGAACCCAGGAATGGAATCCCTTCACAATTAAAGACCGTAAGCTGAAAGAAGAAGACGGTGTCAATAACGATAGTGGTTATTTCAAATTCCACTTTATGTATCAAAGGTGGTTTGAGGTGGAAATCGAATGACCTACAAAGATATGTCCTTCACAAATGCAGCCGACTATGGCCAGAAGTATTAGGATTGGAGCCAGAAGATTTGGATTCAATGTGCCTAAGACTCCCGCATCGTCCTCTCTTTACATCTGTTAGAAGAGTACAGACAGAATAACTTATTTCAAATGTACAACTTCCCTGCACATAAAATTATTCGATAAAGACGGTAATCCTTATGATGCTAGGGTTGATCTAGGGAACTGATGAAAGCAATGGATTTGCCAATTCCGTTCGAAATTCGAATACCAGAGCTAGAGGCATCTTAACACCCGAAGTGGTCAGCACTGCGTTGGACTCTTTGCCAAAGATGAATCCTACGAAAGGCTCCAAAAAACCAAAGATAAATTTGCATTATACAATACAGAAATAGTGAAGAGCTGGCCGTAGGCAGTTAAAAACAGAGTCACTTCTCATACCCCACACGTCATTGTAAAAGTGATTGGCAGCCCGAAAAATATCCCTTGCTATCTCCCAATTGATCAAACAATTCGACCTCCACACTTTACTGGAACCGATGCAATGTTCACAATGTATAAAGTTTGGTCATTTCGCAAATGAATGTACCTATAAAAGAAAATCTCCATCCGAGTATAGAAGATGACTGGCACGGCGAATGAATAGAGAGATCAAAACGGAGAAAAAATACCCATCACAGTTAATACGGACGAGCCAAAAAGAATGGCAAAAGTAAATGAAGAAATTACTCCAAGCAGTCCTGACTGCTCAGAAAAAACACTGAAGGAAATCAAAAGCCTGCAAAACACGAAGAAGCACCAACGTCAAGGAGCCAAGCTGACTTGAAGCTCAAGATGTTACTCTACGTAGTCCCCACTACCCAGAAGGTATCAGGAAGTTGCCAATTAAAAATTCTCAACCAAGGATCAATATTAACGCTAAGGACCCAGTTGAACCTGAAGATCAAGAACCAGAGGCCTCAGTGATGGAAAAGAACAGTGGAAAAGAAGAAGGAACAACAACTGATGCAAGTGAAGGACCGAATCCAACAGAAGAGATACAAAAGTAAGCCCCAAGTTCCGCTCAATGAAGAAGGGTCAGACTTCGTCCGGCGGAGGAAGGAGCGGTGATCACAAAAACCAAGAGAGCAAGAAGAAGTAATGCCAGTTATATTATTCAAATGAATGCGAATGGGCTATCTTCAAACAAGAAAGGGGAAGCTCATTAATACCTGAATATGATCAATTATCCAGATATAGTATCCAACAGACGAGACCCCAGAAAGTCCTCCCCGTGGTCCTGGAACAGCTTCATGAGGTCCTGACAGCACTTCGCTCGCTACGTCTTGTTGGCTTCAGAGAGCTGGTGAGGACGAGCACGCTGAGGAGGTTTCGGAGCCCTAGATCCTCCGTCAGAAGCCTGAAATAGTTGTAGATGGTAGGGACACCTCTGCAGCAACTTGTCGAGTGGTCATCCGGGGGTTATCCTCGACCAGGCGCTTCACACGGGCCACATTCTCTTCTGTCCTCGTCTCCTGGGGACGTCAGGTCAAAAACACCCTTATCGAACTCAGTGTGCCATCTCTGGAGGGTGGAGAGCCAGGGCAGGAGTCAAGAAAGGTAGAGAGCAGGTCTCCGTGGATCTCATTGACTGTCCTGGCGAGCTTGATCCGGATCAAGAAGTCGGAGCGAAAGTCGGGTGTCTCCATTTTCAGCGGCGAGTAGAATGAATGATAGAAATGACGCGATTACTCACCTTATATACTAACCTGAGTGGCGCCATACAGTCTGTTCCCATGTAAAAATATGCGATAAGACGCTCCCGTTGAAATTTTTGAGAAAAGTGTGAACTTTTCGAGATAGCTAACCTACCTCATTATTTATGGAACACCTAATGGAACTGCAAAAGCATATTGATATCAGCTGGCCAAAAAGAGCTCGTGAGAGGATATTTAGGAAAATACATACCTCACGCATGCAACAAGCAGAAGACACTGGTCTTCAGGTAGAGCTAGAGGAAATCATGGAATACAAAATGCATGGAACCGTTCAAGGATTTTTAATCATAATATAAAATCAAAAAAATGAATATTCTTAAGTATTTTGAGAATAACCATGGAGGAAGAATAATGAATGAATTCAAGTAGGCAATCAAAAGCACATCAACCAGAAAAGCAATAGACAACATCCAGCAATATTATCAAATCTCGACCAATCAAAAAGACCTTTGCTTTTAAATGAATTAGAATCGGAAGAATGTCTTTCAAAAGAAGAAAAAACAATTTAATAAGAGTTTTTACGAAAGCAGAGGTGGAAAACTATATAAGAAGAAGCTTAAGTACAACAAGGCTCCAGGACCCTCTGGATTAATGAATGAGTTTTATAAAGAATTACGCGAAATAGCAGAACCCCTGGCAGACCTTTTTAATGAATATTTTTATGAAAGGACCTTATAAAAAAATCAAAAAAGGCATAATAACTCTTTTCCCCAAAATAAATAAGACCCGCAAGACATAAAAAATTGGAGACCATAACTTTATTGGACACAGAATATAAAATTTACAGTGGGTGCTTAACTGAGATAATAAAACCTATCTTAGAGAATGTCCTTCCTGTAACGCAATTTAGTTTTAGAAAAGGCAGACAATCCGAAGATGTGGTCATTTTTCTTCAATCACTAATTGAGGATGCAAAAGAAGAAAATAATAGCCTCGCTCTCCTTTTCATCAATTTTAAAAAAGCGATCGACTCCCTAGAGCATTCCTTTCTATTACATCAAATGAAAAATGTGGGGTCCCAAAAGTCTTCGTTAGAGCCATCCAAAACATTTTATCCGAAGCCGAGTCGGCAATTGATATTCCAGGAAAACCTATTATAAAATTGGAACGAAGCGCTCGTCAAGGAGACCCCATAAGTCCGCTCCTCTTCTCCATTGCCGTACGTCCCCTTCAAAAACGAATGGATAAGTTCCTCCAGGGATATAAAATAGGCGGTGAAAGGATCACGAATGTCTTTTTTGCAGACGATTGCACGGTGGTACTTGGTAAGGGTGACATCAAGCAGGAGCACGAAATCCTCAAAAACTCCAAGAAGAATACAGATAGCAGTCAGGGCTTGTGATTAATGAAGAAAAACACAAATAATTACCAACATACAACGTGCAGAAAAATGTATTTGACGCCCATTATTTAGCCTCAGAAGCAATGGTACTCGGAAATATCGTCTCCCTGAGCGGATGGAGTTCAAAAAACCTTAAAAGAATAGACGAGAAAATATCCGTGACAATATTGGACCTGAAAAGACATAAAATGGACGTATTAGATAGAATAGCTTGCTGGAACATGACCATACTCCCCCAAGATCAATCATATCCTCAGGTGCAACCCATTCAACTCGGCGTCCGCCCAGGCGTGGAAGAAGAAGGGAGTAGAATTCGTGGGGACTCCCAAATATTTAGGTCACAACAGACTCTTCGTCTCTAGATCCAGAGGTGACTTGGAATGATGGACATCGAGCTTCACTGGAATGTCTTGGTGTTCTCGTGGTATAAACGCTCAAAACTTGTGGATTTCCCCTGGAAGATATTTTATATAAAGCATGTGAGGGAAAACCTCAAAACCTCACCTTGGAGAGAATTTGCTCCACCCGAGGAGCTGTTGAGGATCGATTGGAGAGGAATGGGAGCGGCTGGTCCGATTGACGGAAACCTCGAAGTGAGAATGCCCCTTTCATATAAAATAAGAGAGCAGCTCCAATTAGAGAGAATCAACGATGTACTAACGTTGCGAGACACATCTCACCCAGGGGTGATCTTTCTTTGGAATGCATTGAGACGGGCCTTTTAGCCTCAAAAAAGTATTCCTCCGCTAAAAGAGGTCTTCAATGTGCGGAATCCCGTCCTGAAGGAAGGAATGAGGAGAGCTCATCCACCGTTCGACCTTACCCACAAGATTAAGACACCAGTGTCGATTTACAAAATAAACATCAATATATAATGACGTCAATCTTTGATTCCCTCCTAACCTCGAAAGAAGTTTTTCTAAAATACAGAATCTCCTTTAGACTCTATTAGATCCTGGAAAGAAAAAGTTCTGCGGAGGAAAAATTATATGGGATGTTCCCCGAATCTAATGTCCATAGAACTGCCTCCAAGTGCATTGCAAACTTCAAACTATGATCGTCATAACAAGATTCAAGAAGATCGACCCCCATCAATCTATGGCAATCGCTGCACTTAATGAATTAAATTTTTTAGATATTATTTAAAGTTGTTTTATTGTTCCACAACGTGGATGCGTATATGTGTGTTTTTATTATTATTATTACTTTTATCAAACTTAACTATTTTATTAATTTTATCGCATCTTACTAGTTTGATATTATTTTATATTTTAATTTTTTAAAGTCTGCTGCATTTTACAATTAGTTTTAATTTACATTTTCATATGCCTGTTATTAATGTGTGTATGCTCTAATGAAATAAAAAATTGTGACGTGTTGAGGGGAAAAAACATAAATGTAAAGTAAATATGGAAGCAAGCCAAAAATCTCTTTTTATGAATGATAAATATCAATAAAACCAATAAAGAAGAAATAAGTCACTCCTGATAAAGTCTATGTCTGCAAAGGCTGATTCAAATTCAATAGAAAAAATAGTCAATAATTTAATTCTTTTGTTTTTCTTATGTGCTCAGAAATGCCAAGAGAATATCAAGTCTCTTATAGTTTCTCGATCGTTTATTTTTAGAGAAAAATCAAAATATTTATTCATAAAAACAAAATTTGTGTGAAAATTATTTTCCTTATTCAGTTCTTAGCCTTGCTTCACATTCTGTCCTATTTATTATTGTATAAAAATGACTAAATTTTAGTTCATGTATATTCAAATGAAAAAGCTAATATTTTGAATTGTATACGAAATATATTTCAGAAAGTAAAAAAAAATACTCATCATTTATAATAAAGTTACTTATGAACATCGAAGAATATTAAACATTTTTTTTTTCAGGTCTTTATTTATGTAACAGAAGATACAAAGTAAAAAGGCAGTAGAATTGTGTATAAAAATAATACATAAATAAACATTATAGTTTAAAATTAGACTACTACCAGAAGACCTAGCTACATAAGGACACAACAAAGCGTTAAAAAAGTGAATATTAAACATTCTAAATATGAAAAGTATCGATCATAAATAATAAAAGTTAATTATGAACATCGAAGAATATTTTTCCTCGAAATTACTGTCGAGATAAATGAATGGTCAGATGATGTTGCAATGATTCTTAATATCCACGCAGATGTGAATATGAATGGATTAAGCAGAAAAAAGGTTACAAATATATTTAAAAATTATAAAAGTATTCAATGAATATTAAGTTTTTTTCGTACAACGACAAAACTTCATCTTGCAATTTATAATTATTAACATATTAAATTATTGGCAACCTAATCAAATTATATTTAACTATTTCAATAAATGAATTATGCTTTTTATGTTGATATACTCGTTTATAATCGGAGTATCTTACAAAGACATGTGAAGACTAAAGTGTTAAAGTAAAGTAGCGCATGCAAGGAAAAAGTAAACAAAACAAAATGGCCAAAATTTGGATATTTTCTTTAACGTTAGATGTTGCTAGTTCATGACATTACGCCACAATCCTATTTAAAACCGTTTAAAGGGATTAAGTTTGATGATTTGAAATATAAAAGATAAAAAACGTCTCCAAATATATATAATAAAAGACCTTGTTATTATTTTCAAAGAGCTCTAGCATCAAAGCGCCCCTTACGGACTAAAGAAGAACTAAAATTTGACCAATTCCTTTTTGGAAAAAAGGAAGAATTTTAAGTTATGCATGTGCTACTTTACTTAAACGCTTTAGTGAAGGCTAAAGAGTAAGTACAACAAATTAAAAGTAATGCCTGGAAACCCATTGCACTCTTTCTAATATTTTTTTGACATTCATATCTGTGCCAAGTTAATTTAAGAAGCTCCTAATTTGTAAACAAAAAAATATTAATCCTAATGCTGTTGATTCTAGTGATAAATGTTTTTATTTTATAACTCAATTATATTCCGTACTTCATTGTTGATATAATTAATTACGATTGTTATAGCAAATTTATGATCATACTTTTCTATTAAACAATCATAATCCCATAAATTTAAGTTGATGAATGAACTATCATTTGAAAAAACACATCTAATGATCTATGAGTGCTTTGACTTTCGCAGGATTATATGAAAACTTTTTAAGTGAACTATGGTAGCACTTTTTAAAAAATGTTGGGGCTGACGAATTAATAAAATATGTGCCAGCAAGATCGAAGTTCTACATAAAAGCTATCAAAATGATTTTAAGAAGACATCGTGGATTTTTAAACCAATTTAATAAATGATGTCTCCTTTTATATAAGGTTATTCTTGAGGGCAGTAAATGGCAACTAAAATTTTATTTTATTTATTTTCACAACTGCTCTGAATAGTTTTACTCTGTTTCTTTATATAATTTTAGTGCAATTTATTTTTACACTGTAAAAAATTTCACAGTTAATCGAATAAATTGTTTTTAACAGGGAAAAAATGTTTAAACTTATTTAAATGTTTTGAATTATTATTTTTCATATGTTACTTGTTATATTTTTTGTTGCTGCGATGAACAATCCCTTTATGGTATCAATGATTTTGTGTTTGTATTATTGAATTATGTAGCATGAATAAAGTCACGCCACAAACAATTCCTCCCTGTTCTATTTTATAAGATCCAGTAGTCGAAAGAAGGATTTCTTGCAGGGCCTTAATAAACTATTTTAACCCAAATCATTTTATTCAAAAACAGCAGGGATTCAATTGTAAAAAAAACATTTGGTTCATTAGCCTGGCTAATATTTGTATTCTTCATGTTTTCAATAGAAAAGTATAGGATGCAGATTAATCTAGCGTGAGTTCTCCCATTTCAATCCTTTCATGATGCAAGGATTCATAGACATATGCGTGTGTGTGTGTGTGGTTTAATACGTCACGACAACGTCAATAGAGAAAATCCAAACCATTGCAGAGGACTTGAAAATGTCATAAATTACAGATTTGTATACTGTTGAATGGCATCTATGGTCCAATGATCAACTTGGTCATAAGATACATAATTTATTTATTGCGTCAAGCAACTCTTTAAAGGATGCTTAAATGGAAATGAATACTCCTTGAATAAAGATTTTTTTGTTGAAATATATGGAGTATTACTCAATAATGAACTATGAATCGTATAATATAAAACAAAATACTTTTCAATAAACGTATGATATATATATTTATCTATTGCAGATGAAAGAATGCTTAAGATTATAAATACATATATAAATATATATATATATATAACAATATCATTTCAATGTATTGTATATTAGTATCATATATTTTGATGTCTTTTTCGATCCATGTTAGACGAATCCAAATAATTTTATAAATTGCAATCTAATTTTAAAAGCTTTATTTTTATTTCGTTTATGACAGCCATTAATTGAATACAAGATATTCGCTTCTTTTATAGCTAAACTTCAATAAAAGGACAAGTGGGAATTTTCATTTTAATCTTCTAGGAATACATGGTGGTCATCAATTTTATCTCTTTATTCTAAAACTGAAGGTTAAAAATATTTAATTTCCAACCACAATTAAGTTAATGAAGCGAAAAAAGTTAACGATATTTGATTACAATATTTGTAAACGATTGTTTTCCATTTCATTAGATTGAAATAGCCTTTATTTTGGTTATTTTATATATATATATATCATATAAACGACCGGACGCTTTTTTTGGCCGGGAGCCAGGCTGGGGAGTATATTTTTCAAGCTGGCCGGCCTTTAATATATAGCGATAGTATATATACACTAACACAGATGATTTAATGCTTATGCAACATGCCATAATATTAGTGCTTTTATTAATTGGTAGTCCATTGACATGTTACTTTTTCTAAATATAACTTTAGATTCCTTAATTATAATTATTAATTTACTAAATTAGATTCACAAAATATAAATATATCATATTTTATACTTTTATTTTTATATGTCATCTCTGTAAATAAGAAATTTTAAATATTGTTGAACTCACGATATATTATTAAGTAAAAAAAATCCTTAAATAACACAGGCCAACAAAAATCAACAAAAAATTTAGGTCGGACTAATTTTCACTAATTCTTATAGAGTTTTATCCACTGATTCCGAATATGGTATTCATTTTTCAAAGTTAGTGATAAATTCAGAGCTAAATGGATTTCAAATTTTTCAGCACTTTTTCGATTCAGAGCCATTATTGACATACAAGGACTGAAGTATAGAAAAATAAAAAGCAATGATTTGATAGAACTTAGATCAAAGTACTCATTTCAATTTTTACTTTGTCTCTGGCACATTTTGACTTTAAAATATATGTCATTTAGTACGAAAAATGAAGGGTTTTACTTAGAGACTCACTATCCTTACTGTTCCTCACAAAAAGGTCTTACATGATTAAAATTTATATGAATATGAAGAAAAAATATCAAGCTTTAATTTGATATGCTTGGTGTTCCATAAAATGCCTTATTTTAATCAAAATTAGCAAATGAATATTTTTAAATCCTCTCCATTTTGCCCTTTTTTAGAGAAATTCATAAGTCACCCAGTGAGATAGAAACAAAGAGAGAAACTGACGTCACAACGTAGGTAAACAATAAAGAGGAATTTTACCCCCTTTCATTGGAATTTGAGTGTTTTTCCCCTGGAAATCTTCCGGGGATCCAGGATTCTTAATGACTATACCTGCCGGCTGTGCCGTCGTACACAACATTTGTGAGAAGAATTCACCGTGGCACAGCCTCGGATCAAGCATGGAACCTTAGGAGGACATGACTCCCCAGAGCATAGGTGCTCAGCCTATTCTCTTTGCATCAAAGAGGATGACGTGTCGGAGACAGACAGACAGACCCTCAAGGATCCCTCCTAAATGCTGGTTGCCTGGCTTATTCCGTCTGCATCAAAGAAGATGATGTGTCGGACACCCCAGAGGGATGGAGGGAGGAATGGACTCCCGTGAGAGAGAGAGAGAGTCATTGCCCTTGTTCTGTCTACCTACTAGCCTATTCTATCGGGGAGTCTCCTATTCAAGTGAATCCATCGTTTTTGCAGCAGAAAAATGAATTACTTACGTTTTTCGTTTGCTAAATTCACCTTTTATTAAGTATGGAAAGATGCAGCGGGACGATCTCCCTTCCAGCCACCCACCCACGTCCTTCAAACTCATAGCCGCCGCCCGAGGAGCCCAGGAGCGTACTGCCAAGACAAAGACAAGACATCCAACAACACAATCCTTTCACCAGCCACAAATCACAATGATACACATCATTCATTTATGAGACGCGCAGTTGTCTACCCACCAATCCGCCGCCGTCCTCTATTCCGGGGGGGGGGGGGTCTACCTGGCCTACATCCACTCATCCTGTAACAGAGCACCATTTCAACAGTAGCCGCCGGGCATGCCATGAAGATACCACACAAGCGAACCTGCATGGAACTGGGGGAGAGACTTTATCCCCCACACACTCAGAAGGCGGACCGAACACCACCACGCCCTCGCCTGCCTCACTCTTCACGTCACTCTAAATCCATACTTGGGAATTAAGCAAAGACTTCCAACACCCTCAGGTGGAAGCCATCTCCCCTTGGGGCCCGAGTCCTCTACGGAGCGCTATGGCATCCGCTCCACCAAGTACGACCTCCTCCAGATAATTTCAAAGTGGACAGGGAAAAAAATCTTTATTGTTTACCTACGTTGTGACGTCAGTTTCTCTCTTTGTTTCTATCTCACTGGGGTGACTTATGAATTTCTCTAAAAAGGGCAAATTGGAGAGGATTTAAAATGGCATGCCCGCAGCTACTGTTAAATGGTGCTCTGTTACAGGATGAGTTTTTTTAGAAGAACGTTAGTGTGGTGTAATCGTCTTATTCATCCTTAAAAAAAACACCTAGTTCTCTAAACTAGTTATGGCGTAAAGGATAATGTTTATAAAAAATATATATATATAACTTATATAAAAACAATAAATATATATATACACATATATATACAATAAAATCCATATAAAAAAAATAATAAAGCAAAGCCATTGACAAAAACAAAGAGGGACTCTATATTGGCGCTATTTTATAAATTTTTTGGCAACTACCGTTGCTGCACCACGTGTGGGGGCGGACCTAACTCGGGAAACGAATTCCCCAGATCGGCGGCGAAGGCGGAAAACGTTTTTTCCTTTACTTTAAGTGGACAGGGGATGATGCCCAGCGTTTTTGATCGCTCGACCTGTTGTTTCTGATGTAGGGGGGGTTTGGCGTAGGAAAATTGTTTTTGCCGATGAGACTTCTCTCACCTTCTCTCAGTGTTCATTTTTCCATGGCTGTACGTGTAGCTAACAAAATATTTTTTGCTCAGATTGGGGGTGAGAGATGGCCAGGAAAAGAAGTGATAAGGGGTCGTCAGATTCAGCCTGTAATCTGGTAAGTTATACAATGCTTCAATGGGGAATATTTGATACACACATACCCCGTTATGTTGTTAGCCGAACTCAGGGCCCAATTTGAATAAAACTAAACTCAATGGCTTTTTATCATTAGATAGGAGTTTTAGACCTTATTTTTTTTGTGGCTGTCGAACCTAAAATACCAAAAGGCCTAACATTGCATTGAGGTGTTCTACATCTACCAATAGAGGTTTGAAATATTAATACCTCATTAGTATGATAGCTGGACTCGAGAAATCTAAGGTAAATGCAATTGTGATATTTTTTGTATACAGACATATGTATCACTTATATAAAGATAGTAGTTACAAATATTGTTGTCCTGAGCACTTTTTTTTGCTCCCGATCCGATTCCGATCATTTTAAATCGAGTATCGGCTGATCCAACTTTTCCCTATACAATCGCTTTTTTTTACTCCCGATGCAATTCTGACCATTTCTGATCATCTTTCCCAGTCAGATACATTTTGGCAATGCCTTAATAAAAAAGGGGACTAAAACTCAATTAAAGTTCCCAAATTTCTTTTTTATTAGTATCCATTCACTGCAAATGGACATATTCACTTTCTCAGTACATTAAGTTATAAAAAAGCAAGAATCTTATTAAGCTTGGTGTGCCACAAAATAGTACAGTATTTAAAATGTATTAAATAAAGTAGGCTGCAGAGCAGAATAGTGCAATAACAAAAAAAATCCTCAAAAAGGTTATATAAGTATATATATATATATAATAATATAAAATCAACTTGTTGTTTGTCTGATTCTTATACAAGTGACGAGGCTTTTTTAGGAAGGAATTTTCCCATTAAACGCACGACTCCAAAATTCCTATGGTTTGTCCTTCGTTTAAAAAAAAATACAGTATCTTGTTGGTTAGTACTATTTCAAAATATCTTCATGATGGCGTTCAAAACAAAATAAAAGTATTTTTAAAACAACTTTTTGATAGGAAAATTCTTTAAAAAAACGTCGTCACTTTCAGAATAACGACGACAATTTTGCGAAAGTCACACCGTCTTAGTTAGAGGGCGCTATGATCGATGTGTTCTGGTACCCATAATTTTAGACACCGGCGGGCCAGGCTGGATATCTAACGCGTAATCTTATAGACTAAAGTTACTTTTTTAAACAGTTTATATTTGAGCTTTATATCGTATGACTCTACACCATAAGTGTCAACTAGTTTACACTCAAGATATCCTATTAATCAATATACCAACCCCCAATCTAACCAAATATTATTTTGGGTAAATATATCAATGTGTTTTATAATTCTATTAGAAAACTTCTACTTTATTAACGTTGAGAGTCAGCATAAAAGAACTGTAGCCGTGGAAAGGTAATATGGATTACCCCCTTTTTCATGATGATGAATCAGCGTCGAGATATGGTTTTAACTTTTTGTGATGAAACGCTAGTGATCTAAATTCTTTGCATTGAGTTTTCTACCATCAACTGTTATACAAAATAATTTTTTTCCTAGGAGTATACGCGTATAAGCCTTCTCACAGGGGAACGGAAACTGCAATTTAATGCAGCAACCTGTCAGGCATATACCCTAAAGGTGAGATATTTCATTTACTTTATATACATACGATGTAAATACAATCAACCAGTAACTCATCTAACATAGCATACTAAAATACATGTTAAAACCAGGCTTGTGAACGGAACGCAATATTGAACGGTGTTCAGCTGAACGCACGTTCAATGAACGGAACGCTGAACGGAACGCAACTTTTTTTTTAACGTTGAACACAAAAAAAAGAGTTTTGCGTACAGCGCGTCAATTTTTCAAAGCATTTCTGAAACTTTTTTGGAGTTATTTTTTTTTAAAAAAACATTATTCTTGTTCTAAAAAAAAAAAATAACGTCATCACTTTTTTTCGGAAATTCTTTTCTAAAAAAAAACGTCATCACTTTTTCGAAAATTCTTTTCTAAAAAACGTGTCCCTTTGTCAGAATTATTTTCTAAAAAAACCGTCATCACTTTGTTCGGAAATTCTTTTCTAAAAAAAAAAACGTCGTCACTTTTTTAATATTACCCGCTGAACGCTATTTTTTTAACGCGACGCAAAAAAAACTGAACGCCATAAGCCTGTTTAAAACACCTATGTTATATCATTTAGGTACAATCATTCGGTCTTTTAAATATAATTGTATATTTGTTCATCGATGAAGACACTCACGAAACTGTTGCGTGTTGAGGAGAACCCTGTTGAAATGAAATAGTTGAAGACCTATTTTTTAGGGTATTTTTTTATTTATGTAAATTAAGTCCAAATTACCCGTGCAAATTATTTTACTAATTTTAGAGTAACTATTTTCTTATAAATACACATAATGCACAGTTAGGAAGGGTATTGATAACCGAGTTGAATAAGTTTCCACATTAGTTTCTTGGAGCATTTAAGACTAGAGTCATATATACACTCAGAGAGGCAAACCTTCGCCGTCACGGGGTCCTTATGAGCCTTCCGAGGCCGATTTTTCACGACTGGGCGGCGTAGAGGGACGGTGGAGGGTTTCCCTGACGGAAATTTCGAGAGGAAGACGCTCCCGGCACCACATTTGACAGCACAGCGACATCTATTGGCAGAGTAGGCTAACTTGAAATATTTATTAGTATTTTAGCTCATTTGCATCTTAATTCTGCACTCAGAGATGCCAAAATTAATCACTGTTTATTTAGCATTTTCCAAAACTTTACAAAGTTTCATCCGAATCCATGCCGTACTTTTTTGAAAGTTTTCTTTTTTTGTAATCCCCCCCCCCCCCCCCCCTGCTTGACAAAAACAAACCAACCACCAAACAACAACCAACCCAATAAAATACCTCCTTCGGCAGTCATAAATTTACAACTCTTTCTTCTGCAATTAACGTTGAATGCCTCAATCGTGATAAGCAATTATAGCTTTTTCTCAAGAACGTCTCCAACTTCTGACGCATTTAGATTATGACCAACATGGACAAAAACATTGGTAACAGTTAAAGCCCTAACAATGTAATTTATATTATCCTTATCCGGCCAAAAAAAATGAAAATAATTGCTAGAAAAAAGTCTTCAATTTCAATTGGAAACACCAAACATCCATCTATTTTTTGCTTCCAAGGGTTTCAAATGATGCGGTTGAACGCGTTATAAATAATTTGTTTGTCTTTTGGCCGTTCCTTTATTCATGTACACCACTGATTATATTATATTGCTATTATTTTTTTATGAAGTATGTCTTATTCAATTGCAACAAGAAAGGAAGAAGGAAACCTTTCTACCATGATCTTCTTGTCACTGATTTGTATTCATTTGAGGAAGAAGAAAAAACAGTTATATGACTAAATAAAATCTGGACGTAAAAAAGAAGATTGGTTAATTTATTCCTATATAAATCTAACACGTGCAGTTTGGATCCACAATGACGTTTCAGAGATTTTTCATTTTCTCTTTCTATTTCGGTCCCATATAGATGTAAGTACTCTGCTACTAATTCTCTTTCTCGATTAATTCAATGTCCGAGGGCCCAGGGCGCAGAAAGAATTAGTGAAGGCAAAGAACTGAGATCTGCTATGAGGGAGGTATCTATGCTCAACTTTGGTAGATTTTCCAAGACACATGGGTCTCGAGCTGAAAAAAATTATCTTGAGGCTCCTACACGTCCAGCTCAAGCATGTTTCGAAGATCGAGGGGGAAGATCCAGCAAGTCTCAGCACAACCCAAAAGTGACAGAACGGGACCCCAGGCTCTTGGCTGGCCTCAAGAAATCTGTCACAATTTGGATTGCTCCTTGTGGTCTCATGTAGCGTGTTGTAGCAATAGAGTCCAATTCATCCCTCCTCAGGCAGGGACGAGTCGTCCTTCCTCCTGGAAGGGCACTGGCCTCTGCAAATGATTGAATGTTCCATGTGAAGGCATTCCTGGAGACTGGAGGAGGGAATGATACCTTAATGTAATGGGCCGATTTGGTTGAGCAAATATGTCTGCGAACCTTTCCTTATTTAATGTAGTGACCCTTAACTAATATTAAATTGACCTGCATGGATTGCACTTAATTTAGTTTTGATTTTGGCTGGTTTTTTTTTTATCTTGTTTGCATGAAAAAATATATTTTTATTTATTTTTTTTTTTTTTTTAAATAATGGGTCATTTATTTAAAAATCATACATAAAATAATATATACAATAATAAATAAAAAAGCAAGAGGGGTTGTGATAAAAAAATCATAAATAAACATTGTAGTTTAAAATTAACCCTCTGAGGCAAGACCCATCACATCATTAAAACATCATAATCTGCATTATATATAGTGGAAGTGAGTACACGAAATACAGGAGAGAAAAAAATTGTAAATAGTATATAAGCACATCCTTTATTGCACGGCTCCCTCGATGATGTCATTTGAAGTCCTCTTATATCTTCTTACAATGAGTCTCAAACGAGAGTAAAAATGACAGGACCACTGAGGAAAAACTTTGACGATATCCGCGGCGAAGTCCCATAACGTCACTTTCTTAGAATGTGGAATCTTGAGGGCAAAGGCTCCATATCTTGCAGCCGCAGAAATAAATATTTTTTTAAACGACTCATTACGAATGAGTGTATTGGAGGTTAAACACTCAGCGATGTGAGCTTTAGCGCTAGCAAGTGCAAAACTCAGAGCCTTGGACTCAGGAGATGCAGTCGCTGCCCCAGAGGATTACCAAATAGGATATAGGCCGATAAAAACTTAGCCTCATTTTCAGAGCTGTATAAATGACTTATGTTATGGGTGACGAAAGCACGAAGATATGACAGGGCATGGCAATCAGCGAAAGCGTGAATGATCGAATTATAGACTTTTCCGCAGTCCTTACAAGGAAAGTTGAAAAAGATGCAACCGGTAGAGATTTGAAATTGTGAGGTGAATTTTTTGCTATCCTTAACGTTGGTTGATTCCAAATTATTTTTTCCCATCTTTGCGGAAGATTTAGGTCTTGAATAAAAACCCGGCAGATTTTCTTAGCGTCCTCGTCGGGTCCGGCGTTGTACTTAATTTAATATGCCAAGGAGTAGGGGATGTATGAAGCCTAGCTGCTCTAAGAAGTGGGAAGTAAAACTTTCCCGCTCTAAGACCACAGTCTACATCTTTTTTAAATCGTGGATGGTGAAAGTTTCTGTTCTAAAGGCGTCTAATTCCAAGCTCTGGGGAGTTGCATGTTGCCCAAAAAAGGCCCTTTTCTTGGAGTTATGATGAATAATGTCTACAGTAGAGGAAAAGTCGTAGGTTGGCGTAAGACTCCATAATATTCTTTGACATGAAGCCCATATCGGAGAATTTTTTAATAGCACATTGGAGGCTAGGGTACCCATCATTAAAATGGAGTAAATGTGGCTATTAGAGACTGTTGACCTCCACTCCTGCTCTGGGTTGCACGAAAGATCGATGAAAATTTTCTTGTAGATTTTTGGCAACACTTTGGAAAGTTGCACCAAGCCTCCTCCGAGTTGTTTTTTAGATCTCTTCAGGGATGGAAGATAACTTTTGTGGAAGAGTTTCTGGAGCCAAGAGTCCTCTTCCTCTATCACCCAAAGGGCAATTTTGGGTAAAGCGTTTGCGAAGTAGAGAACTGAGGGAACTAATTTAACATTGTAAAAATCAATTCTTGTTTGAAGATTGTATTTTCTCCACTCCATTAGACTTGTTCTAATTAAGTTGGCCAAACTATTTTTATTTGAATCCGAATTTCCACTGCGTTTCCACTCAATACCGAGTATGTTTAGACTGTTCCTCACTGGGCAACCCATAATATGTGTATTGTCTTTCGGGCACCACTGTCCCAAAGGGAGGATAGCAGTTTTCTTGCAGTTGATTTCCAGTCCAGAGTGTTTCTTAAATCTTTTAAAAAAGGAGATTAGAATGGCCACTCTATTACACACCTGAAGCTCAGAGTTTCCTTCCACATAAAGTGTGACATCATCTGCGTAAATGTCAAGAAGATGCTTGAATTTTCCGAAATTGATTCCAAAGCCCGAATATTTGTATTTCAATCTCTGAGCAAATTCTTCAATTGCAGCCACGAACAGAAGAGGGGCTAAGGGACATCCCTGTCTACAACCGCGCTTAAGATGGATTGGCGGACTCTCGAGACCCTCCAAAGTAATGGTAGAAGTTCCATTAAGTAAAAGAGCTCGGACTGGGTTGAAGAAACGGGAAGGAAGTAATCGCTTTATTGCACGAAGAATACACCGATGATAGAGAGTATCGAAAGCCTTTCTAAAGTCAATGGCTATAATTGCGCCAAATCTTTTATTCGAGTCCACCAAATCTATTGCGCACTGTAAGTTCCGAGCTATATCGGAGATTTTGCGCTGCTTCAAAAAGCCTTTCTGGTGACATCCAATTTTTTATTAAGCAGAGGCTCCATTTGCTTAGCAATTACTCCAGCCAGAATCCTGTACGATTCATTTAAAACCGTGATAGGCCTCCAGTCCCCAATCTCAATTGCCTTCACTGTTTTGGGAATCAAAACAATACGACCCTTAGACACATCTTTTGGTATTTCACCCACTTTTTCCATTTCTCTGCCCACTTTTAAAAGAAAAGGTATACACTCTTCTCCAAATATTTTAAAGAACTGACCACCAATCCCGGCAGGACCTATGGCTTTATTTCCTTTAAAATACTTAAAAATATACTCATGTACATTATCCTTTGTAAAGAGTGCACAGTAGGTTCCCTTCTTTCTACCGGGAAGTCTGGGGCCTCTGACTCCGACAAGGGACTGAAACGATTCATTAAAAGCTTGAAGGATATCTTTAGTGTTGGTTAAAATCTTGCCATTGTATAAAATCTTTTTCAGTTTTAGAGTTTTGTCATCGTCCTTCTTTATACGTTTCAGGCGTTGGACATGACTGTTTTCTTTTAAAACTTTACTTCTCATGTCCTCCTCGCAAACTTCGGCCAATCTTAAAGTGTTAATTACATCAGAGGTGTAGCTCCTTAAAAAGATAGAACCATTATCTAAAACGTCGTCCACATCCCTTTGGAACTTTTCACGAGCAGATTTTGAGTCGAAGGCAAATTTTTTAGTGGTTAAAATAATCATACTGTTAAAATGCCTCATGACTTTTGAGGCTGACAATTAGGCTTAAAATCACGAATTAATGTATTTCTCATGCGGCTCTGAAATTCATCGTCGTTTAAAATCCACTTTTGCAATCTAAATGATTGAACATGAGAATGGTTACGGAAATCTATATCTAAAAGCTTATGGTCTGAACTCGGTTCCGGTCTATAATGAGCTTTCACAACTATTCTGTATAAATAAGGGGAAGCAAGAGCGAGGTCCAATCTTGAAGTCAGTGCTCCTCTCCTCCAGGACACAGTTTCCTCCGGAGATTTGATCCTCAAGATGTCAATCAGATTGAATTGACAGATTAGTTTGTTAAGGAGATCCTTGTTTGGATAATGCCTGCCTTCTTTGTCAACATCTACATTCATATCACCAATTAAAAGAAGAGGTGAATTATCATTTTTGCAATTGTTGATGATGGATTGAAAGAAGGAAGACGCTTTGTCATTTGGTCCATATGCATTTATCAAAGCAAATGAGAAACCGGAACAGGTGACAATTATTTTATGCCAATCGCTTGAATTTGAGAATTCCTTCACACAAATCGAACCATCTAAACTTTTTGAAACAAGAGTAAGAACGCCTCTTTTAAAATTAGTTCCAGTAAAATAACTTTTGTAGGTATGAGGTAGGCATTTAAAACATGAGAGATTACATGAGGTTGAATGCCAGGCCTTTATGTCCTGTAGGCAAATTATATCAGGCTTCATACATAAAATACGATTCATGAGGGCATGACGAGCGTTACGATCCATGCCTCCTCTACAATTTAAGGATACAATTTTTCTCAAACCTATGGACGGCCCTGAACTCTTTCTGAACGATTTAAAGAAGAAGTCCGAGACCTTTAGTTGATCCGTATTTTGAAGAGGGACTTTCATAAACTTTGGAAAATAAACTAAGCAATGAAGCCATTAAATACGCTTATGGAGTTTTGGCTGTGTTCTTTTCCTTTCAGGGGAACCATGAGAGACAGATCTCTCCCTTTTACCAGTAGATTGGGATCTTGTTCGCGATGTCAGAACTTTGCTAATGTCTAGATGAGACTTACGAGGTCTCTCCGGTAGTTTCGAATTTGTAGCGAGCTCTGTCTCCAAAGGTTGGCGAACAGAAACTTCCAGTCTTGTGGTTTCCTCATTTGGTCTTTTGAATTTCGATGATTCTCCATTTTATAGAACTTTAAAACAAAAGACTATGTAATTTTCTATCATATCGTTTCATAGCTTCAAATTAGTTTGTTATCAAAAAACATCTATATGACTAACGTTTTTATTACTTTCAGATATTCGAGATGCCCAAGTTTATAGATCCGATCCGTTCATCCACGAGCTCGGCGGGAACAGAGTGTGGGTTTACGACTCACAAAAAGAATCTCTATGCTGCAGGCTGTGTTCAAAATCCTTCAATATTAAAATTAGGAGCAACCTCTTCCATCATGTCCGATCCACTAAACACCAGAAACATCTTGATCTCTTCAACAAAAGACAGACTATTGAGTTGGAGGAAACAGACTTCATCGGTTACACGCCCTACTTTTACCATGGATCTGAACAAGAATGATGATCGCCTGCAACATCCCTTTGGTCAAGGTGAAACAACCTGAGTTCATAACACTTCTTCGAGAAGCATTGCGGCAAGAGACTTCCAAGCCGGACAACGCTAACAAAGTGTATGGAGGAGGAATGTGAAACATTTGCTCCAAGATTAAAGAGCAATTGAAGGAGAAGATATTTTTGTACCGCTGACGAGACGACTGATTTGCAAGGACGGGCCATGACCGCAATCATGGCTGGAACTTTGAATGGAGTCACCCTGGACGTCCGTTCTTGATTGGTCTGAGCGATGTTACTACCATCAATAATCAGAGTCTCCAGTTAGCGGTTATCAGGGCTTTACGCAAAGTCCTTGGAAGTGAATTGGCTAATAAGAAGCACGTCTTTTTCTCACTGATGGAGCCAGTTATTGTCTCAAGGCTGGTCGTGGACTGAGGCAGCAGTTTCCTATTAATACACGTTACCTGTATAGCTCACGCTCTCATCGTGTTGCTGACCTCGCTAGGACTCAATTTCCGAAAGTAAACCATCTCATCTCGGAAGTCAAGAAAATTTTTTTGTGAAGGCAAAATTCCGCTGCCGCCCGACCGGTGATTAGTCGTTAGGGAACTTGGTTGGAAGCTGCCTTCTATTATGAAAGAAATTTCTTAATGTCAAGAATTGTGGAGGAATTGAAGAACGACAGTGCTGCAATAATTGAAGCCAAAGAAATCTTTGAAGATGAAGAGATCCTTACTCAGCTTGAAGTCATCAAAGACAACTTCCCAATACTTGTGAAGGCAATTAAGGCTTTGCAAGAGAGGCTTCCTCTGGTCGAGAGCTTCAAATTAATAGAAGAGGTCCAGACCACTCTCACACTGCAGCCTTTTGCCAACAAGTTGAAAGAGTTGCTGGATAAGATCCTGGATATAGGACAATGATGGAAACAGCAAGTTCCTTGCATAGTGCTAAAGGAAATGAAGAATATGATGTCAATACCTTCTTGATGGCCAATCTCTGATGGTGACATGCGACGTGGAAAGACTTTTCTTCTGTCCTAAAGGATGTTAACTCTCCAAAGAGAGGAAGATTAACGGAGGCTCATCTTGAAGATATTTTATTCATTCGTTGGAATGGCAAACTCATTGATAATATCGTTCCATGACCATCAAAGGTTTTTCGGATCATACGTTTGAATAAATGATGATAGAAAAATTGTTCCCTCCCTCATTTTGCGACCTTATGTTCTGATATGTAACAAAACGTTTTTGTTAAATAATGATTCTAGAAAAACTTAGGAATATAATATTTCAAAAATCTGGTGTTATTTTTTGCGACGTAAGTGAACGCAAAGTTAATTTTTCAAGTGACTACTACTATGACTCTCGAAAAAGAAAATTTATTATATATATATATATTATTCATTTTAAAAATGTATGCACAAATATATATATATATATATATATGCTTAATAGCCATTTAATGTAATCGACAATTTAAAAAGTAACATTCAAATAGTTTTGAGCTATAATTTCATTTAAGGATTTCTATGATTAACTCTTAAAGGATTAAAATGGAAACAACTCTGCGTTCAGAAATAGTAAGGCATATAAAAAATGTTAATAAAGTTCACATCCCAAACTATCACTTGTAACCAATTTACACAAATAGTTTTACCTTTCATTTTTAAGAAATTATTTATTCATGGCAATACAAGGCATATTTTTCGGTAATTTATATTAAAAAATGCCAATAAATTTTCTAAAATAATCTAGAATTAAACCATTTATTATAGTATGTACTGTTATTTGAAAATAGTTGGCGCGTAGAACTTAGTATTCACTTACTGTCATAAAAAAATGGCAACACAATGTTTTTATATTAAATGTCTTCCTAAAAAAATCTTTGATCGCAAAATGAGGGGGTCAACAAAGAATCAATTTATCTATTCTTTATTCCTTTTATATTTTTTGTCTTATCTTTATATAATTGATATAAAAGTATCCTCATTAATCAGTAAATCAAATGTGTTTTTGTATAGTATATGTAAATAATGAAACAAAATACTATGCGAGTACTTACTGGATTCTTTTCTCGTAGTTAAACTCAAAAAAGGAAAGCCAAATTCATTCCTTCAACTTCTTAATGTCTCATCTAATATCCAATACCTCGATTCATCTACGGATCCGTATATTCTAAATGAACATCCCTTAATATATCCTTGGTATGATGTAATTTTGTTAGTCAAGAAGGAGAACTGATAATTTCTCTAGGCAACTTTAATTGAATTATCAGATTATTATTTTCATTAATGTGCGAAAAAATATATTACTCAAGTAATAAACTAATAAAATTGAAAACAATACATCTAAAAGGCATGTACTGTTATAAATTCAACCAATATTCATGTTTGTCAAATTTTTCTTTGAAAGAAAGGAATACTTATTTAGTTTTATTTATAATCGTTTACATAAAATCAGTGGTGGGCACCGCTCACTTTTTTGCTGTTCCGCTCACCGCTCATCCGCTCACTTTGGGCAACTGATCCGCTCCCGCTCATTCGCTCATTTTTGAGTACTGCTGTTCCGCTCACTTCATTCCGCTCTTCTGCTCAGGTTGGCGGATAGGTCCGCTTAAATTAATCAATTTACTAACCTGTAGCTTCTCTCTCCGCTCAGAGGTCGGGTTCGGGTCACAAACTTATCCATGACTCGTGATTCGTAAAAAAACGAAAAAGTAAAGTATACTGACTCAGAGTGACCGTCAGACAATGAACACACACGAACACAAACGTATACACAGAGAGAATAAGAGAGTGCCAGAGAGAGACAAAACTTGTACGCCGAGTAAGTACTAAGCTGGTACTAAGTAGGGTCCCATATAGCCATTTAATGACATCATCAACATATGTGTTATGACGTCATTTTTTCAGATGGATTTCTAATCATACTACATGTAATAATTATTTAATAATTATAACAAAGATAATTTTATCTCTTTTATATTTAGAGAAGAAAGAGAAAAGTTATATTATAATAATGTAACTTTTCTCTCTCTTCTCTGAATATAAAATGAAATTCTATATGGGACCATGAACGCAACCTCTTTGTTATGACGGGGGTACACATTTTATATATTAAGAAAGGACTGATTGTCACTTATTCTCTCTGCGTATACACAATAACTGCACGACGTGAACTGAGTGGCTACGCGTGGCAACACTGCTGCCACGTGTCTAGACAAGAATAAACAATTTCTGGCGCACCTTTTTAGTCCATGCCACGTTAGCGGCATTACATTTAGAGCAAAAAGCGAGAAAAAGTAGTCTTTTTTCTATGAGTAATCCTTTTTAATAACGGAAACTTTTTTATGTGAGCGGATGAGCGGAAGTTAATTTTAGAGGGTCCGCTCACCACATTCCGCTCACTTCTCACAAAGATGATCCGCTCTTTGCATTCCGCTCACCAATTGCTCCTCCGCTCAGAGCGGAAGAGCGGACGAGCGGAATAATGAGCGGAAGTGCCCACCACTGCATAAAATATAAGATATTAAAAATATATATATTTATGAAGAAAATTTTATTTAAGTATTTTATTAAATAAACAGTAATTTAAATGACCCTTTACACTGTATTAAAATTTGAAGCTGCACTTCTTCATCCCATGAGGATCCAAAACAGACAGGCTCATAATGAAATGTTTGTAAAGGTAGGTTGTGTCGATTAGAAAGGGACCGGAATGCGTGTCAATAAGGAGTATTGATTTTCTTGAAATATACAACCTTCACTTGATTTTACTATTTATTTGCAAAAAAATATATTAAATCATAACACAATAAAAAACCAATGGATACAACTCTGAGAACAATTATTCTAAAAGTCATATATGGGTATAAACTGAATATGTTGCATCAGTCTACGTATAAGCCATTCATGTCAGAAGATATATATATATATATATATATATATATGATATTAAATGGTAAACAATTTAAATTATATGGTGCTATAAATAACTCTTCATATTGTAATAAACATCGTGATTTCATTACTTCTTCAGGGTTCCATTATACTTTTGCCTCTCTTTTTTTCCTCGCAATAGCTTTGTCCTCCTAGTAATTTATATTGAATTTGGAGAAATCCCATGAGGTTCCGAAACAGACAGTCTCATCATGAAGGCGTATGTAAAGGAGTCGCGAGGTTAAGACCCCAGAAGTTGGGGGAAGACTGCCCTATTGTCTAGTTTTCTTCATACAACTCGAGGTCGATAATGAATTTAATTATACAACCATCAACAACGAATTCGATGAAAATTATGTCGCCCTCATCACCAACGAGGCTGAAAGAAATAGCTGCAGTCGTCGGCTTCGGTTCCTCTCAATAGAAAGCGAAGAGACCCACCTCTCCTCTATAGTTGCACTTCCACCCCGCATCTGGGCATTTTTATCCTCCTTGGTTCCATTCAAATGTAGAACACTTGTGGTCACGTGTCTTGTGGATGCCTTTGGGTCTTTGAACTTCTTGGGGCGACTCCATGCCTTGGATCCTCTTTACTTCGATAAGAGAGCTGAATCCTTCCCTACCATCTCCGACTCCATTGTTCGCTCGAGCTTGATGACTTCCCTAGGGTTGAGTTTCCCTATTAGAAGACTGTCGAGCGGCATTGTAATGAAGCCAACAATGATCGAGTGATGTATCGTATTGCCACACTAGTAGTGTCCAACCCTCATCCGATGGGTAGGGAAATCGTCGATAGGCTCAGCCTTAAAGATTTCCTCGAACTTTTCCATGACTAGAGGCTCCTCGGCCTCTACGAACTTATATGTGCTGGAACTCCACAGTAAAACAGAAAGTTCCGGATCAGGCCCAGGCTTTTGGGAGGGCCCTACAGATGTTATGGGGGGGCACAGTTGGCACATTCATAAAAAATGGGCCCACGTCACTCAGTGGGTGGGCGGGCCTGGCCCCCTCAGGCCCGCCGGGCCTGTTCCGGATCCATCCAGTCAGGTTTGCCTTCTTCCTTCCCGTAATTGATCCTGATTCTCCCCGAGCTCGAGTTCAGGGCATAGCTCTTGAAGCTCCGGAAACTTCAAAGTGGAACACGAATTCTTAACGTAGAGGATCCTAAATATAAACGGAGTAGGGTTTCTCTCCATTCATAGGATCCCAGAAAAGTAAACATTCTTCCTAGAATTTGACTTCACATTTATATTTTGTTGCTATGAACTAACACTATTTATTATTATCATAACAATAAGAAGCATAAAGATTATTATTCTAAAATAACATTGCAAAGATTGTTAGTGTTTAGGTTTAGTGAGTAAATATATAAAATAAAGCATTTCCTTAGTTTTCTTCAATATTGCTGACTTTGTTGCATGTATTAAAAAAATGTAGCATGTGGCTAGGTTTATTTGATTTTTTTCTTCAACTCTGATTATGACACAGCCTATAAAAAAGCTTCTTTGGAAAACAAGAAGGAGTCAAATCATATGCATATACTTGAAAAGAATATAAGACTGCGTCTTAAAGAAACTCCAACAAAACTTTTGGACTTAAGAGAAAAAAACTCTCATTACGTATTAATTAGGATAGAAATAATTCATATGAAGCCACTCCAAATATACAATGCAAAGTACAAGACCATAATCGAGTATTCAAAACTATGCTTTTAGTTACATCAACTCATGGAAGTTTTTTCTCAAAATATTTTTATTATTTTACATGAGAAAAGTTTTTCAAAGAGGAAGTTTCTGCTCATAATAATGATAAAAACGTGGCTGTTTTTTAAAAGCAGGAAGCTGATTGAAGGGCATATAACATGGTTACTGGATTGAATGTGAGGAGTCAGTAAGTTATGTTGAAAGGTTAAATGTTGTGGTTAAATGGGAGAAAATAGTTGATGCAATAGCCTTGCTTTCTAAAAGGCTTTTTTAAATACATTAGTTGTCTTGCATGTTGTTTTATATAATATGAGATTGATAACATATATACATATATATATATATATATAAGGTGTTGTAAAAAGAAATACATTTTTTTCTAATAGATAGATTTAGTAATCTGTATCTATTCCTTCGCCATTCTGAAGTGAGGACGGTATTTTTAGAAAAGCATTTCCAAAAAAAAAAAAAAAATTCTCGGAAAGAGTGATGAAGTTTTCTTTAGAAAAGAAGATTTCAAAAATTCCTTTCTAATTAAAGCGTCGTCACTTTATGAATGACTAACGAAAGAAAATATTTAAGTCCCGGCCCAATGGCTAAAAACACCGGGACACCAGGCTGGGACGTTCAAAAAATAGCCGGGATCCGGGCCGGATACCCAGTCGTTTTCTGATATATATATATATATATTTTTTTTAATATAATTTATTAACACATAATTTTACATTTATACACACGTATAGACATATATTCAGTACGGGCACATGTAAAAAATATTTAAACTTGTGGTGCCCTCGCAATAGTTGGCCGATTGGGTCTCCTACTGCAATCCGTCCTGAACGTAATGTAGGGATGGTGCATTCTTCAGCCAGCCCCCAATATCAGTACTTGTAAAGAAACTGGAAAGACTGGATATTGAATGGCCCTGAAAAGGCTGTTGATGATCAAAAAGCTGGGACCGCTCAGCCATGAATTTTGGGCATCCGTGCAGAAGATGAAGTGGTTCCTCGTCCTGTTGTCCACACCCACGACACAGCGCGCTGATTTCAGGGTGCATTAGGTGGTAATGACGACGAAGAAGGGAATGGCCTGTGGAAAATTGCACCAAAGAATTAAGCTTTTCTTTGGAATAATCCAGGAGTCGTTTCCATCTATTCAGCTGAACTCTTGGCATCATTTCACGGCTTTGGCGGCAATATTCCAGCCTTGACCATAGTGTCTGCCATTTGTCTACGTAATACGCAGACACCTCCTCCCTAAGAAAGGTCAAGGGGGTACCAACAACCTGTGAAGGCTGTTGTTTTAAAGTTCCAGCCTTAGCCAGCATATCTGCCACTTCATTCCCTGTGACGTCACTATGGCCTTTAACCCAGCAAAGAGAGAGAGGGACTTCAACGGCAAGCGACCCCAATAGAATTTTGGTGTCTCTTACCAGTGAACTCCGCGTTTCTACCGATCGCAAGGCTCCGATAGCTGCTTTGGAGTCCGACCAAATGCAAAATCCACCGTAGCACCACTTTTCCCGATTGTCTTTAATCCAGGAAAGAGCCTCCTTAATTGCCAGTATTTCCGCCTGGAAAACACTATTTTGAGGAGTGAGGGTTAAAGATGCTTCCCCCACGACTTGTTCTCCTTTTGTGACGACAAATCCAGCACCAACACCTCTGTGACTTTTCGATCCATCTGTAAAAATGTGCGCTTGATTTTTGAATTCTCTATCATAAACTTGGCATTTCCATATTTTCTTTCGATGGATAGCATCTTTTTGTAAGGTTGGAAACAATTTTTTTAAGATGGTATCATGGGCAAAACCAGACGGAATGGTCTTAGTTTTGAGATGACGCCATCTTCTAATCCCCTCGTCGAAGGTGTCAGCAATACGTAGACGAGCCATCGTTGCAAGACGTTGTGCCTCAAGAAAAAGGGGAATGATACCAAAGAATGTTTCTAGTCCTCTCGTGGGTGTCGAACGCATCGGATGGCATAGACCAATCAATCCAAGTCTCTGTATTTTGTCGAGAAGAGTCTGTTGTCCTTGTGTTATATTGTGTGCCCAAACAAGAGACCCATACGTCATGACAGGTTTAACAACACAAAGATAGGCCCACAGTGTTTGACGTGGACCAAGACCCCATGTTTGTCCAATAACTCCTTTTATTGCATGAAGAAGCTTCTTGACTTTAAACTCTTTCAAATGGAGGTGGAATCTAAGTTGCGAGTCCATTATAACTCCAAGATATTTCATTTCAGGGGAGTATTGTATCATTTGACCTCCCATATAAAGGTTTGGCCAAGGTGAGTAAACATGCTTTGTTTTACGTGTGAATACAGTGGCCACTGTTTTCAAGGGGTTAAAAGTTAGACCTTTAGCATGCCCCCATTGGTCAACTGTCTGAAGAGCTTTATTCATGTCATAAACCATACTTTGAAGATCAACTCCGACCACGATGAGGAGAACGTCATCTGCATAGCCAACTGCTTTTACTTTGGTTTCCTTGAACTTGACCAAAAGGTCATTGATAGTGATGTTCCAGACAATAGGGGATAGAACTCCCCCTTGTGGACTCCCTCTGGTTGGACGTACTGTTTTGGTGATTCCTTGAAGAGTGGTGCTAACAATTCTCCCTTTCAAGATATTATCATACCAAGCACAGATAGGGAGGTCCACTCCTGGGCTTGGAGCCCTGTCAGAGCACCAGAAAAAGAAATATTATCAAATGCTCCATTGCAGTCGATACTGACAGCAAGAGCATATTTCTTATCATAGACAGCTTTTCAAGAAGATCAAACGCCTCTGCAAGTGCTGAATCCGTAGATCGACCAACTGTAAAAGCATGCTGAGAATATAAATATAGAGGTAGTTGTTCTTGAAGATGCCACTGAAGAAGCCGCTCCAACGTTTTAATTACATAACTTGACAGTGTTATAGGACGAAAAGATCCTGGACTAGAATATGATTCCTGTCCTGGTTTGGGGACAAATATTACTCTCATCTCTCGCCAAACAATAGGAATTTCATTCATTCGAACAGAACGTACAAATAGAAGACGAAGATACTCCAGCATTCCTTCTGGAAGATGTTTTAGCACACAAGGGGAAATACTGTCAGGGCCTGATACTTTAAAGCTATGAAAAGAAAGCAAAGAAGCCTTCAGTTTTTCTAATGTGATGATACCATCTAAATCATCACTCCCTTCATGCGAACCCAATGAAAATGCATCTTTCACAAGATCCGGGTCAGGATCGAACACACTGTTGGGGAAATGATGGGCTAAAAGATTTTCCAGTGATGCCTCAGGGGTATCTGGTATCGTTCCATTAACATCACAGATAAGCCCAGGTGTGGCATTTGCTCTAGGTCTTGCAGACCAAACCACTTTGGAGACGTCACCAATATTGTCATATCGGCTACAATATTCACGCCAACTTATTTGCTTTGACTTTCTTAAAAGATTTGTATAGTCTTTATTTTTCTTCTTCAGAGCGTCTTGAAGACTTTGGCCACCCTTACCCCGTCGAACTCGACGTAAAATGTTATGTACATGAGTTCTAAGTGATTCAAGTCTTTCGTTCCACCAAGGCACTGGTCTAGATCTCCTTGCTGGCCTAAGGGGAGCAACCAAATCTAATACTTTCTGAATAGCCTTAGTATATATATATATATATATATATATATATATATATATATATATATATATATATATATTATATATATATATAATATATATATAAGTCATACAACAGTGACAATACAAATAATAAAATACAGGAATTATTAGATGAAGCTAAAAAGGAGTAAAATTGGCCTGAAATTATATTTTTGTGATTTAAAAAAATATATTTTTAATATTTTGATATACGTACCATCCGTTGTTCTTATAGTCATATAGTGCCAACTTAATCGAGGACAAAAAGTACTTAAATGAGGGGATCAAGAAGAATTATAACTCTCGATAGGTCCTGGTGCCATTATATTGTTGATAATAATAAAAAACAATGAAAAATTTGATGGTTTCAAATTCTGTTAAAATGTCAAATTAAGATATAATTTAATTCAGCCACCACTTAAATACGGCACATTCCACTGATCTTGGTTCCATGATTTTCTTTCATGTCGAAATTAGATCAATAGATATCAAAGAATGACAATTACTTTTTTTGTAAGAAAGATTCAGGGCAGGATGTCTGTGTATGATTTGATGATCCATTTCTTAGATCATGGGACATATTTATATCTATATATTTGTGTACTGTACATGTTTGTGTAGATTGCTCATACCTGTGTTATGTACAACATAGAAAATAACACACGCAATAAGTAGAAAATGAATGATTGTTCTGTAATCGGTTAAATGACTTGAACATGATTTATTGATCTGTTAGTATCATGACTTACTTAAAAGGAAGCTCTTTAATACATTGTTAATAGAAATGGTCATATCATCATCAAGCATAACATAGAAAATACTGTTGAGACAAAATGTAGTGTTGTGTACATAAATTATCAGTTACTATGTCCATGGAGCAAGAAGTCCAGAGCTAGAAAAGCCTAATGGAAGCTCTTATTTTAAAGTTTACAACAATTTCCGAACATTTTGTATTTGCATAAAATATAAATTTAGCTCCTTAGTAACTTTTAACGGCCAGTTTTACCAGCTTGCATTAAATAGGTAAACAATACTAAGTATGTTAATTATCGAGTCATCCAGACCTCAACTCCTAAGTCCAATAATTATAAAATAAATAAATCATAAAGGAATAAGTCACCAGAGAATAAAATACTGGCTTTCAGTATTCTCATCTTTAGGCACGTATCGCTCAAAAGCCGACCTTCTGGTAGCCCTTTATCTATTCTTTAGGCTAAGAATCATATTTGTATCTGAGGTGGCAGGATATATATGGCATTATCGTTTTAAATTCCCTCATTGGACGAAAGAGGAACGTGGATGGACTCTGCAAAGTTTGAAAAATAATATCCAAACCTCTCCATCCAACACCACTAAACTGTAATTATATATAGATATATATATAATATATATATATCAGACTTGTTGATGTTCGCTAAAAATTGTCGTTCGCCAAAAGTTATCGTTCCTCGTTAACTTTAATTGAATCGTTCATCGTTCATCGTTCGTTTGTCGTTCACCATTCTAAAAAAAGTTGACGACGTTTTTTTTAGAAATAAATTTCTGAAAAAAGTTTTTTTTGGAAAGGAAATTTGTCCCATGAAATTTAAAATCTTTGTCTTTTTGGCGCCAAAAACGAACGACAAACGATAAGGAATTTTCCTTATAGTTCGTCGTTCGCCAAAAACTTTGTCGTTCATCGTTTGCGAACAACAACAAATGAACGATAAATCAACAAGTCTGATATATATATAATATAAATCATAATTTTACAATGTTATTGAAGAACCATGATTATATGTTTCTTAGTCTTATAATAATAATAATAATGCAAGTTCATTGTGACAAAATATAAATGTTATTATTAGAGTCAGTCAAATCCATCGAAAAAGTTTACTTTTCTAGGATCCTAATGAACCGAGGAAAGACGTAGGATTTTTCATATTAATAAGATCTTCTACGTTAAGTATCCACATACCCAGGAGTTTCAGAAACTGTGCCTTGATTTCGATCTCGTGGAGATTCAGCGATACTTTTGTGTATGTTTCCTTTAGTAGTTCACGTATTCAATTAAAGGTATCCATAATACTTCGGCATTTAAGGATAGTAATAAATTTTGAACTAATAACAACAGAACAAAATATTCAAATTAATAAAACTCTTTAACAGTTTTAATTAATACGAGGCTGGTCAACAAGTCCGGGACTTTTTGAATTTCCGCCTTTTAATCAGGATGGCAGCACTGGTCCTGTCAACAAGCATCTATCAGCTGATTCCTATAAGTTTGAACACGCTAGGTCTTTTAGTTTGTGCTTAACAGTCTTTAAAGACAAACAACTTCTTGCATTGTGGAGAAAATGGAGAAAAGTGAATTTTGGCGCTCATCCAGCATTTTTTTTTTTGCAAACAAAAACCATCACTGAAACAAAGGCTAAGTTTGATAAATACAATGGAGACTCTGCACCATCGATATCAACTGTAAAAAAATGGCTTAAAGAAATTCGTTTTGGTCGTTTAAATGAGGTTAAGATGCCATACATACATATACCCTCTCTCTGAGGCAAACCTGCGCCCTTAACATCGGAATTTAAATAAACAATAACTGACTTAATCTCAAAATAAGTTATGTCATGCCTTCAGTCAATATCAAAACTTAAAATCTCTTATTAAACTATAAGTGATTACCAAGGACCAACAAGAATAATGCTATGAAGGAAAATCCAAACTTGTAGAAAGTTATTGCAATGTTTTAAAATATATATTTTAACAATTTCATTAACTATATTATTTTTATATTTATACTACTTTTCATTGACCAATTATTACATTTAGCTAATAAAGTTATGTTTTCAAGTTATTTTTTATAAAATGAAAAAAAATAGGTTATATTTGACAGCTCAACTTTCTTTGTCTTATCGTCAGGATGGAGAAGCGATAAAAAAATAGGATTAGTTCAAAAGTTTGAAGATGCTGCTTTACTTATCTGATATAAATGGTAATCTATTCAAGAGACTTGTAAAGTGTAGGATTGAGGGCCATTAAAAAGCCAGCAATGCTGTTTTAGGACTCAATTATTATCTTTAAATGTGATGTTTACACTTAACTGTAAAGAATTGAAAGGGTATATATTTAATAATGCCAAGTAGGTTTTTTTAATAATCACGCTCCTTTTCGTTTAAACAATCATGTTCAAGAAAGTATTTCCC
>CP045901.1:2000549-2066733 GCA_013387185.1 Caligus rogercresseyi | reverse complement strand
TCTGTCTGTCTCCGACTCATCATCCTCTTGATGCAAAGAGAATAGGCTAAGCACCCTCTAGGGAGGCATGTCCTCCTAAGCTTCCACTCCTTGCTCCATGCTTGATCCGAGGCTGTGTCACGATGAATTCTTCTCACAAATGTTGTGTACGACGGCACAGCCGGCAGGCCACTCATTAGGAATCCTGGATCCTCGGAAGATTTCCGGGAAAAAAACACTCAAATTCCAATGAAAGAAGGAAATTACTCTTTATTGTTTACATACGTTGTGACGTCAGTTTTCTCTCTCTGTTTCTATCTCACTGGGTGACTTATGAATTTCTCTAAAAAAGGGCAAAATGGAGAGGATTTAAAAAATATTCATTTGCTAATTTTGATTAAAATAAGGCATTTTATGGAACATTAAGCATATCAAATTAAAGCTTGATTTTTTCTTCATATCATATGAATTTTTAATCATGTAAGACCTTTGAGTGAGGAAGAGGACAGTGAGTCTCTAAGAAAAACCCTTCATTTTTCGTACAAAATGACATATATTTTAAAGTTTAAATGTGCCAGAGACGAAGTAAAAATTGAATGAGTACTTTGATCTAAGCTATCAAATCATTGCATTTATTTTTGTATACTTCAGTCCTTGTATGCCAAAATGGCTCTGAATCTAAAAAATGCTAAAAAATTTGAAATCCATTTAGCTCTGAATTTATCACTAACTTTGAAAAATGAATACCATATCGGAATCAGTGGATAAAACTCTATAAGAATTATGTGAAAATTAGTCCGACCTAAATTTGGCTGTTGGCCAGTGTATTATAAGGATTTGCGTTATATTTTTGCATTATATTAAAAAGCTTAAGTTCTTCTATTCTGATACGGAGTTCCTCCTGTGTCGGAGTGACTTATTCACAGGACTCGTCGAACAAACCTGTCCCTATCCAAAAAGTATTAATTTCCTTTAAAAAAAAATAAACCAAAAGAGTGTGTTCTTATTATTGTGCTATAAACAGCTTGAGCTTATATTCTCCATGTCAGAGTCCTCCTCAAGAATAGAAGAACTCTAGCTGTTTATGATAACGCAAAAATAATGATAGCAAAATCTTATTAGAAATGGATAAAAGGGAAAGGTTTGTGATTAATTTGATACTATAATAATAGATTGCAAGAAATATGTCTCTATGTTTTGTAATCGGCATCTCTTTTATTATTATGTCGGGTATAAAGTAATCTCTAGTCCATATGTTACCACCCTTACAAAAGTGAATGGGATGATAGTATAATTTTTTTTAATTTATCACGCCTTTAATTGTAGATTGTACAACGTGAAAATCTCCAAAGTAATGTTTAATAATTCATCCTTTTTTCTTACTTTAACCGCAGACATAAAAGAAGGATTTTAATGTATGTTTAAAGTAGCTACATTTCATTATTTTTTTTAGTATTACTTTATTCCAAGTTTGCTTTAAGGTATAGAATACACTGCATATGAAAATGAATATACATGAAAGGAAACGGGAAAAAAGAAATTATGTACATACATACAATACGTGAGGTTGGCTTGGATATTTTTTCGGATTTATTCTTTTAAATTATACATTCTACTGTACAGAGTCAAAACCCCTAACAATGTTCCTGATTTTTTCCATAGCAGAAGAGTCAGAAATCCTGTTTCGGGATAATAGGGAAAATTCATTAAGGAAAAAACGGTTGAGAAATGGAAGTAATCAAATAAATTAAATATTTACTATTTAAATTAAAATATTTACTTATGTGATTTTTCATACATTATCTTAGGTTTTTATGTCTTCTGTTGTATATATCATAAAATGAACCATTGAATTAAAAAATGCAAAAAGTGATCAAACTGCAATAAGGTATACTAACCTTATGCCCGAATGGCCTACATTATTGTACACTTTTTGCCACGCCAGTTGATTCAAACTGATGCAGCAAATAAATAGGCGAAAATTTATTTTCAATGTGTAGTGAAAATCATATTCCTGGAATTAAAATCTAACCTGGATGCGTGGACAGCCGCACCTGTTCCTAGGGGTCTGTATGTCAACTTTGACCCGGTATTCGGCTCTCACTGAAGTCAGATACCGGATCTCTCAGTGATGGATACACTCTACGTTTCTTTCCAAGCGGCTAAAAGAAAACCTTCGGTTTCTTAGGCGTCAAATAAGACTGTTAAAAGTTACCGAAGAATACAAAAAAAAAATAATTAAATAACTATTTACTTTATTTTTATGAACTTTTATACACCTCTCACATTTTGTTTTTATTTTATACAATATATTTAAAAGTTTTTATCTTCTTTTAAGTGATCTCGTTTTATATTTGTAACTGCTTTTTTACTGATTACATACTTTATTTGTGAATCCTATATGCTGTAAGTTTAGTTCTTATTTTCAGCTATAATGTTTAATCAGGGTTGTGGATTGAACGAAAAAACGAAACGTCATTTGCGAACGCACGTTCAGATCGAACGTCTGAACGGAATATAAATGAACAGATGAATGGAATGTTTTTTTTATTGACGTTCGTCCGTTCAATTTAAATTGTTTTCAAAAGTGTTGACTTTTTTAAGATTTTCAATCAATTTTTCTTTTGTCACTTCAGAAAAAAAGTGAAGACGTAACGTGTTTACAAAAAGAAGTGCAATTGAAGTTACAGCGAGTGATTCTGGGATAAAAGTGAGGACGTTTTTATAAGGTTTTTTCTAATTTAGATTAGGAAATAATTTTATTTTTTTCAACGAACGGACGAATGCCGAAACGAACGGAGGAACGCTAAAAAATTGAACGGACGAACGCCTGAACGATTTCTTTTAATCGAACGGGCGAACGCTAAGGTTGCGAACACCCACAAGCCTGTGTTTAATTAAAGAAATATATGTATTGCAATAACTTATCCACATCTCTTCAAGATAGGTTAGGATGAATGCCCGACATAGGGGCTTTGCAAAATCGACGATGCAACACCCTATCATATCATCTATGAATGTTCACTTACAAGGAGGAAATTAAGGCACTCGAGAGATGGCGGGAAACGAAAACTGTCCTTAATCTTTAAAATACGTCAAATTTTATACATTCTTAGAATATTTTAATTTAAAAAAGACAACTGCTCCTAGATGAGAAACTACCGGCTGATATCGATGTAGTGAGTCTATCTAGGAACTAAACAAAGAATATAGTCTGGAAAAATGTGAATTTTGGCATTTTAGTCAATTATTATTCATTACTTTAAAATATAATGGTTTCAATTTGCACGAATGAATCACATTATTGTCAAAGTATATAATTATCCTAATTAATTTATATCAATTAAGACATTACAATCCATTATTATTTATGTTGGCCTTCGAAATGGTTCAAAATGATGGAAATATTTTAAATAGTTATTGTATTTTCTTTTTTATCTTCTAATTATTATCTATTTCTCTACTTTAAAGCTCAATAAATACATTTGTCAGCCTCAAAAATTGTTTATAATCATAATAAATATTGTAAATAGCTTTTGCATTTTCTTTCGCAAATTATTATTATTTATTTATTTCTTTAAAGCTTAGAGGGTTTTAAGGGAAGCATATATATGTCGTTATAAGCCCGCCCACTCCCAGACTTGTTGTAGTTCATTTCCAAACTCGAATTGTTGGTCGCGGACTTTGGATCAAAAGATATAAAACCTTTCACTATTCTTAATATCGGGATTTTTTTACAATTGCTCCAAAACGTTCGCGATCAAGAAAAAAGTCTAGAATAATTATTCCGGGGGCAAGGTCACTAGTGAACAAATAAAACCTAAATATTTATTTCAGTTGTGGTATTACTAGACTTTAATTTCATAAGGAAGATCGGAAAATTCGGGAGTTGTTCGACGACAAAGAAACTTAACGTTCTTCGTTCGCGAACGACCACAAATGAATGGTCAATCAATAAGTTGTCCCTGCTCATCTTGACTCGAAAGTTTAAAAAAATTATCATAATTTTTGGAGAGCTTTGGCGTTGGACACAAGAGCCACTGCTAGCACTCACATCAAGGGCATTGTTAGCGCTCATTTGTCTATAGAGGTCACTCGTTTCAGAGTGGCCACCCATTGTTTCCCTGCTGAGTAAAAAAGAGGGCTAGGGAGGACTTTATACCCGACATGACACAGAAAGAGAAAAATAGAGACATCTTTCTTGTATATCTCTGGCATCTCTTTTATTATAGTATCAAATCAATCCCAAACCTCTCCCTTTTATCTATTATTAATAAGCTGTTGCTATTATTGTTTTTGCATTATCATAAACAGCTAGAGTTATTCTATTTTGAAAGAGGAACCATGATATGAAGAATAGAAGGACTCAAGCTGTTTATTATAACGCAATAATAAAAACACAAACAGCTTTTGGTTGATATCTTTAAAAAGTTATAATAATTTAAAAAGAGTGACAGGTTTGTACCTCTCGTCCAAGAGTCCTGTGGAATAAGTAACTCCGGACACAATAGGGAACAGTTTTATTGTATACTGTTTGGAATTAAATCAAGGACGAGTCAGAAATCTTAAAGATGTACTAGAAAAAAATATAAGTCAATTTAGGGTTTATATTTTTTATTCACATAGTTATGATTCTATTTACATATTTAAAAGGGGAATATAATAATTATGATCATAAGTTCAATATATTCAAATCTTTGAAGCAATAAAAAATTACTCAAATTAATTAACGTTCTTCTTACTACTATCTAATTTGGCACACATCGTTTTTCGCAATATTCTACATTGTGGTATCAAATGCAACTTTTAAAAATTATTTTTTCCATCTGAAGGAAACGGACCAATAGAAAAAAACACAACTGACATACAATTAGAGACATGTTTGTAAAACCATCTGATCACATCGTATTTGTATCTTTTACTTTGCCTTTAAAAGTTTTAACTGATATTATTTTAACAATTTCTCTTCAACCAAAAAAATGGTCAACTTCAATTTATAATATAATGTTTTTTGTGTCATTTCAAACTTTCATCCAGATAAATACATTATGTAATAGTGTCGAACAACCGACCTCAAAAGAGGTATTTTTTCTTGGTACTTACTTTCAAGAACAGTTTATCAGATTTGTTAGGGTTAAGCATAACAAATTGGTACCTTTTTTCTCGAGCGTGAATGATAAAAGAAACTAGACATTAATAGTAAAACTCATTTCATAGATATTATGAAATAAGGCATCATTCGCGGCTGTATTATTGTAAACATTCATTTAAATATAAAATTTCATACATTTAAAAACCACTAATTGATATATTGGACCTCGTCAAAGTCATATACGTATTTTTTAATTTAATATTCAAATTAATATCAATTATTATCAGGCTTGTGAACGGAAAGCAAAATTGAACGGCGTTCAGCTGAACGCACGTTCAATGAACGGAACGCAACTTTTTTTGAACGTTGAACGAAAAAAAAGAGTTTTGCGTTCAGCGTTCAATTTTTCCAAACATTTCTTGGACTTTTTTTGGAGATTCTTATCTAAAAAAACATCATTCTTTTTTTAAAAAAATATCACTTTTTTCGGAAATTATTTTTCAAAAAAAATCACTTTTTTAATATTTGAACGCAGAACGCAAAAACATTGAACGGAACGCTATTTTTTTTTAACGCTGAACGCAAAAAAAAGCTGAACGCTCACAAGCCTGATTATTATCGACTTAATGGGCTTTTTTAAATTTTATGCATATGATAGCAAATGGATCATCGCTCTGATAAGACGTAAGAAAAGAAAATTAAGTCACCAAATGAAGCAATGACGTTTACTGTGAGTTTGCGGGAATACCCACAAACATATTAAGTGATGGAAAGTGTAAAATGTTTTCATTATTGGTGTTTTAAGAATACTTTTTTAACTTGGAAAGAGATGAAAATATATATATATATATATATATACCGGGCATGTCAAAAAATTCTTACACTTACTAAAAACGTTATAAATCGCGATTGCGTAACCAATTTCAAAAAATTGAACGCAATCTAAAAGTAAAGATTCAGTTGATCATTTTTTATTTACATATCTTCTTCCTCACTCGTAAGATGAGCAAGCAGCGTAACAATCGAACAAGATTGCAGGGGTGTTCTTTGCGGGCAACACCCCGACGGAGATCGCCTTCACGCCTCACTGTCTACGATGTCAAAAACGCCCTCGTGTCTGCTGGGGCCTTGAGCGGAGGAGAGGAGTCCTTGGAGTTGAAGAAGAGCCCCTGCTCACTCCCAAGATGATGGCAGTCCATCTTCTTCGATTCCAAAGACTCCTCAATGACCTCAAGTCTGCACCTGCCAAGGGAGTCATCATCTTCAGTGACGATAAGACATGGACCGTGGATCCCGTGAGAAACAGGCAGAACGACCGCTAGATTGCCTTCCGGGACCCAGATGGTAATGACCATCCTGCCATTGGTGTTGGTCGACACGCCCATGTCCTTTGCGTAGGCCGCCATGGACTTGGTCGCTCGGCCTCCACGGCCATTTTGACATCTTTTCAGTTGAAGATTGGCTTCTGGCCCGAGCCAGGCTTCCGCTCAAGGTCCTTGTCGGCCGCGAGGGCGTTATTGACATCGTAGACAGTGGGGCAGGACACGTTCAGCGTGAAAGCGATCTCAACGGGGCGCTGCCCGCAAAGAGCACCCCTACAATCTTGTTCCGATTGTTACGCTGCTAGCTCATCTTACGAGTGAGAAGAAGATATGTAAATAAAAGATGTTTAACTGTGTCTTTACTTTCAGCTTGCGTTAAATTTTTTGAAATTTGTTCACGCAATCTTGATTTATAACGTTTTTAGTAAGTGTAAGATTTTTTTGACATGCCCGGTATATATATATATTTCATGCAGTATTATTAATCCGATAAAATCTCTTTTTGCCCTAAAATATATGCTATATATAGAATAAGAGCTCGAACTTTCCCCCAATAAATGAAAGATTTTGTGATTGACGTATTATGACTTTATCCTGATTAACTATTCCCAGACCAATTTTTTGACCTTGCTTTAAAAGCCTCCTCAATTTCACATAAGCAAATCAAAATAATAAATCCATCACAGTAAAAAATAGATCCTAGATATATACTTAAGCCCCCACAAGTTGCATAGGATGTATGATTTATTATTAATTTTGTGATTGATTTATGAAGGATCCCCCAATTATAAATTTAAATAAAATCCACATCAACTATACTTACACGTATATTATCGTATCAAAACTATCATCTATGTAGAGTGGAAAAAATAAAGAAGAAAATATTCGAATGATCATGATAATTGTTTAGCAAAGAGGAATGAATAAATAAAATGTTTTTTTTGTTTGTTTGCTTATTTGTTGGCGTTGTATTTGTTATTAAATGAAGAAGCTGTTAGAAGGGAAGAAGAGGAGGAGGAGGAAGAACAGACGATCGAGGAGGGGTCCTTAGAGGACGTCCCCCACATTTAGACTGCGCGCGCGAGCGGAGGGGTGGCTTTTTATCCTTTCATGACTGTTTGAACGAATTCCTCGTAGTTGACGTTGCCTTGAGAGTCTTCATGACCAACCAGGAGTTGTTCGACCTATTAAAAGAGGAACATATGAAATAATGAGATATAATAAAACTATATATATAACAGACTTGTTGATTTATTGTTCATTTGTCGTCGTTCGCTAACGATGAACGACAAAGTTTTTGACGAACGATAAGAAAATTCCTTATCGTTCTTCGTTCGTTTTTGGCGCAAAAAAAAATATAAAGATTTTTAATTTTCATGGGACAAATTTCCGTTCTAAAAAAGTCATCACCTTTTTTCAGAAATTTCTTTCTAAAAAAACTTCGTTATTTTTTTCAGAATGGCGAAGGACAAGGAACGATGAACGACGAACGATAACTTTTAGCGAACGACAATTTTTCGCGAACGTCAACAAGTCTGTTATATATATACATATATATATATATATATATGTATATCGTAGAGCACTATTTAATATATGATTAATTTAATATATTGATGCTAAGAAGACTGAATTACAGAGTACCATGCATTATGTCACTACAACATAATCAAATGGTGCTTAATGTTATTTTTACCCTCTAGACCAGAAGTCGGCAACCCGTGGCTCCAGAGCCTCATGCGGCTCTTTAAAGACTAGTTGTGGCTCTTTTACACACTAAAAATTATTACATAACGCGGTGTTATTACATAATGTGGCACTACATGGTTCTTGCAAAAATATTTTATCGACAGTGGCTCCTGATTAGGACAAGGTTGAGAACCGCTGCTCTGGACAGTCGTTACTAGCTAATACGCTCATTTTTTGTATTTTATTTATGTAGAACTGTTTTGGGTAATTTTTATATTATCATACTTAATTTTCTTACTCTCATCTGAGTAATGAAATAAAAAGCAGTTATCACTTAAACTGAACATTTCTTTCTTCTTATATAAAACCAATTATGTATAAAATTGTCTTTTTAATACGTTTCAGCTACTCATCGCTCTTTTTGAAAGTAGGCAAGAATAACTAAATAATCGATACATAAAAGGGCCCCAATTTGGATTAAGTCCTATTTCTTGATTTATTGGTGATGAGCGATTCATCCAAAGTGAACGAATTTTTGAAATGCGCAAATGATTTACTCCAAAAATTGATGAAGTTCATTATTCGATAAAAAAGAGTGAATTATAATCCCCTACCGAGAAGAAATATATTTTTAGTTAAGTAAACGATTCTTTCATGAAAGAATATTTTCAATTAACGAAAGAGTAAGATTCGAATGTTTTGAAAGATTCGTTTAGCACATCACTACCAATTAGAGCCCGGCTAATTAATCGGTGAAGATCAAATTGTTGTATATCATCAACATTTATTGGCTATAAAGCTTTACATGAGCCATAAATTTTCTCAAGAGGAAGGAAAGGAAAACATCCCAATAATCAAATAAATACCAATAACAAAAGAATATGGACTTAATCTGTATGAGTATGGAATATGCATCAGTCAAGTAGTTTATCTTTGAAACATAAAGAAGCATAATTTTTTTAGTTTTTCAGAGAATTAAAAAAGTTATCCAAGTTATGAAATGATTTACTGAATCCTTGTGTATCTAAATACGTTGTTCCTACAAGTATTGTTAGGTGACCATGGCTTTTATTGCCTCATAATCTTACATTTCGTAATATTCGTGAAGGACTTTCCACTTATAAAATAGATAAACCCAAAGTGTATTGAACATAGTATGAAGTAAGACGATCAATTTAAAGGTAGTAAAATATCCATACTTTTCATGAGAGCACGAAGAAAAATGAATTTCAAAACACTTTTAATTTTATCCAAAAAATTAAAAGTTGTATACTAATTATTCAGCAAAAAAGTACATTTTACTTATCTTATATTTAGCTCATAGAGGAAAACGGGGAGCAGTAGATTTTTTTTTTGCCTATATGGTTCGATAGAATTGCATCCAACAGGATATAAATTTATAGCATTAATTAAAATTTATTAATGAGGTAGACCAAAAATGACCATCCCCTCTCGGGATTCGAACCTGCGCCTCCAACATTGAGAGTTGAACACGCCTTAGCACGCACGCTATCGAGCTCCTGTAGATTCTTTCAATTGAAATAGTTGCTTGTATAAGACGATCAACTGGAGTTACTTAGATCTCTTAGAGCATAACTTTTATAATTATTATGGTCCATTAAAAAATATTCGATTTAAAAAGAATTCGAACTATGAAATAGCAAAGGATCGCTCCATGCTTCTTGTTGAAATAGATTTTGTAATTAAGTAGGGTAAAGAGAATCCACAAACGTCGAGGTCTTCTATCCGAATCACAGCAGTTAGAAAAACATTGGAAAGATCGAAATATTTTTTTGCCTACTTGGTTCGATAGAATTGCATCCGACAGGATATAAATAAGCATTATAGCATTAAAATTAGTCACTCGAACTACCTAGGATCTTATCAATGAGGTTGACCAAAATACACCTTACCCTCTCGGGATTCGAACCCCTACCCCCAACATTGAGAGTTGAACACGCCTTAGTGTACCAAAAGATTGATTTTCTTTCCCCAAAAATACATGGTAAAAAAATATTTGTCAAAAATGTTCATGAAAGAAAAGAGTTACGATATAAAAATAACTTAGCGAGCTAAGTGTAAGTTCCAAACCAATTGAAAATTGACTTCATGATGTATTTATTTTGATAAAGATTTAGTGCAAGGGATTTGTTTCTATTGACCAACATTAATTTTGGTTCATTGCAGTCAATTAATTTATTTTTGAAATAATTTTGGTGTACTTTTAGCAGTGGAAAATATTTAATTTATTGTTTTTACCTCTAGTGCAAAGGGAGCATGAACACAAATATCAAGGAACACGAAGTCGTGAATTAAGGAATAAACATCCGGGTATATATATATACGAAAATACTCTTTTTGGTTTAAGTATTGAGCAGATGTTGCTTACCTCTTATCAATAACAAGAACTTTCAACGGTCACTTCGGACTTTACCCCCCCCCCCCCCCATGTCAGGTTGTGTTTGTCTTTATTGTTGAAGATCCAATCATTTTCTTCTTAATTAAAGTGAAAACAAGACCAGAGACATTGCATTAGTATATTTAAGAATGAGCTACAAAAGAAAAAAAATAAGATCATCAAGAATAATTAAAACATCTTACGAAATGGAGCACTTGCATTTCTGATAATATATACCTATGTATACATACACTTATATTCGTATAAGGTAGGGCTGGGCGATTTTTCGACTCGATTTTATTCGCGATGTAATTTTTTTCTACGATTGAAAATGACACTTCGATGTGAAAAAAAAAAAACTCACGAAGTGGGCGGATGCACGAGGATCTGCGTGCGAACCAGGCTAATAAGCTGATGCCTTCAAAAAAAATCATCAAAGTTTTCACAGACACGGGATAGCCAATTATATCTAAACAGCGCCGCACGTAACCAATCAGTTGGAAGAGAGCCACGTCAAGTTGAGTTGCGCACACCACAACATGTGTAGAAGCAGCAGTGCAAACGCAAAGCCGTGGTGAAGTTTACAGCCATATATGTGTTTTGTTCATATCGTGATATAAATCGAAATCGAAATTTTTGAAATGAAATCTAACTTTTCTCATATCGCCCACCCTAGTATAAGGTTTCTTAAAAAACCTCTGATTGAGTCATGTAGGCATTGCTGGAGTGATTAAAGTAGTGTGAAATTCTTTACTAAATAATTTTCAATTTATTCGGAAGAATGAGCTTTCCAATGAAGTGACTAATAATTAAAATTATTAAAGAGTGATCGATGCAGTACGTGCCTTAATACATAGTTAATGAAAACGATTTTATGCATTCGCAAAGAACTTAATTCGTTTGATTCCTAATTTATTTTGTTCTGTTGAATCTTTTTGCATCTAAATAGCATTTGATATTGTAAAAAATGGGATAAATCCTCATTAACGAAAAGGAATCTATTATATATATATAAAACGTCGGAGACTCGGATAGACAATCAGGTAGTCCACAATTGTAGATACCCAAAAAAATATAAGTTAATATATTGTTACTCTAGCAGAGAATGATTGATTAAAAGATATCCATTGTTTTTTTTAAGATTAGTCATTGAAATATTATCATTTTAGCAATTAAAATGGCTGTGTATTATTCCGAAAGAATAAATGACCCTCTAATCCATTCAAGTTAAAGATAAATTAAGAATGACAATTTTAAAATATCAAATTTAAGTGCAATATAAGTATGTTGGGATCATTATAAGATCACTCCTTTATTATAATAGATTAGCAGTGAAAATATTTTTGAATGAATAACCATAAATTAAAAACTGCATCGATACAAAATCATTCATTGATAAGAACATGTTGATGCCTAAACCATTGAACTGAAAGATGAATTAGAATGGAAAATATTATCGTCTGACTACCGTATTAGTAAGTCACAAAAGCATTTCTATGTCGTTCAAAATCCACTAAAATACAGATAAAGCTTAGTAAGTCACAAAAGCATTTGTGTGTCGTTCAAGACCCACTAAAATACAAATAAATATATGTTCTGGACAGTTGTTTTAAGATATAAAGGTAAATTATGGGCTAAAATTGAATGCATTTGAATTCAATATTTTAATGGTGATATCCATTTTTAAAGAGACATTTGATTACCTCAAGTGGAGCATCCATTCAGAAATGATTTAAGAATGTAAATATTTGACCATCATTTCATTCATGAGTTAAGAAAGTAATAATTTTTTTGGTAAACTAAGTTTCTAAATAACCGCAAAAATATGTGTGTTAAGGCGTGTTCAACGCTCAACGTTGGGGGCGCAGGTTCGAATCCTCCCGAGTTATTATAATGCTAAAATGCTTATTTCTATCTCGTCGGAAGCTGCAATTCTGTCGAACCAATGAGGCAAAAACAATCGAATTGATTTTAAAGTAGTTTTACGGATGTAATATAATGTTTACATGATTGTGTGTTGTTTAGCGAGAGGGTCATTTGATGCATCTATAGTAAAAGAGATGCCTTGTTGGTTGGATGGTCGTATTTCAACACTGCTTGACCGCTTCTTCCACTGCACAAGGATGCCACTGCTCGTCACGCCTGAAATGCTGAAGCCAAAGCAATTGGGTCCATCAAGAGACTGACTGACTGTCACTCTATGTATTTCTGTTCTCTCTCAAGTACTGAATCAAGTAATGTCTTGTATTCTTGTACATATAGAGTGAGTCTTGGAGTTGTGTAGTAGTTAGTTGACCCACCTCTTCATCACTGAGTTTCTCTCCCAGCGTGGTGAGGAGATGTCTGAGTTCCGCCGTGGAGATGAATCCATTCCCGTCCTTGTCAAAGTGCCGGAGTCCCTCCACAAAGTCCTCCGCCGTGTCGGAGCTCCTCCGAGAGCAAATGGCCTGTAGGATGGGGAGGAAGACTTCGAAGGAGACACGCTCGTCCGCACGCTCCTGAATCACGAGCTTCTTGACCTCGGACTCCGTGGGGTTCTGTCCCAGGGCACGCATGACGTCCCCGACGGTACCCACTGGGATCTTCCCGTCGCCCCGGTTGTCATAGAGGGCAAAGGTCTCCTGGAAGTCCGAGATTTGATCCTCGCTAAAGGTGATCCGTGAGCCAGACATCCCCAGCGACTTCTTCAATCCACTCTATCCACTTCTGACTCAATCGATCCAAGAGAAAAGACCTCTTCTGGGGTGTGTGAGTGGGGCTAAAAGAGAGTGAGAGAGGGAGTGAGCGAGCGTGTTCTTGTACAAAGTCGTCCTGGTGTAGGAAGTATAGGAGTGCTCTCCTCTCCTCCTCTCCTTCCTTCCTTCCTTCTTCCTGCCTTGACGCGGACTCACCTAACCTTCAAATCAAGAGGGGAATCTCTTGTACAAACTGGGACGACCACGGCCAACTACCTCATAAACACTTACTACGAAGCTGCATATGAGAAGAAAAGGGGAACAGAGATACATACAGTCATGTAAGCTGTGACGTCAGTGACCTACACGTAGACAAGTCCTTCTCATAAAGATATAAAGATATAGAGAGCTGATTCCCTTCAATAGCAGAGAACAGCGTTCAGTTGTATTCTGTGTGTCCAATATAAACAACGTAACTTGATCTACGTCATCGTAAGCTGATCATAGAGATAGATTCTATCGCTATGATCAGCTTACGATGACGTAGTACAAATTACTTTGTTTTTATTGGACACAAAAATAAAGCTGAACGATGTTTCTCTGCTGTTTAAGGGAATCAGCTCTCTATATCTTTATATCTCTATGATGATGACAGACATAACAATGGTTTCTACGATATTAGGAAAGTACGGTCTAGGATGAAATGGACCAAAATGAAATGACCCAAGATAGAAAAGGCAATGGATGACATATGGAAAAATTGAATACATGACGTGCCTAGCATTTGAGTGCAATAATATTTATATTTTACTTATATAATTAACGTACGAGTATATTAGATGTAAATAAAAGCTACGATATTTAACCATAGAGATATATAAATATCTTTATGTAATTAACATGAAATAATATTTCCTATTTTAAATGCTGTTGATGTATGCGTATAAGACAATTCAAAATCTATCCTATTCTTAAACCTATGACGTCACGCAATGCATTTCAATTTGTCTACTCACTTGACCTTGTTTGTGAGACATTCCATTTTACCTTGCCACACGCTCAGATTGATATAAATAACAACATTTCTTCCGGCCCAACTGCTAGGCAGTAGTAAGGGGTTCTTTTCTTTTTATATTTTGGTTTAAAAATATCCCTTTATTATTGACATCATAACTTGGTTTGATTTGGGTCAGTTCCTTGAATAATATTTTGATTGATTCACATATTATATAAATAATTCTTGAAACGTTATCAGAGATACACTTGACTAAAAGGTTCCTTTCAATTCTTATATGATTTAAAAATTAAAATATTTTTAAATCAAAATACTTTTTGTATGTAAAGAAAATGAATCTTTTATTGGTTGGAATGTGTGACGTCACGAAATGCTACATATTTGTATTAAGCCAATAATAATAATGAATAATCCCATCTATCAAAATGAGGTGATTAATATAACCCCTGATGAAAGGTTCTTAAAATGAGTAACATTAATAAAAAATTAACACTGTATAACGGTCATTTTGCAACCTCAAGATCTAGATAAGAAATTGAGCCGGAACGCCGGTCCGGCAAAACATGCAAGGCCAGTAAAGCACCTTAGACCGTGATAAAAATGAATTTAACAAATTAAGACCATTTAAAATACAGAGTAGTGGCAAGACCTTTTAACCACTTTTACCCCTGGTCTTGAGATAGAAGAAGGCACAACGTCGAATTGATGTTTTTATCCCCCCCCAAGGAGAATATATAAAGGTGTGTCAACAACGAACTCTCTAAGGCAGGCAGGTGGCGTTAGCTGACTCAGCTGTTGTATGACGTCATTGTTGAAATATGCATATTATTATTAGACATGGAAAAAAACGTGAGGATATTTTGGGCGTGTGAAAGGGAGAATGTTTGAATGGCACAACTGAGTTCAGGCTGTTCCTGGCACTCACACATCACTCCACACAAAGCAATTCCTTTGAGAAATTGATTTTGTAAATATAATAATAATAAACATATGACGTCAATGTTGAAAACCTAAGTCAATAATAATAATAAAACACAACGTAAAATTTCCTTGTTCACTCACCTTCTTTATATTCTCCTTTATCCCCCCCCAGATGAATTAAACTATATTAATCCACAATTATTTATTATATAGGTGCCCTATATGGAAAATGAATGCACAGATTGTATGTTGAGGACAATATTAGGAAGAAATGGCTGATAAAACAAGCGACCTAGGAATAAATGGTCAAATAAAAAATGCATTTAAAAGAAAGGGATCAGGAAGAAAGGCCCAAGATAGAAAAGTAAAATGATGACACACGAAAAAATGGCTCAAATATATGTCAAGTTCATTGTATTATTTCTTCTGGAGACCATTAGTGACATATCATCAGTCACTGACGCAAATGCCTTCTCAATCTTGCTTCAAAAACACAAGAGGTGGTTACGAATCAAGGAGAATGTGTTACGAATAGAATGATATAAACAAAGGAATATTTAAAAAGAAATCTACTAGTAGGCACATGGGATAAGATGATCTATACTTATTGGTGTCCAAAAGAAATGGACCAATAAAAAACGGCCTGGGAAGAAATGGCCCAAGAAAAAAGAACCAGGAAGAAATTAACAAAGATAGAAAATGAAAACGATGACTCATGGGGAAAATGGCCCAAATGTATGGATAGATATGTATTTGAATGGAATACAACTAAGTATTGAAAAATATACTATTTTATAATATAAATCAGGTAAATAAGGAAAAAAAAATTTATTTTTAGGAATTACATATATTAATTATTTCCTTGCGGTTGTCATTAGATGAGGCTTCGAGTTACTTGAACCATTTTTCCATGATTTATCATAGAGATATAAAGATATAGAGAGCTTATGGATTCTTCATAGAAATACGTCATAGTGCCCCATGTAAAAAAATCTTGCTATCTCTATGATCAACTTACGATGACTTAGTACAATTGCTTTGTTTAGTTTGGGCATAGGCGACAGCTGAACGACGATATTTCTTTTCTATGAAGGGAATAAGTTCTCTATATCTCTATGGCTTCATCATTTTCCTTTTCTATCTTTGTTAATTTCTTCCTGGTATATTTGTTAGGCCGTTTCTTCCTATATCTTATTTTCCTTGGCTATTTCTTTCTAGTATCATACTTATTGCTTGTTCAGTAAAATCTTGCAGGAGTAAAATGATGATGTAATTAGTCAATTACATATAAATACAGGGCTTAGTTAGCGTGAAAGGCCTGTATTTGACGATTAGCTTTGTAAAATAATGCTGCAGATGACTTCACAAAACTCCAAATACTAGCATTGATAAGAAAAACCGAATCACACCTTTTATAAATTATAAAAGGTAAAAGTCAGGATGTGCATTCCTAATATAAACTATACATGGTAAGATTATTTAAATGGATTTACTAGAACATAGATTACATTAGTCGAGCTACTAGATTCGGAAAGGACTAGCACCCCCAGAAATCACCTGGCATAGACCACCGGCAATCACCCCCGACATTTACCCCCGTTAGTAATATTTTTATCTTTAAAGCCAATGAGTTAGCTAGTTTTCAGTATTAAACAAAGTGACGTCATGGTGAACTACATTCTTGATCTCCTTTTTCCGCTGCTTGCGAAGAGTAAGGGGACTTGGTTATCTGTAAAAAAGCACAAGCAACACCGTAGGGTGTGAGAAATGATTTAATAAATTGAGGAATTAAAATTTAAATGTCACCTTTTTGAGGGATTAGTTTTTTAATTTTTAAATAGCACTTCTCCTAGTCTTCGATTTAGACAAGTTCCTTGATGAAATCTTAGAAAAATATTAGGAACTATGAGATAAAAAAGATCTCTTAAGTTGATAGGTTACAAACGTATGATTGTATGATTAAGTGATAGCCGATATGAAGGTCTGACACGAAATTGCAAATTTACAGCTTGAGCGATCAGGAAAAAATAGAGATCCGATCAAAAATAAGCGATCATAAATTCTTTGCGATATAAGCGATAGAACGATCAGGATTTTCCGATCAGCGATCCGATCAATTAATCCGATCACAAATGAATTACTATGTAAACTAATTAGTAAAAATCTAAAAGTAATACAGTCAACTTTGTAAGTATCATCTTCTATGGAAATGAATGTTTCCTATAGCTATTATCAAAATAACGACTTCTCCATAGGCCCTGTCTGTATATTTTAGGACAAAAAATCAGAATGATTCTTTCCATACCCAGTGGTCCCAAGCTTTTATGCTGGCCCCCCTTTGTACATAATAAAGTTTTTCGACCCACCCCCTCAAAAAAAAGAAAGAAAAAAGAACATAAACACATTTGTTTCAGAGTCCCTTCAGTTTATTTCACAAATTTAAATTAAAAACAACACCTCAGCCTTTTTTGGTTTTTTGTCCATTTTCTAGCAGTGTTATTTGTCGTATTATTATTATATTTACATTATCTTTTAGCCACTCCACTTTCTAACCCACCCCCCCGGGGTTCGCCCCCCACTTTAACCAGTCATAGCCAATGAGTCCAACACTTGGCTCCACTTGAATATGTCTATATTTTAAAAAGAGATGACAGATATGTTTCCCATGCTTGATCTCCAAAACCGCTGACTTTTACTAGTGGGACTTGGTATATTTTAAAAATATAGATAGCAACACTGGCTTTTTATGTGAAGAAATGAATTTAATAATTTTCTAATAAAATTTAAATGTCAACTTATTTGGTCAATGAGTTTTAATTTTAAATAGTCACTTTCTCCTAGTCTTCGATTTAGGACAAGTGGTTCTTGATGAAATCTTAGAAAATAGATTAGGACCTATATAGTAATTTTCTAGATATCTTAAGTTGATAGGTTACAAACTGATATGTCAAATATCGTACATAGATAGCCAGATCAGAAAAACTAGGACACGAAAATTGCAAATTTATGTACGTTTAATTTTTGCAGATTCAAATTCTAAAGAACTGGGATTGCGTGCAAACCAGTGACGTCATCTGTGTTAATAGCTTGAAAACATAGTTAACTTCATAAGTGGACTTTATGAGATAAGAAATATTACTAACGGGGGTAAATGCCCGGGGGTGATTGGCACGGGGGTGCTAGTCAGGGGGTGATTGTCGGGGGGTGCTAGTCCGGGGGTGATTGTCTGGGGGGTGATTGCCCTAGAATCACTAGATTCATCTAGGATAAGTAGATGGAGATCAATGACAAAACATAAATCACAAAACCTTTCATTTAATGAGAGGAATTCTCAATTGTCTTCCTTTTTAATAAAACATTTTTCCTACATGATTTACAATAGGAATGGCAAACATTAATATAAAAGGAAAATTATCTACTAATTAGATATTTTTATACTAGATAAAGTCCCTGTTTGGTAAAGTATTTTTCATTTTCTATTGCAAGTCTTAGAGAAAAGAATAAGTAATATTCATAGGGAAGACTATTTATTATTCTTTGAAATGTTACCTTCAATCAATTAAAGCTTTTCATTTTAATTTACGGTTTTGTTATTGATCCCTATTTACTTATCTTAGAGTCATCATTGGCCAGTTTCTGATATGACGTCACTTCAGCTCATTTCTAATAGAAAAGTACATCTTACACCTCATTTTGGGAAAAACAACATTTAGACCGTAAGTCGTGTTTTTAATTATTTAGTATTTATTTTTATTAGTACGTATTGCTGGAATCGGATTGATCATCATGGTGAGCCTACAGAAGCTTGCGGGCGTCGTTGGTCCCTTGGGTCTTTTGACGGGTGTGATGGGACTCCTCAATAATCAAAAGAAGCGAGCCACTGCCATGTCGCATCCTATCGTCCTGAACGCCATTGAGCGTCTTAAGGAAAGTCCTTCGGCCCTCATGGTCCTTGGAGAACCCATTCGAAATCAGGCAGGGAGACAAATATTTTTTTGACTCGAATTAAGAGAGAAACCAAAAATATATATTGCCTTAATATTGAAATGTAGCAATATAATTCTTATATCGCTTTCTGTTACAAAGGAAGTAATAAGGCAGATAGTCTCAAGGTATATTGAAAACGTACGTTGATATTGCATAGAGATATAAAGACATAGAAAGCTTATTGGATTCTTCAAAGATATACGTCAGTATGTCCAAAATACAGCTGAACGATGTTTCTCTGCTATTGGAGGGAATAAGCTCTATATATCTATGCCATATTGCCAAGACAGCTGACTTCGCTTGCCGGCGATTTTTAATGACGTCACATAGGCAAGTGGGAATAATAATAATTAACCTTTGCAATGTGTTTCTTCCCGCTTAAGTCATTAAAAAACTATTGCTACAACATATTTTTGATACGTTACAAATAATAATAATCTTACTGACGTTTCTCATGAAATAAACGTGCCTAGTATTCGATATACCTTGATTAGTCCTATAATATATCAAATGTAATGTGAAGGGAAATAAAAGCTGAAAAAAGTAAAAAATGAAAAGTTTTCACTATCAAGCCCTGTATTTTAACTATGAATCACAGGGTCAATTGCAATATACAAATAAAGTCTTGACTAATAAATAACTACTCCCAAAATGTCATTACATAATATTGCTTGAATTATAAATCCTCAAATGAATGTCGGAAATCAATGGGAATATAATTCGTTTCATCGTTTTCCATTACGATAGGAACATAAATTGTTCCTTTAGTGCAGGGAAATATATTTGAAAGGAGACAATATAGAGCGATTATTTCATTACCAAACATCGTATTTCGTCTGTATTATAGTATCAAAAAAATTAAATTAGTAGATATTAATTTAGTCTACTATTATCATATTTTATTAGTAGCCCAATTTTACATCTGTACTTTCACTTCCCTTTATTTCGTACTAAATATTACTTACATGTTATGCATATATGGTGAAAATTGGACTGCTATTTGTTTTTATCACTTTTAATGTTAAAAATCTAAATTAAGCTAGTTAATTATTTCGGAAAGTGAAAAGACATATCATAAGCTAGAAAAAAAATATTTGTCTCTCAAAAAAAAAAGCAAATGGATTTAACGCGCCCGGACCTCAACTACTTTGGAGAGAAGGAGGGTCGCTTTCAATTCACGGCCTTTGGGCCCAAAGGCCGGGGAACGCTTAAGACTTCCGTGATTCACATAGATGATACTATCCCCTGGATGATCACTCGCCTTGAGCTAAAGATTCATCACACCTCTGAGTTGGAGCCACAGGAGTACCAAAATAAAATCCTCCTTCTTCATAGTGCAGCTGCCCCTGAGAGTCCATCTCAAAATTGATATTTCAAATTTAATAATGTAGTAGTCTATTCTATTTATAGGAAGTTGAGCATTTGTATTTCAATTAAATAGAGAGAAATTCACCCGAAAATCCTTGGCTTAAGACATATTTCTAATTAGCTCATTTTTTGCATGGAACATTTTGAACCAAGGTTGATAAACCGAAATATGTTTATACAAAAATGTTGTATTTACAAGAAAAAATAATTACTCTTTTGATACTTGATTGTAAAATTAATATTCCAGGAATCCCACTTCATAAAGGCGCTTTAAATATTTATCATACCGCTGCTCCAATCACATTTTCAAAAAACTTATTTGTATGTAATGTATGTTCCCATTAAACCTTTAAACAAATTCTTGTCACAATACAAATGCTCAATATAATATATACTTACTATTAAATAAACCCTTATAGGAGAATATATATACACTCACACACACACACCTTTAGCCCATAACCTATTCCCCCTCACACTTTCTTCCAGCCATGAGTTTCCGTGGAAGAGGAGGCTTTCGAGGGCATTTTCCGCCCCAAAGAGGCGGCCGAGGACATTGGGGCATCCCAGATGGGGACCAAGGCTGTCGGCAGGAGAGCGGTAATGGCTTTAGAGGTCGCGGAAAAGCTAACAACAACATCAATTTGAGCCCACATGATGTGCTCTCATGGATCGATCATCAGCCTCCATGGGCTGTTCAGAGGGTCATGTACCATTGTCAGTGGCTCTTGCATCAGTACGGGTTCCCGGGAGGGGAGGAATTGGATGAAGAGGCTGAAGATGAGTCCACGGGAGGGCAAGAAGAAGGACCTTCGGGCAGTTGGTACTCCAGTGTTCCTTCAGGGCCTGATGCCTCTACGGCTCGTAAGCGCCCTGGCTTTGGCTATCTTCCTTCTTCCTCTGGGTCTGCACAGATATGGACCCCTTCCGGTTGGGTCCCTAAGGACAACTCTCATAAAATAACGACGAAAATGAAGCCCCTCCCACCACAGGAAATCATTCCTCCCTTCTCCAACACTTACCCCGAGTCCGCTAAGGATAAGGAGAAGCTACGACTCCTTCTAAATAATCACAGCATGATGTCTGCGGAGCTCTCTAAGATATGCAGCACCCTTAAAGTATCATCACCCCCCACCAAAGAAGAAGATCTGAGTGAGATCCCTGATGATCAACGAGAGAAGGTCACAACGGCCTATAACTGTGTGAGCAATGCCCTTAAAACTCTCGATGAGTTCAAAGATTTCCTTCAAAATGAAAAGTATAAGGATTGGAATGCGGAGCAAAAGGCTGTCTATGATGAAAAAGTCAAGAGTATGATCGGTGAGACGCCTTCAGGGATTCCCTATAAGAAGAAGAAGGCCTCAAATGAAGATGTGCTGGAGGAGAATAAGTCTCTTGATGAGAAGGCTGATGGAAATTAAATTTCGTTTTGATGAAGTTAGAGGCAGATAAGTTTATTTTCCCCTTTACATTTTTTAGGTTTTCTTTGGATCTATAATTCACGAATTTGTTATATAATTATTCTCGATATGCACCATGTTTTCCCAAAATATTTGTTATATTCACTAATAAAACGAAACCGCAAAAGTTCATTTTTTGTATGGTCTTTCGTTAAAACATCATCTGTTTAGAGGGAGGCCAACAATTCATAGGTTGCAGAGATTATTTTTAATTGTAATTCAAGTCTAAAAGGCAAATATTAGAGGTTTAATATTATTTTTCAAATATAAAGAGAATTACGAATATGGGTCACAATCTCGTGTGAGTAGATAACTAATAGATATACGAATAGAAGGACGGCTTATCTAGCAAAGAAAGGATGGCTTTATGATTATCTATAAGTCCTAATGGAATATATATGCAGGGCTGTGGAAATAGGGTAAATCAACTTTCTGGACATCAACGGCTTTTTAACACATACATGGCCTCTGGCATATTTATTGCATATTTTTTTACAAATTTTGAGGAGATTGCGACTTGTTTTCTAAGAAAAAAGTCTACCCAAGAGCGACTTTTTGGGTCATTTTCCCCATGCGTCATCATTTTACTTTTCTATCTTGGGTCATTTCAACTTAGGCCTTATTTCCCTCTGTCATTTCTCCCTAATGTCCTTTCGATCGTATATCTCCCATACGACTTCTATTGCTGGGGGAAATCGAGAGTGACAATTTACATATTTTATCATGAAATGGAATTGACAACATTGCACTCCTTATTTCATGGAGAAAAGTATATATGAAATCTCATTCTCCCTCTAATTATTTCTGTTCCTATCTTTCCCTCAACATGGCCAGCAAACAAATACTCCCCCCCCCCCCATATTCAGCATTAAAATACGTTACTCGGTATTATCTATGATTACCTCCGTCGAAGGAGGTATTGTTTTCACTGGCGTTGGTTTGTTGGTTGGTTGTTTGTTTGTCAGCAGGATAGCTCAAAAAGTGCGGAACGGATTCGGATGAAAGTTCGTGGAGTTGTTGGAAATGCCAAAGGAACAAGTGATTAAATTTTGGCATCTTTGAGTGCTTCTTTAGGATGCAAAATGAGCTAAATACTAATAAATATTTCAAGTTAGCCTACTCTGCCAATAGATGTCGCTTTGCTGTGCTATCCTCTTTGATGACGTCAGTTTCTTTTTCTTTCCATGTACCTCTAGAGTGTAAACAATGATTAGAGATAGAAATCGAGGGATATTTTGGGCGTGTGAAAGAGAGAATGTTTGAATGGTACAATTGAGTTCAGGCTCTTGTTTGGTGGGGATCGGCGGAGGTTTGCACTTTCTGAGTCCTCTAGTTTAGTTTTTGACCACATATATAGAAATATTTCTATCATTGACTCAATAATTCTATAGGAGTTTGACCTCGGCCAATAATAATTATCACTTATTTTATCGCACAAGACAATGACATAACATGAGATGGCGCACATTTACAGCTATAATAAGACGGATTTTATTAAAAGATAAATATATATATAAGTTCTTTGTAAACAGTGCCTTTTTATCAAGAATATGATGAAAAGGCTTTATTCAAACTATTATTGAGATAGTAATAATAATATGAATTATTATTATTATTTTGATATATATGTTTAGCCGACTCAGGATTTTGAGGCACAAACAAAGGGAACAACAAATAATTTGTCTAAGGGTTACAAAGAAAAAGAGAAAAATGGTCGGATGAGGGAATGTTTGGAAGAGCATCCTCCTTCCATGAAGAGCCATGATGCTCCATGAATACGGATTTCCCTCCGAATCCTTGCATGTAACGTCAAATACCCCAGCTACTCAATGACGGCCTAAGCTCCTTTGTCCATAAATATATTTAAAGAGTATTTCCTCAGTCACGGGATTCGTGATGCTTTTCAATACTCCTGAAAAATAAAATATAAATGAAATTTAAAATATTTTGTCTTATGCAGATTATTGAAACATAATAATAAAATTAGGGCTCATAGCTTGCAATTCCATTGGTGAGTAACGTTACGTAGAAATATAAGCTTCTACTTTCGTTGATCATAACAAGAACATTTATAACTTGTATACATGTTGATTGGAGGGTTTTTTCCTGATCGCTGATCAGTTGTGATCAAAGAAGTAAAGTTATAATAAATTGCATTGATAAATATAATCTATATTCAATGGATTTATTCGCTGACGGTATGAAACTATTATTTGTATATAATATCTGACTTTATAATAGTTTTTATCCAATTGCGTACAAGGATTATTTGACCTACTACTTTGAGTTCAATAAAAGAAGATATAACTTTTCAAAATTAGACATTTTCTTTAGGCAATTTTTTTTCATTAAAAAGAAGAATAAAAGAGAATGGAAAGGAAAGTTAATCAATTAAATAATATCCGTAATAACGTCTCCTGATTAAAAATCGATAGACCTAGCTCTGACTATTTATAACATTATGGTTGCATTTTTAGGACGTCGGGCGTTATGAATCGTGTTGAATTTTCCATTCTTTGAATAGGATTGCATTTATGTTTACCTTGAGCCGTTGAGTAAGCATTTGGAAAGGATTTATCCGTTCGTTCCCTCATGAATTTCCACTCTCCGTCCCATTTGCACTCGATGATCTTGTTATTATATTTACTGAGTCCCTTCACGACGCGTATCTGATCAAAGGGCGTCTTGTGACCACCCACAAACAAGAGTCCTAAAAGAGTTGGAATATACCTAAAGGAACAAACATAAGAGGTTAAAAAAGAAAATTATCCATAATCTAAAAGCCCTTCACTATAGGCACAACTCAATGCCACAATATTATCAACATCTCAATTGTGGTTGCACGAAAAAATCTTTTTATTATGTTTCTCTCTCGTCATAATTTCGATCAACGAAAACAAGGCCTAGGGCAAGGAATACTAAAAACTACAACACATAAGCAGGACATCTAAATTATTTATTATCTATGTATATATTATATTTTTTCTCTTTTAGTGTTTTACAATCTCATTAAATTAAAATATTCAATATAAAACTTCAACTGAGTCAATTGAATCTTAATTGAGATCAGTTCGAGAAATATAATTGACGATGAAATACATTCAGTTGCACAAAAGAATAAATAAATACTGAAAAGGAAGTACCCACTTAGGTAAAGAGTCACCCTTCCATGGTATTTCTAGTATTAGTAAGGTAATACAACTTTTAAAAGCCTACTCACGGATTTGTAGATCAATATATATTGTTTTATCCAAAGAAGATAATACAATAATTAAAGGATATTCAAGACAATTAAAAAGTGATACTAAATTTTATTTGTATTAACTTTGGAAATGGTTATTATATGAATATTAGTACTTGACCTATTTGAAGAAGTTCAGTAATATTTCATGAAGGGCACTTTTGAGACTCATCACATCCATCTGTACCTTCGTACGGGATAAAAGTGGTGGAATTTTAAGATTTTAAAGATATCGAAACGTCAGAGGAAGCTTCAAGGTTAGATAAGGGGAGGCAAAATAAAGTTGGCAGAGGTGTCAACTTCCTGGTTTATAGTGTGACGATTTTTCTCTATGAGGGGCGAATATATGTGTGGTATGTCTACCTACACTCTGCATTAAATAATTACATTTTACACTATAAAATGTTATTAAAGTGATGGTTTTCGAAGAAAATAAATAAAATTAAAGCCCTTTCAGCACACAAATAAATGAAAGGCCAATAAAACACAATTGAAATATTGAAATTGATGGATTTATTTGTATTTAATATCGTTAAAATGGCATTTCCACCTCAATTAATGCATTCATTATAGAAATTAAGTTAAAAAAAATATTCTATGCTTCGACAAATGCTAGTTTTGAATGAATAAGAAGGAACATGTTTTAGAAAATTATATTGAAGTATATAATTGAAATTATGGTTAATTTCGAGCCATATTAAGCGTTATTTCCCTTACCCGTCACGACTTTCCTTCACCACACTAAGTCTAAAATCAACAGAATTATGCGTGTGAGGCTTCCATTTCAAAACGGTATCGTCTCTTCCACATTTATAGGCCTGTAAACATACAAAAAAAACAATCATTAAAGACCTACATAATATATATTTGGTCGTAAATTCAAGGATAGCAAGGATGCTTTGATTCCAAATTCGAAATTTAATTCCAAGGTGTATATTGCAATACAAGTCTATATCACCAAGAGAGCTCGCAGGTGATTTTTAATGACGTCAAACGTGTAAACGGGAAGAATAGTACTATGAATGTTCTCATAGCGATATAAGGATATAGAGAGCTGATTCCCTTCAACAGCAGAGAAACATCGTTCAGCTGTATTCTGTGTGTCCACTATAAACAAAGTAATTTGTACTACGTCATCATAAGCTGATCATACAAATAGATTATATCTCTATGATCAGCTTACGATGACAAAGTATAAATTACTTTGTTTATGTTGGACACACAGATACATATGTTCTTGACACAATGACGTATTTCTCTGACAAATCCAATAAGCTCTCTATATCTTTATATCTCTATGAATGTTCTTAATTCCGCTCACGTCATCAAAAATCGATTACATCAAAATATATTTTTGATGACGTAAAAAAATAATAAGATTACAGACGTTATATATCCATGAAAGCACGAAATAACCTTATATTGTCTAATCCTTGCTTGATAATATATGTACATGCTTGCAAGTGATCCCAGATGCTAAACATTAGTATGTAAGCAATATAATTTCGCATATTTAGCTTTTAAAGTTAAAAAATCAGTAAGATTTTCAGCTTTTTTTAGAAGTGTATTACTGCATTACAATAAATATGCACATAAAAACTAAATATATATCGAACATGACCACATAATGGAAGAAAAGTTTCTACTTAAATGTAATATTTTTGTGCCAATTTCAAATTTAAAAATACTTCACTCTAAATCAGCTACTTCCTTTGTTTATCTCTGCTGTTGAATTTAAAAGCAAGGGCACAATATGTAGAAATAAAATTTAAACAGATAGTTAAAGGAAAAAGCAGCCTTGATATTATGATAATATAACATTTTAGAAAAGTATGTCGAGATACAAGGTATTAAGAAAATAAATTCGTAAATAATGAAATACTGTAGCGGATTGACCTGCTCGCTAACTGCAGGTCATTTGGTTAAGGAACAAAGAGAAAGGATTCTCGTATACAACAAAACCTTTCTATGATGAAAACTTTGCTCTCGGATAATAACACAAATAGGGTAATACAAAGACCTGACTCCGAATATTAAAAAAAAAATCCGAAATTAATTATCTTTTTAAAGCATTTTCCAGTTATTTTATCTTTACCAATATTTTTTGACACATCATTCCACAGAAAAAACAAGTTTAGATTCATTTTCTTGGTTTAATTAGGAGTTCATGGGTTGAAATTTTTATGTCCGTAAGAGACACAGCAAAAATGGAGAAATCGGATTTAAAAAAAAAGTTAGTTGTGCATTTAAAAGTGTATTAATATCTTAATCTTGATAGTATTTAATTCCATTTAGCCCAAAAATGGAAAATTATAGATAAGAATTTCTTAAAAACTAACTCCAATCTCGAATTACAAGTTTGTAATAAGTGCTACTTTAGACGTTACATCTCCTTGCTAATTATTTGTATAGGCCAATGTAATCAGCATAAGACAAGTCCTAAAATTAGATTTAAAAAATGACATCGGAGCATCCCTATTCAAAGGTCAAATATTAAATAATCATATCTTACCGTTCTCACGGGCTGGAAGACGAGGCCATCGGGCTCATGTCCAAGACTTTCCTTTGTGAACTTGGGCCCTAGGAGCGTCCGGGTATGATCGATGCTCCAGAACTGCTTCTGTCGCACACTGAATGTCTCCTCGTCTGCGTTTATCCGGCCTTCCTCCCTGGCCTTGTTCCGGGGCAAATGATCTTGGAGTGAATGTAGGCCATTCGTTTCTTAAAATCCCTCTCTATGAGGGAGTTCCCACTCACTTGAATCACGTCGTAAATGAGATAGCGAGGTATTTTCTGCTTTGTTCGAAAGTCTTCGTCGATTACCATTTCCTAGAGAGGAATTGAAAATATTGAATAGATGAATTATGCTTTGATGCTTATTTATATTTTACAATTCTCTGAAACAATAATTTAAAAAAAAATACTTAATAAAATCTAAGAACAGAGATCATCCATTATTACCATATAACAAATTAGAACAAAAATCATGTTTGAATGTATCATAGCGACAAAAATACAATTAGAAAAAATTGTTTCACTACTTAAATAACTTGAGAAAAACTTGCACAAAATTTAAATAAGCAATTTCGAATTAATAGAGCTTTTAAAATTCAACTTAAAAAATATTCGTCAATTTATTAATGATTAATATTTATTTTTGTTTGTTTGTTTAGCTCCTAGAATAGACCCACCTCACCGGAACCTAATCCGGTATCAGCCGGTAGTGACCTATCTAGTAGCTATTGTCTTTATTAATAAAATATCATTAAAAGTGCATAAACATTTAAATGTTCTAAAAATATATTCCTCCAGAGACAACCTTCTTTCACCGATATTTCCCTCGAGTTGTCTTATCTTCTGTCGTGTAAAAGGACAATTGTAGATGAGGTGATATGGAGTTTCCTCGTCGTCGTTACAGAGCCGGCAAGTTGGGCTCTCAACCTTCCCCATCTTAAAGAGATGCCGATTTAGATGAATGTGACCGCTCACCATTCCAACAATGACAGAAATTTGGTTTCTCTTGAAACTGAATATCTTCTTCCCAACATAGGGCTCAGTGATGAACTGTTTTGTTTGACGACAGCACTTCATACTTTGCCAAGCAATTCGCCATTCTTTCAAAGATTCTTGTCTTAGGGAATTCTTTGATTGGCACATAGATACTGGTACTGAGATTGGTGTACCTCTCATGGCGCCATTCTTTGCCAACATATCTGCGTATTCATTCCCGGTGCTATCATTGTGTCCTCTGATCCATCCTAACGTGATTTTACAATTAGAATTATTGATGGCGTCTTTACACGCGAGAATTTCTGCACTCAAAAGGTCACCTGGTTTAATGTCCAGACTATTGATAGCCGACATGCTGTCGGAAAGGATTATTATTCTCTTTGTTCAATTTTATCCCCATTGAGATTAATACATATGTTTCTGATGGCTTCCACTTCAGCTTGGTACACTGTGTTTGTGTCTTCAAGTCTTAAGAACTTTTGATCAAGTACATTGTCCCCACACGTTATAGCCCATCCAGCGCCAGTTTGATCCTTGATTCTTGACCCGTCAGTGTAACCAACAAGATCAAAATCATTCATACAACAATTGTTTTTTATGTCGTAGCCTAGATTATTGGACCAGAAAGGGATCCGAAGTGGAGGAGTTGGGATATTTTTTACTTGCAAATATTTATCTAAATATTGCAAGTGTCCTCTTTGTAGGTGGTCGAACCATTTCAGTGGAGTTTCCTTTTTAGTCCGAAGCCTAATTAAACTCGCACGCTCCATTACAAATAGATGAAGTGGAAGGAGCCCACATAGTACTTCCATAGTCGCAGTAGGTGTAGACCTCATAGCTCCTGTTATGCTCATCAGACCAAGTCTCTGTAGTTTACTAAGTTCATTTTTGATGAACCTAGTGCCTAGAAGTTTAGGTGCAAAAACAATAGCGCCATAGCTCACTATAGATCGAACATAGGTCTCGTAGATCCATTTAGACTTTCGTGGGCTAAGCCCCCAGTCGGATCCAACAAAAGTTCGCAGGGCAAAGAGACTCCTCTTAGCCTTAGAGATTGCATATTCTATGTGCTTTCTCCAGTTTAGACTATCGTCAATTATTACGCCAAGATATTTAAATGTTCGAACTCCCTCAATCTTGGCTCCATTCAGGTAGAGGGAAGTGTCCTTGCATTTTCTTCTTTTTGAAAAAAGCATATATTTGTTTTGGTTGAACTGAAGGTAGTGTCTCTAGTGTTTGCCCAACTTTTAAGCCTATTAAGGGCACCTTGCATCAAGCTGTTAATGGTTTGACGATCCGTACCACGAACACACAAAGCCAGATCATCATATTTATTTGTATTATTAATAAGTATAAAATCCACAAAAAAGTCTTATGACATTGTTTAGAAGTTTAAAAACATGAAGGTTTTATCAATACTTTTGTGTCTTATGCAGCTTGCAATAATAAAGTATTCAAATGCTCAAAGCTTGATAAATTGTATTTTATTCTACTCCGTCCAAGTTTCTTACCCCGTCAACCAAGGTATCCTCAAGGTGGTTCTCCCCAGATTCGTCGAGAAAGGTAATGCAGTTGACTTTATAGTAGCAGTTATCACGATCAATGCAGTATATGTCGTTTGGACCGTCTATGAGAATCATGTAACGAGTGCCGTCAGCCTTCCACGATACCATATAGTCCTCTCCAACATATTTTAAATTATCTAGATCCATAGAGACCGGCTGACATCCTGGGAAACCGTTACTACATACCAAAAAAATCATAAGATTATAAATTGATACAAATACACAAAATGACGAATGTACCAATATATGAAATGGAAATAAATTAAATTCAGTGATAATTTTTGACATGCAATTTATAGGGGTCTAAATAATATTATAACGAAAAATAGCAATTTTTAACAGTTCAAGATACTATACGAAAAAACGATTAATAAAACAAGAAGTATGGGAATAAATAACTTTTTATTTATGTTGAAAGGTTATAAACAGACATGTTGACGTTCGCAAAAAATTGTCGTTTATTAAAGTTATCGTTCATCGTTCGTTTTAAGATTGAATCGTTCGTCTTTCGTTTGTCGTTCGTCATTCTGAAAAAAGTGACGACAGTTTTTTTTAGAGTGGCATTTTTTCCCATAAAAAAGGATTTAAAAAAGTACAACGCTATAAGTCTGTGGAACTACTTTTCTTCTTTCTTTTTTTTTTGACGCCAAAGATACACATTCATGAAGATATTTTCAATAAGTACAAACCTATTAGTTACTGTATTATTTTTTTAAACGAACGACAGGAAATTTTTGTTGTCGTTCGTCATTATCTAAAAATTATTTCTTAAAAAAACATCGTCACTTTTAATGACGAACGAACGAATATATAAAAGTCCCAGCCCGAGAGAACGATTCTTACCTCGTGTATCGACACATCCGTTGAACTTTTTTCTTGAGCGTGGATAGAAGGACCTGTCCGTGACGGGTTCAACTCCAGATATTCCTTCCATGAAGTTTCCGGCTTTAGCGTGGGCTTTTGATGACGAAGATGAGGAAGAGGCAGAGGTCGTAGAGGAGCCTTCCGCATTTCCGCCGTCTTCGGCCGAATCCGTGTCCTCATAACACCAATCCGGAAGACTGGGGGCCTTGGGTGCATCCTCTACGTCACCGTAGCGACGAAAAAGCTCGCTTATATAGTCTTGCTTGTAGATACCGGGAGGTCTAAAATAGGAATAAAAATAAGATCTCATCATTTTTATTTAGCTCCTAGATTTGACCACCGCATCGGCACTTAATCTGGTATCAGGTGGTAGAATTTATTATCTTATTTTCAAACTGCATTATTTATTTGTGATAAAATTAAATATTTATTATTTTATCGGAACACATTAATTTTACACTCAGTTATCCAATACATCCTTGCTACGATTGCACATATATACGCGTTTTTTTAAATGTTCTATATATTAAATGTAGGATAGAATTGAGACAAAAAATGATACTTCTTAGTCATGTTTAGTTTTATGTCTCATATAATATCATTTAGTGTTCTTGAGTATTTGTATTTCGTAAACTAATTGGAGATTTTTATTTCGAGGCCCGAACAAAAAAATGAAGAAAAAAAATCATAAAAGTACTTTATTATATTTTGAAGTTGGCATTTTTCGCGATTTATATATGTATAATATTCTTAAAAGTATGTTCATTTAAATACATTTAGTTCAGCCATTACATTGATCAAGAAAAATAATGTAAAAAACGACAATTTCTTTGACATATAGTTAAGTAATAACAACTATTCGTAAGTCAAATATTTGTTACCCTGTCATAAATAACCCCCACATTAATTAAAAGCGTTATTACTTTTGAATATAAACCTTCATAGGATTTCCGAAATACAGTATGATGCAACAAATTAGGCATTTCATTCTCTTGCGTACTATTTTAAACTTTAAGCTAAACTATAATAAATACTGAAGGGGTGCGATAGCCGTGCGTGCTAAGGCGTGTTCAACTCTCAATGTTGGGGGCGCAGGTTCGAATTCCGTGAGGGGATGGTCATTTTTGGTCTACCTCATTGATAAGATCCTAGGTTCGATATACTAATTATAATGCTATAATGCTTATTTATATCCTCTCGGATGCAATTCTATCGAACCATATAGGCAAAAAAAACACTTTTAACTACACCATTATAAGACCAATTCATAATCAGACAATCATTAGAAAAAATATGATTTCGTAAGTAACTTAGTGTTTCAATAGGAAAAATGAACTAAAAGTTAGATCTACGTTTGTGGGGGGTAGCAATGAAACTTATATTTTAAAGGTACTTATTTTCAATGTATTATATACAAATACAGAATATGGGTAGCCATTGAGTTTGTTTAACAGTATGTTTTTTAATAATTAAACCTATTTATACCTTGAAATAAGCAACAAAAAAGGAAAATAGTAGACTTATCTTTGTTCCCCACACACACACTAATCGGTATGTACTAGATATAAAAAACCCATTTTTCTAAGAGATTGATGGGTAACTTTAGTAATTTTAGACGGCGATACCAGAGGCCAAGTATCAATTGATATCAGTGTCCAAAAATCTCATATGGAACGGTTTCTATCTCATTTATTCCATGATCAATCCATTTTCTGTACCTGGCCTTTGCGAATGCTTGTACGGAAGCCTCGGGGCTCCAGCTCTCCTGCTCCACGAGATATGACCCGATCATGAATCCTGTGCGATTGAATCCATGCGTGCAGTGGACAATGATGGCCTTGAGGGGATTTTTGTTTTTGAACTTGGCCACGATGGATACAATGCCGTGACTTGTTCCTTGGTGGGTGGCTCCTTGTGTCCTCCGCATGCGATTTTGACGTATGAGCATGGAAGGCTCTTCTTCTCGTAGAAGCGTGAGGTGTTGGTCAGGTCGATCCAAAGACCGATCTCGCACTTGTAGCCCTCCATGGAGCGAAGAACCATTTCGGGGTGAAGAGGTTGGCGGGGTGGAGGCGGGACTCGTAGCGGGAGTCCAGGGGCGTCTTCATGGCCAGAAACGTGCCCCCGATGAGGGCGAGGCTCTTCCGAGGACAGCCATTCCAACGCTCGGGGAGTCGGAAGGGGTCGGGACGGGAACTCATGCCGCAAAGGAACACGAGAGGATCCACAACACGACAAGGCCAATCACGGGGAAAAGACAACGAACTAAAGTTGACTTCCAATGGTACTATTATTATTATTATTATTGCCTAGCCAGGATGCCCACAGACATTTTTATGTCAATGAACGCTTAAGGAAATGGACTAATTAAAAACACATCTCTCAACCTCAAATACAAAAACAGGGCTTCTAAAAGCTCCTTTTATTTATGTACGAAGAAAATACATTATTTCCTGTCGTATCGACAAAATGTATTTCTTTTTTAAGAGGTTGTAAATAGTTACATATATAAATATATGTATATGAATAAGCAGTTTAGCTTAAATGAAAAATTAATAACATAAAGCAGATTTCACAATATAGAAAGGTTATAATAATTATTTTTAAATGTACGATAACGATGGAATGATAAAATGTTTAAAGTTGCCAGTAACGATTAAAATATCCCAATTTTTATAAGTAATAAAATGATAGCCATATAAATATGAGCTTACGATAAATATGAACGACTAATTTGCAAAACCTAATAAAAAACATGCATTAAAAAAATATCCTGCCTATTTTTTGAGGACTACGAATAAATATTGAGGGATAGCTTTTTAAAAGCTACAAAAACCAGTAACGAGAACTGTTGAACTTCAACGATACAAATATTTTATCAACATTTGCGACAACCATGGTTAACATACATCTTATACCTATGTATAAATGTTATATATTTTTTGGGAGTTTCGCTCTTCTCAAAGTATTGGTCACTGTGTGCATGTTCTAGAAAAACCATTAAATTATGTGTTCACAAAACCTCATAAATATATATTCATGCCATAAAAATGGATTTACAAAAAGTAAAATACCTTCCATCTAAGCTGAAGTTGTCTTTAGATTTGAAGAAAAATCAAGAACACACTTCAGTCTTTCATTGCATATATTTTTTAAAGTAACATATCTTTTTGATTGCTCTGATGCTAGGCAAAAAAATAAAATCTAGATCTCTGACCAAAAATATGTGGCTAGTCGGACTATTTAACCAAAACCAATGCCATATTATCTACTCATTTTTTTTCTTATTTGATACTTTGTAGTCAAAGAGTAATTACTAGTAAAGTTTATCGGAATATCAACAGTTTTTAAGTAAGAAAACAAAATGTACTATCATAAAGAAAAACACCCAAAACCTGCCTTAATATGAATGTCTAGGTAATTAAAAAGAAATTTTATGCTGATTTATTCTCATCAAACGCCTAAAATAAGTTTATAAAACAAAAATAAATAATTTTGTTGAAAAAGTAATATTAATACTGATGGAAAAAATATTTTTTTTGGCAGTATATACACTGACAATGATTTAAATATCTGTAAAAATTTAACAAAAGGCACAAATGAAGGTTTTACATGCATCAAAGGTTTCCGTGACTCTTTTACTCGGCAATTTTGACATTTATAAGACAAATGACGTCAGGGGTCTGACGTCAAATCTCTAAACCACAACATCAACAACACACGGATTTTACAAATATTATTATAAATATTATTTTATGTAATGTCTGTTTTTTGAACCCATTTGGACATCCATAGGGAGAGAAATCATGTTGTTGAGCGTTTGGGACGATGAGTTTTTTGTGTATTTGTGTCGGCGAGTTGATCCGGAGGAGAGTGATCTCCTCTCATATGTATCCTCCATCAAGGCTTCCAACATTCCCTACACAGATGAAATGGGTTCCAATATGCTTCACATTGCTTCATCTCATGGACGACTTCGGACGTGTCAGAGACTCTTGGAATGTATTCCTCCTGGAAAAACGGATTTTCACAAATGGAATCCTCTACATAGATCCCTCTTTCATGGACAGCTATCTACTGCTCTCCTCTTTCTTCAAGAGGAAGAGGCTCTATTGACCAAGGTGGCTTATGGTTAGAGTTATGTTGCTCCAGAATTTGGATTGGATATCAGAAAAAAACAGACAATAAAAAATATATATAAGAAAATTCAAGAACACACTTCAGTCTTTCATTGCATATTTTGTTTAGAGTAACATATATTTATATATATATATATATATTTAAAGGTTCCTTCGGTCCCGATTTGTTATAAAATTAAGCCTTTTATGGTGTTTTGATCCACATATTCGCCAATATGTATTTTGTTATTTAAAAAACATATTTTTTTGATAATGTTATGTTCATTAAATTTATTTTTCATTTAAATAAATCATTGAACGTGTTAAAGTTAAATACAAACAAAGGGAGTTTGATAGCCGTGCGTGTTAGAGCGGTTCAACTCTCAATGTTGGGGGCATAGGTTCGAATCCCGAGAGGGGACGGTCATTTTGGTCTGCCTCATTGATAAGATCCTAGGTTCGGTAGACTAATTTTAATCAGGCTTGTGAGCGATCTGATCTGATCAAAATAGCGATCAGAAATTCTTTGCGATATAACGATCAGGGATTTTTCTGATCAGCGATCCGATCAATTTAATTGCGATCAACAAAAAAATTACCTATGTTATACTAATTCTAAGTAAAAATTTAAGTGTATATACAGTCAAACCTTTATAAGTATTCATCTTTATATGGCAATGGAATGATTGTTTCTCATAGCTATGAGCTCCAACACTCTGGCTCCACAATTGACATATGTCTGCATGTTTTAAGACAGGAGATGCCAGAATAAATGTTTCCCATAGCCTATGAGCTCCAAAACAATGACTTGTACATTGTCGCCTGTCAGTATATTTTAGGACAAAAAATATATCAGGATAGCACACACTGGCTTTTTCCATTAGTATTAGTCTGTATTTTATGTTTCCTAACAAATATTAGTTGTTGGAATGGATTTTGGTCAATGTCAAGCTGGTTAAGTTTTAAGAATGTAGGGGTTGTCTCAAAAATCCTTATTAAAAACATTTTTTATTTTTTAGTTATTTATACATATTGATCGGATCGCTATTTTTTTGTGATTTTCTTACGATCAAAAGATATAAAGATCAGGACTCTTTGCGATACTCCGATCAGCGATCAAATATTGCTATATCGCTATTGATCGCCGATCAGAAAAAACTCCAATCAACAAGCCTGATTTTAATGCTATAATGCTTATTTATATCCTGTCGGATGCAATTCTATCGAACCAAATAGGCAAAAAAAAACTTAACAACAAAAATCTCGAAGAATCAAAGATGTAATTTTTTCACAATTTGGCGTATACAAGCTTGTATTTGGGCTTTTAAAATATTAAAATAGACTATTTTTTATGTATTCTATAGTACTATTATTAGATTTTAAAAAATAGATTAAAACTTTCAACTTTAACAGGGTCGAGATATTAAAAAAGTTAAATTGTTAATTTGTAGTCCACATTGATTTTAGATATTGATGAAGATAAATCATTTTTTTCATTTTATATTACAAAGAACATACTTTATAATTCCAGACAGATACAGAGGGATACACTCCTCTGGACTTATTGGCCTTGGACATCAAAGAACCTCTCAAACCTACCGATCCGTCCCTTCTCTTTTCATGGGGGACCAATACCAACTATAACCTCGGGCTAGGCTCCAAGGAATCCAAGCTCTCTCCCGAGATCCACGAATTCTACCGCAAAGAAGGAGTCTCCCCCTTCAAAGTACAAATCCTTCCCTATCACTCCGGAGTTTTATCTTCAAAGGGAGTCCTATACCTGGCAGGCTATGGATCCGTAGGCCGTCTAGGCAATGGAAAGGACTGTCCTCCCAGTCTGGTTCCTAAAAGCGTATTCCCAGAGCAGGAGGTTCTAGACTTTGCTCTCGGAAGGGATCACTCCATTTTTCTCATCAAGAGCAACCTCAAAAATCTCATCTATGCCACAGGCTCCAATGCTCATCGGCAGTTGGGTTGTGCTAAAGGTGGGGAGGATTCAATCTATAGTCCTAGGGCAATAGCCAGACATTCCCCGAGAACATCATCGGGGTGGGAGCCTGTGATAGGTACTCATCCTGTTGGTCCTTACAACGCTGTATGCCTGGGGCCATAATGTGGGTCAAATGGGATCTCAGAGAGACGAGAATGATCCCTGCGTAGATAACCCTCGACTCATATTCACTCTCACCCATGACTTGACCATTCGAACCGTGTACACCTCCGACTGCAGCATGCTAATACTTACGCAAAGCAGCAAGCTTATTCTTCTGCGCAACGCTGATAATAAGCGTCTGCATTTACCCACCATTAAAGGCATAACTAAAGCTCAAATGATTGAGGAGTACTGCCCCAAGGCCCAAAAATGCATAAAACCTCTTATCATTTATATACTCTCAGATGAAGGAGTCTATACTCATGGAGCCCCGACACTGGAGTGATAAAGTAAGATCATTATAAGTCATACAGATTGTGGGTATATGTTGCCTAGATAGATAGTGATATATATTGTAAGAAAAGGCGATGATCCTTCTTTGTCAATTACTTTTAGTTTTTACTTATTCTTTTTGACAATTTTATATTTTTATTCAGATGTTATAAAAAGTAGATACTTTTTAATACTAATATTATAGCTATGGTACACAATTATGTCTTTTATATTTATTTTCATCCATTTTTCGCAGGTGTTTTCCATATATCGAGGAAAGAGCTATTCAAGTCAAGGACTTTTTGTTTCACAAGATACGATCTTCATCGTTTCCTCAGATACTCATTTCCTCTACGAGTCCTCTATGGATGTGTATCAGTCAGCATTTCTTAAAAAGGCCAAACGGGAATCACAGAGAATAATTAAGCTAAAGCGCATACCCAAGGCAAATAAAGTAAAATCCGTTATAAGCGATGAGAGGGGGCTCAACTTCTTCATCAGCGTAGCATGTTCCAACAGCTCTGAGGAAACGTCCAAGCCATCAAGGCAGCCCATGGTTCAGGATAAGCTATGTGTGGAAGAACATGCTTCCCTGAAAGACGGATCCATCCTTGTCAAGTCCAAGCGTTTTGATGTGCACATCGCACTTCTTCAAAGAGAGAGTCCTTTGCTCGCCAAAAAAGTGATGGAGTCTCCGAATCACATTTATTCTTTAGAAGAACTGAGTGAGGAAAATGATGCTGAGGAATTATTTGGGAAAATGATTAATCTCGTCTATGAGGACAGCTATCCTGAGCTCAACAACAATAAGCGATTTCGACGATTGGCCAAGACCTGCGGGTTCTTTGGAGGGACCACAAAAAGAAGGGTAAGGCCTTCACAAATCGATCCTGCAAGGCCCTTCCCGATGCTCATCTCATCTCCTCAGATGGCGTTGAGTTCCCATTCATCGCATCGTCCTCTGTCAAAAATCAGAGTACTTCAGCGCCATGTTTCGCTTCGGTGCCTGGTCCGAGAGTCAAAAGGACGCCAGCATTAAATTACAAATCGACTCGCATATCCTTAAAGCCATCATCGACTTCCTCTACTCCAACGCAATCCCTCGACAACTCGTTGAGGACGCTGAAGACATATCCAACTTAATCCTCCTTGCGCATCAATTCTTCATTCCTCGGCTTGCGAGCCTCTGTGAGGACCTCCTCCGAGAGTCCATACACATTCGCAATGCCTTAAAAGTCTTTCAATTCGCCGTTGACTTCTCACTGCCAAGGGTCTCAGAGGCAGCCATGCGATTTATTTGCCTCAACATGGGATACTTCTATGAAAGTGGACGCCTGAGTGTCCTAGAAGATACTTATCTAAATGAACTCTCGGCTCACTACCGAAACGAATACTTTTCAGAGGAACGGCAAATCAGTCGAAACCTGCGTTGCTATTTGGATGAACCATTTGATGAATACTTTGAGCAGCTCATTCTTGATACCAAAGCCTCATCCTTGAGCCTTGAAAAGGAGAAAAAGAATAAGCGGGGCAAGAAGAAGTCGCCCCGAAAGAAGGATAAGGTTGAAATTGATACGAAGGAAGTTCTTGAGTTTTCCTTGGAAGTCGAAGAAGAAGAAGAGCAAAAACAACAATTGGAAGACAAAAAATGTGATGAAGAGACTGTAGTGGATAATATTTTTCTAGAGGATCCTGAGGGTGATCATGAGCAAAAGAAGATGGTCGTTGGACTCGAAAGTCACAGCGGGAGAGGAAAAACGAGGCAAAGCGTCCTTCTGAGATTGTACCTCCTTCTAAAAGCTCCACATGGAGTGGATGGAAAGTCAATAATGATTTAGACGAAGAGGAAGAAATCTTTACCGTCCTTTCCCCCACAAAGGACTACGCCAATGAACCAAAGATGTCACGTGTCTCAAAGGCTTCCTGGCGATCCCTCAGTCTCACTGATGATGAGGAAAGTCCTACGAAGTCTTGTCCTGGATTCAGTCTCCGGTCTCTACTACTAAATACTACGACAAACTCTGAAGTCAGCTTTGAGAATATATTACAGGATGAAAAGAAAAAGGCCGTGGCCACTGGACGAATCAAACGCAAGTCCCTGAGGATAACACAAATTGAAGATAAAGCCATTGAGGACTTAATGATGTTCTATGGTGCAGATTTGTTGTCAGATGAAACCATCTACATAGAACGCTCAATTGATACAACTCAATTAGATCTTGCTCCAGTTTGGCTTAAACAGAAATAGTTTATATTGTTTTTTATTATTATTTGTTGACTATAAGTAATTGTACCTTATCTTTATATGTCTATTGACTCATTAAGCAAAGCTGAATGCATGTATCTTTATTTCTACATAGATTGATTTATAACTATGTCGATGTTACTTGTTTTTTTATTATTATTGTCATATTGCATTATGTAACGCTGCATAATATATTTTATATGTATTTTCTTGATCATGCTGTTAACTATGTCTAAAAGATTTATTATGAAAATATGTTGACATATTTCATTTAATTTAAACAATATATTTAATAACCCGTCGTGGTGTTAATGAAGATTTTGTGGTTTTCATTTGAATGTAACTACTCAAAATTGTGATCATGATCATACAGAACTGTGACTATACAGGATTGTGACAATTTAAAGCTTTGCATGCTTGTTATTACTGTAATGGGTATTCATAATTATTGACTCAGAGATGCCCTTACCCTGGCGAACAGTATTTCCTTAGGAAAGCATCCTAACATCAGTGCATCAAGTTTTTGGAACCGGCCACGGGATGGCCGTTGCATAGGGTTATCGTCGTAATGTCTTTTACTCATACAGATGGGCCAATTAAAGCATGGCCGTGAATCATGCAGGGGGTTAGTTAAGTGTTTTTAGGTACATGGGTGTCGGCCAATAATGGATGGTCGTTGCTCAAGGTGATAGATAGAATGGCTTGGGAGCTCGTACCTATTCTGGGGAGGCGGGTTCATAAACTCATGACCTTGTCTCGTATGAGCATTCGATTTCGAGATATATTGGGTTTGTCATGGAATGTCTATTGCCTAGGTGATAGGCGGAGTGATATGAACCCTTGCACGGATACTGATAGGCCAAATAACCCTTGGCAATGTCTCATATGAGGAGTTACTTTAGATTTTGGAGTATATTGGGGTCAGCCTTGGGATGGCCGTTGCTCAGGGTGAAAGACAGAATGGCTTGGAGAAACGTAACTATACTGAGGAGTTCATAAACTCATGACTAGGAATGGAAATATGGAGCTTAGCCTTGGTGCTTACAGATTCTATGACTGTTTTGTGCCGTGAAAAAGAGAGAGGAATAGAAGGAAAGAGAGAGGGAGAAAGAAAAAAGTGGAAGATAAACTTCTCCCTCTCTCTCTTTCTTTCTATCCCTCTCTTTACCCTCCCTCTTTTTCACGGCCAAAAACAATCATCGAATCTGTAAGCACCAAGGCTAAGCTCCATATTTCCATTCCTACTCATGACTTAGTGTTGCACGAGGGGTACCATTGGGTTAAATTAAGAGTTTTGGGATATATGGGGGTCAACCGACCCCGATATACCTCCACACCTAACATAACTCCTCATACGACGCATGCGTTGATTGGCCCACCATAATCTGTATGAGGGCTCAAGCCATTCCGCCCATCTGCAATATTTATTCCCATAAAATTAAGAAAATGGCCTTTTTAGGTGTAAACTAGAGACTGTTAAAGAAAACTTAATGATAGAAAGGAATATAGTTAGGCAATATAAGTCTTTCGAATTGTGTTCTTGAATTATATATACTAGCCCATTGCCGCTCCGCGGCTGTGGCTAGGCCCTCCGGGCGGGTGGGTGGCCTACGGCCACAGCATTATACATGGTAACATATCTATGGATAATATGTTGAGGCAAGGATTGAACCTTGCATCAAACAATGAAGTTTTTTAAGCTTGGTGTGATTTTAATCACACACATTATTATATATATATATATAACATAGTTGTATGATTATTACGGAGCTAATATAGCCCTAGCCTTCATGGCTACTAATATAAAAACATATATCTTTATATACAAACAAATAATAAGAACAATAATAAAATATTAAAGAAAAATAACAAACAAAAAAAAAGTAAGAAGGGTTGTGTGTCCGAATGAGCATCACGGCCAAACCACTGGACCAATCGAGTTAAAATTCGGCATGAAAATGTATTTGTGTCCAGGGTCATTTTTAGCAATAATGGCTAAAACAGCAAAGGTTATTTTTGAGGAATAAATCGATTTTTTATGAAATTATTATTGGATCTTTTTTTTTCTAAGAACTGGTAGAATGTTGGTATGTATCTTGACGTGAAAAGGACAATAAGAAGCTTTTAAATAGTTATTACTCAATTTAACAGAGTTTTTATTGGGTATAAAATGTGGATTTTCTGTCTGTGAGAATGTAGGAGATACATTTAGTAACATGATTGAAATCAATTTTGATGAAACATAGGACTGGCGAGATTTGTCCTCCCTTAAAAAGGAATAGAGGTGGAGTGTTCCTTCACTCGTGATTTCTTCTCAAGGAGTGAGGGATTCCCAAACCATCAAGGATTCAGACGAAGACTCCAGCCCATGTCCGGGGGTCGGGGTCTTAAGGCCCTCAGAAGGCATTCCGTCCTTGCTTAATAGGGCATGTGAAGCGGCGTGCGTGTTTTCGTCTCCTGAGAAGAGTTCGTCCATATCGAAGACTCCAGCGCATGTACAGGGTCGAAGTCATTAAGGTCCTCAGTAGGTGTGGGGTACAACTCCTCGCGTCTTTTCGTCTCCTGGGAAGAGTTCATCCATATCGAAGACTCCAGCGCATGTCCAGGGATCAGAGTCCTTAATCCTTAAGGTTCTTAGAAGGTGTGATGTACAATTCTCCTAACATTCCCCTTCTCGAAGTGATCCAGAGAGTCGTAGTCGTATGAAATGCAATGAAAACAAAGGGTTTAGTTATTAGCCATTTTTCTCTGTTGCAGAGGGTCTTTCAATAATACTAACCATTTTTTGTCTCCTGGGAAGACTTCATACATATCGAAGACTCCAGCGCATGTCCATAGAAGAGTTTGTCTATATTGAATGTCCAGGGATCGGAGTCCTTAATCCTTAAGGTCATTAGAAAGTGTGATGTACAACTCTCATAACATTGCCCTTCTCGAAGTGATCCAGAGGGGCGTAGTCCTATGAAATGCAATGTAAATAAAGGGTTTATATTTTTTTTCGTTGCAGAGGGTCTTTCAATAATACCTATTTTTTATTCGTCTCCATAGAAGAGTTCGTCTATTTCAAAGACTCCAGTGCTTGTACAGGGGTCGGATTCATTATGATCCTTTGTATGTGTGGGGTACATTTCCTCATGGCTCTTCGTCTCCATAGAAGAGTTCGTCTATATTGAAGACTTTAATGCATGTCCAGTGGTCGGAGTCATTAAGGTCCTTGGTAGGTGTGGGTACATTTCCTCATGGCTTTTCGTCTCCTGAGAAGAGTTGGCCATATTTAAGACTTTAGCGCATGTCCAGGGGTCGGATTCATTATGATCCTTGGTAGGTGTGGGGTACATTTCCTCATGGCTCTTCGTCTCCATAGAAGAGTTCGTCTATATTGAAGACTTTAACGCATGTCCAGGGTCGGAGTCATTATGATCCTTGGTAGTGTGGGGTACATTTCCTCATGATCCTTTTGGTAGATGTGGGGTCCATTTCCTCATGACTTTTCGTCTCCATAGAAGAGTTTGTCTATATTGAAGACTTTAACGCATGTCCAGGGTCAGATTCAAAAAGGTCCTCAGTAGGTGTGGGGTACAACTCCTCGCGTCTTTTCGACTCCTAAGAAGAGTTCGTCCATATTTAAGACTTTAGCGCATGTCCAGGGATCGGAGTCCTTAATCCTTAAGGTCATTAGAAAGTGTGATGTACAACTCTCATAACATTGGCCTTCTCGAAGTGATCCGGAGGGTCGTAGTCCTATGAAATGTAATGTAAATAAAGGTTTATATATTAGCCATTTTTCTTCGTTGCAGAGGGTCTTTCAATAATACCTATTTTTTATTCGTCTCCATAGAAGAGTTCGTCTATATCAAAGACTCCAGTGCTTGTACAGGGGTCGGATTCATTATGATCCTTGGTAGGTGTGGGGTACATTTCCTCACGGCTTTTCGTCACCATAGAAGAGTTCGTCTATATTGAACACTTTAACGCATGTCCAGGGGTCGGAGTCATTATGATCCTTGGTAGGTGTGGGGTACAGCTCCCCGTGTCTTTTCGTCTCCTTAGAAGAGTTCGTCTATATTTAAGACTTTAACGCATGTCCAGGGGTCGGAGTCATTATGATCCTTGGTAGGTGTGGGGTACAGCTCCCCGTGTCTTTTCGTCTCCTTAGAAGAGTTCGTCTATATTTAAGACTTTAACGCATGTCCAGGGTCGGAGTCATTATGATCCTTGGTAGGTGTGGGGTACATTTCCTCATGACTTTTCGTCTCCATAGAAGAGTTTGTCTATATTGAAGACTTTAACGCATGTCCAGTGGTCGGAGTCATTAAGGTCCTTGGTAGGTGTGGGGTACAGCTCCCCGCGTCTTTTCGACTCCTAAGAAGAGTTCGTCCACATTTAAGACTTTAGCGCATGTCCAAGGATCGGAGTCCTTAATCCTTAAGGTCATTAGAAAGTGTGATGTACAACTCTCATAACATTGGCCTTCTCGAAGTGATCCGGAGGGTCGTAGTCCTATGAAATGTAATGTAAATAAAGGGTTTATATATTAGCCATTTTTCTTCGTTGCAGAGGGTCTTTCAATAATACCTATTTTTTATTCGTCTCCATAGAAAAGTTCGTCTATATGAAGACTTTAACGCATGTCCAGGGGTCGGAGTCATTATGATCCTTGGTAGGTGTGGGGTACATTTCCTCATGACTTTTCTTCTCCATAGAAGAGTTTGTCTATATTGAAGACTTTAACGCATGTCCAGTGGTCGGAGTCATTAAGGTCCTTGGTAGGTGTGGGGTACAGCTTCCGCGACTTTTCGACTCCTAAGAAGAGTTCGTCCATATTTAAGACTTTAGCGCATGTCCAGGGATCGGAGTCCTTAATCCTTAAGGTCATTAGAAAGTGTGATGTACAACTCTCATAACATTGCCCTTCTCGAAGTGATCAAGAGGGTCGTAGTCCTATGAAATGCAATGTAAATAAAGGGTTTATATTTTTGTACATTTCCTCATGGCTTTTCGTCTCCATAGAAGAGTTCGTCTATATTGAAGACTTTAGCGCATGTCCAGGGGTCGGAGTCATTAGGTCCTAGGTAGGTGTGGGGTACAGCTCCTCGCGTCTTTTTGTCTCCTGAGAAGAGTTTGTCCATATTTAAGACTTTAGCGCATGTCCAGGGGTCGGAGTCATTATGTCCTTAGTAGGTGTGGGGTACATTTCCTCATGGCTCTTCGTCTCCATAGAAGAGTTCGTCTATATTGAAGACTTTAACGCATGTCCAGGCGTCGGAGTCATTATGATCCTTGGTAGGTGTGGGGTACATTTCCTCATGACTTTTCGTCTCCATAAAGAGTTTGTCTATATTGAAGACTTTAACGCATGTCCAGTGGTCGGAGTCATTAAGGTCCTTGGTAGGTGTGGGGTACAGCTCCCCGCGTCTTTTCGACTCCTAAGAAGAGTTCGTCCATATTTAAGACTTTAGCGCATGTCCAGGGATCGGAGTCCTTAATCCTTAAGGTCATTAGAAAGTGTGATGTACAACTCTCATAACATTGCCCTTCTCGAAGTGATCCGAGGGTCGTAGTCCTATAAAATGCAATGTAAATAAAGGGTTTATATATTTGCCATTTTCTTCGTTGCAGAGGGTCTTTCAATAATACCTATTTTTTATTCGTCTCCATAGAAGAGTTCGTCTATATCAAAGGCTCCAGTGCTTGTACAGGGGTCGGATTCATTATGATCCTTGGTATGTGTGGGGTACATTTCCTCATGGCTTTTCGTCTCCATAGAAGAGTTCGTCTATATTGAAGACTTTAGTGCATGTCCAGTGGTCGGAGTCATTTAGGTCCTTGGTAGGTGTGGGGTACAGCTCCCCGCGTCTTTTCGACTCCTAAGAAGAGTTCGTCCATATTTAAGACTTTAGCGCATGTCCAGGGATCGGAGTCCTTAATCCTTAAGGTCATTAGAAAGTGTGATGTACAACTCTCATAACATTGGCCTTCTCGAAGTGATCCGGAGGGTCGTAGTCCTATGAAATGCAATGTAAATAAAGGGTTTATATATTAGCCATTTTTCTTCGTTGCAGAGGGTCTTTCAATAATACCTATTTTTTATTCGTCTCCATAGAAGAGTTCGTCTATATCAAAGACTCCAGTGCTTGTACAGGGGTCGGAGTCATTATGATCCTTGGTATGTGTGGGGTACATTTACTCATGGCTTTTCGTCTCCATAGAAGAGTTCGTCTATATTGAAGACTTTAGCGCATGTCCAGAGGTCGGAGTCATTAAGGTCCTTGGTAGGTGTGGGGTACAGCTCCTCGCGTCTTTTTGTCTCCTGAGAAGAGTTTGTCCATATTTAAGACTTTAGCGCATGTCCAGGGGTCGGAGTCATTAAGGTCCTTAGTAGGTGTGGGGTACATTTCCTCATGGCTCTTCGTCTCCATAGAAGAGTTCGTCTATATGAAGACTTTAACGCATGTCCAGGCGTCGGAGTCATTATGATCCTTGGTAGGTGTGGGGTACATTTCCTCATGGCTTTTCGTCTCCATAGAAGAGTTCGTCTATATTGAAGACTTTAACGCATGTCCAGGCGTCGGAGTCATTATGATCCTTGGTATGTGTGGGGTACATTTCCTCATGGCTTTTCGTCTCCATAGAAGAGTTCGTCTATATTGAAGACTTTAGTGCATGTCCAGTGGTCGGAGTCATTAAGGTCCTTGGTAGGTGTGGGGTACAGCTCTCCGCGTCTTTTCGACTCCTAAGAAGAGTTCGTCCATATTTAAGACTTTAGCGCATGTCCAGGGATCGGAGTCCTTAATCCTTAAGGTCATTAGAAAGTGTGATGTACAACTCTCATAACATTGCCCTTCTCGAAGTGATCCGGAGGGTCGTAGTCCTATGAAATGCAATGTAAATAAAGGGTTTATATATTAGCCATTTTTTTCGTTGCAGAGGGTCTTTCAATAATACCTATTTTTTATTCGTCTCCATAGAAGAGTTCGTCTATATCAAAGACTCCAGTGCTTGTACAGGGGTCGGAGTCATTATGATCCTTGGTATGTGTGGGGTACATTTCCTCATGGATTTTCGTCTCCATAGAAGAGTTCGTCTATATTGAAGACTTTAGTGCATGTCCAGTGGTCGGAGTCATTAAGGTCCTTGGTAGGTGTGGGGTACAGCTCCCCGCGTCTTTTCGACTCCTAAGAAGAGTTCGTCCATATTTAAGACTTTAGCACATGTCCAGGGATCGGAGTCCTTAATCCTTAAGGTCATTAGAAAGTGTGATGTACAACTCTCATAACATTGGCCTTCTCGAAGTGATCCAGAGGGTCGTAGTCCTATGAAATGCAATGTAAATAAAGGGTTTATATATTAGCCATTTTTCTTCGTTGCAGAGGGTCTTTCAATAATACCTATTTTTTATTCGTCTCCATAGAAGAGTTCGTCTATATCAAAGACTCCAGTGCTTGTACAGGGGTCGGAGTCATTATGATCCTTGGTATGTGTGGGGTACATTTACTCATGGCTTTTCGTCTCCATAGAAGAGTTCGTCTATATTGAAGACTTTAGCGCATGTCCAGAGGTCGGAGTCATTCAGGTCCTTGGTAGGTGTGGGGTACAGCTCCTCGCGTCTTTTTGTCTCCTGAGAAGAGTTTGTCCATATTTAAGACTTTAGCGCATGTCCAGGGGTCGGAGTCATTAAGGTCCTTAGTAGGTGTGGGGTACATTTCCTCATGGCTCTTCATCTCCATAGAAGAGTTCGTCTATATTGAAGACTTTAACGCATGTCCAGGCGTCGGAGTCATTATGATCCTTGGTAGGTGTGGGGTACATTTCCTCATGGCTTTTCGTCTCCATAGAAGAGTTCGTCTATATTGAAGACTTTAACGCATGTCCAGGCGTCGGAGTCATTATGATCCTTGGTAGGTGTGGGGTACATTTCCTCATGGCTTTTCGTCTCCATAGAAGAGTTCGTCTATATTGAAGACTTTAGTGCATGTCCAGTGGTCGGAGTCATTAAGGTCCTTGGTAGGTGTGGGGTACAGCTCCCCGCGTCTTTTCGACTCCTAAGAAGAGTTCGTCCATATTTAAGACTTTAGCGCATGTCCAGGGATCGGAGTCCTTAATCCTTAAGGTCATTAGAAAGTGTGATGTACAACTCTCATAACATTGCCTTCTCGAAGTGATCCAGAGGGTCGTAGTCCTATAAAATGCAATGTAAATAGAGGGTTTATATATTAGCCATTTTTCTTCGTTGCAGAGGGTCTTTCAATAATACCTATTTTTTATTCGTCTCCATAGAAGAGTTCGTCTATATCAAAGGCTCCAGAGCTTGTACAGGGGTCGGATTCATTATGATCCTTGGTATGTGTGGGGTACATTTTCTCGCGTCTTTTTGTCTCCTGAGAAGAGTTTGTCCATATTTAAGACTTTAGCGCATGTCCAGGGGTCGGAGTCATTAAGGTCCTTAGTAGGTGTGGGGTACATTTCCTCATGGCTCTTCGTCTCCATAGAAGAGTTTGTCTATATTGAAGACTTTAACGCATGTCCAGGCGTCGGAGTCATTATGATCCTTGGTAGGTGTGGGGTACATTTCCTCATGGCTTTTCGTCTCCATAGAAGAGTTCGTCTATATTGAAGACTTTAACGCATGTCCAGGCGTCGGAGTCATTATGATCCTTGGTATGTGTGGGGTACATTTCCTCATGGCTTTTCGTCTCCATAGAAGAGTTCGTCTATATTGAAGACTTTAGTGCATGTCCAGTGGTCGGAGTCATTAAGGTCCTTGGTAGGTGTGGGGTACAGCTCCCCGCGTCTTTTCGACTCCTAAGAAGAGTTCGTCCATATTTAAGACTTTAGCACATGTCCAGGGATCGGAGTCCTTAATCCTTAAGGTCATTAGAAAGTGTGATGTACAACTCTCATAACATTGGCCTTCTCGAAGTGATCCAGAGGGTCGTAGTCCTATGAAATGCAATGTAAATAAAGGGTTTATATATTAGCCATTTTTCTTCGTTGCAGAGGATCTTTCAATAATACCTATTTTTTATTCGTCTCCATAGAAGAGTTCGTCTATATCAAAGACTCCAGTGCTTGTACAGGGGTCGGAGTCATTATGATCCTTGGTATGTGTGGGGTACATTTACTCATGGCTTTTCGTCTCCATAGAAGAGTTCGTCTATATTGAAGACTTTAGCGCATGTCCAGAGGTCGGAGTCATTCAGGTCCTTGGTAGGTGTGGGGTACAGCTCCTCGCGTCTTTTTGTCTCCTGAGAAGAGTTTGTCCATATTTAAGACTTTAGCGCATGTCCAGGGGTCGGAGTCATTAAGGTCCTTAGTAGGTGTGGGGTACATTTCCTCATGGCTCTTCATCTCCATAGAAGAGTTCGTCTATATTGAAGACTTTAACGCATGTCCAGGCGTCGGAGTCATTATGATCCTTGGTAGGTGTGGGGTACATTTCCTCATGGCTTTTCGTCTCCATAGAAGAGTTCGTCTATATTGAAGACTTTAACGCATGTCCAGGCGTCGGAGTCATTATGATCCTTGGTAGGTGTGGGGTACATTTCCTCATGGCTTTTCGTCTCCATAGAAGAGTTCGTCTATATTGAAGACTTTAGTGCATGTCCAGTGGTCGGAGTCATTAAGGTCCTTGGTAGGTGTGGGGTACAGCTCCCCGCGTCTTTTCGACTCCTAAGAAGAGTTCGTCCATATTTAAGACTTTAGCGCATGTCCAGGGATCGGAGTCCTTAATCCTTAAGGTCATTAGAAAGTGTGATGTACAACTCTCATAACATTGCCCTTCTCGAAGTGATCCAGAGGGTCGTAGTCCTATAAAATGCAATGTAAATAGAGGGTTTATATATTAGCCATTTTTCTTCGTTGCAGAGGGTCTTTCAATAATACCTATTTTTTATTCGTCTCCATAGAAGAGTTCGTCTATATCAAAGGCTCCAGAGCTTGTACAGGGGTCGGATTCATTATGATCCTTGGTATGTGTGGGGTACATTTTCTCGCGTCTTTTTGTCTCCTGAGAAGAGTTTGTCCATATTTAAGACTTTAGCGCATGTCCAGGGGTCGGAGTCATTAAGGTCCTTAGTAGGTGTGGGGTACATTTCCTCATGGCTCTTCGTCTCCATAGAAGAGTTTGTCTATATTGAAGACTTTAACGCATGTCCAGGCGTCGGAGTCATTATGATCCTTGGTAGGTGTGGGGTACATTTCCTCATGGCTTTTCGTCTCCATAGAAGAGTTCGTCTATATTGAAGACTTTAACGCATGTCCAGGCGTCGGAGTCATTATGATCCTTGGTATGTGTGGGGTACATTTCCTCATGGCTTTTCGTCTCCATAGAAGAGTTCGTCTATATTGAAGACTTTAGTGCATGTCCAGTGGTCGGAGTCATTAAGGTCCTTGGTAGGTGTGGGGTACAGCTCTCCGCGTCTTTTCGACTCCTAAGAAGAGTTCGTCCATATTTAAGACTTTAGCGCATGTCCAGGGATCGGAGTCCTTAATCCTTAAGGTCATTAGAAAGTGTGATGTACAACTCTCATAACATTGCCCTTCTCGAAGTGATCCGGAGGGTCGTAGTCCTATGAAATGCAATGTAAATAAAGGGTTTATATATTAGCCATTTTTTTTCGTTGCAGAGGGTCTTTCAATAATACCTATTTTTTATTCGTCTCCATAGAAGAGTTCGTCTATATCAAAGACTCCAGTGCTTGTACAGGGGTCGGAGTCATTATGATCCTTGGTATGTGTGGGGTACATTTCTTCATGGCTTTTCGTCTCCATAGAAGAGTTCGTCTATATTGAAGACTTTAGCGCATGTCCAGAGGTCGGAGTCATTCAGGTCCTTGGTAGGTGTGGGGTACAGCTCCTCGCGTCTTTTTGTCTCCTGAGAAGAGTTTGTCCATATTTAAGACTTTAGCGCATGTCCAGGGGTCGGAGTCATTAAGGTCCTTAGTAGGTGTGGGGTACATTTCCTCATGGCTCTTCGTCTCCATAGAAGAGTTCGTCTATATTGAAGACTTTAACGCATGTCCAGGCGTCGGAGTCATTATGATCCTTGGTAGGTGTGGGGTACATTTCCTCATGGCTTTTCGTCTCCATAGAAGAGTTCGTCTATATTGAAGACTTTAACGCATGTCCAGGCGTCGGAGTCATTATGATCCTTGGTATGTGTGGGGTACATTTCCTCATGGCTTTTTGTCTCCATAGAAGAGTTCGTCTATATTGAAGACTTTAGTGCATGTCCAGTGGTCGGAGTCATTAAGGTCCTTGGTAGGTGTGGGGTACAGCTCTCCGCGTCTTTTCGACTCCTAAGAAGAGTTCGTCCATATTTAAGACTTTAGCGCATGTCCAGGGATCGGAGTCCTTAATCCTTAAGGTCATTAGAAAGTGTGATGTACAACTCTCATAACATTGCCCTTCTCGAAGTGATCCGGAGGGTCGTAGTCCTATGAAATGCAATGTAAATAAAGGGTTTATATATTAGCCATTTTTTTTCGTTGCAGAGGGTCTTTCAATAATACCTATTTTTTATTCGTCTCCATAGAAGAGTTCGTCTATATCAAAGACTCCAGTGCTTGTACAGGGGTCGGAGTCATTATGATCCTTGGTATGTGTGGGGTACATTTCCTCATGGCTTTTCGTCTCCATAGAAGAGTTCGTCTATATTGAAGACTTTAGTGCATGTCCAGTGGTCGGAGTCATTAAGGTCCTTGGTAGGTGTGGGGTACAGCTCCCCGCGTCTTTTCGACTCCTAAGAAGAGTTCGTCCATATTTAAGATTTTAGCACATGTCCAGGGATCGGAGTCCTTAATCCTTAAGGTCATTAGAAAGTGTGATGTACAACTCTCATAACATTGGCCTTCTCGAAGTGATCCAGAGGGTCGTAGTCCTATGAAATGCAATGTAAATAAAGGGTTTATATATTAGCCATTTTTCTTCGTTGCAGAGGATCTTTCAATAATACCTATTTTTTATTCGTCTCCATAGAAGAGTTCGTCTATATCAAAGACTCCAGTGCTTGTACAGGGGTCGGATTCATTATGATCCTTGGTAGGTGTGGGGTACATTTCCTCATGGCTCTTCGTCTCCATAGAAGAGTTCGTCTATATTGAAGACTTTAACGCATGTCCAGGGGTCGGAGTCATTATGATCCTTGGTAGGTGTGGGGTACATTTCCTCATGACTTTTCGTCTCCATAGAAGAGTTTGTCTATATTGAAGACTTTAACGCATGTCCAGGGGTCAGATTAATTAAGGTCCTTAGTAGGTGTGGGGTACAGCTCCCCGCGTCTTTTCGACTCCTAAGAAGAGTTCTTCCATATTTAAGACTTTAGCGCATGTCCAGGGATCGGAGTCCTTAATCCTTAAGGTCATTAGAAAGTGTGATGTACAACTCTCATAACATTGCCCTTCTCGAAGTGATCCGGAGGGTCGTAGTCCTATGAAATGCAATGTAAATAAAGGGTTTATATATTAGCCATTTTTCTTCGTTGCAGAGGGTCTTTCAATAATACCTATTTTTTATTCGTCTCCATAGAAGAGTTCGTCTATATCAAAGACTCCAGTGCTTGTACAGGGGTCGGATTCATTAAGGTCCTTAGTAGGTGTGGGGTACATTTCCTCACGGCTTTTTCGTCACCATAGAAGAGTTCGTCTATATTGAAGACTTTAACGCATGTCCAGGGGTCGGAGTCATTATGATCCTTGGTAGGTGTGAGGTTAATGAAATAGTCATTTTGTTTTTGTATCTCGAGAGGCTTCTCTTCAATGAATATGTGGCTCTGAAATTAGTAAAAGCAAAATTAGTAAAGTTTATATATGGTAGTGTAATTTTGCCGGAGTCAAGGAACCGTGTTCACTTACTTGGATATATAGATGGAGTTGGGAATGGGATACAACTCCTTGCAGATTACTTATTTAGAAATAGAGATGGGGTAGCGGAGGTTAATGAAATAGTCATTTTGTTCTTGTATCTCGAGAGGCTTCTTTTCAATGAGTATGTGGCTCTGAAATTAGTAAAAGCAAAATTAGTAAAGTTTATATATGGTAGTGTAATTTTGCCGGACTCAAGGAACCGTGTTCACTTACTTGGATATATAGATGGAGTTGGGAAGTTGGAGTTCCTTTTTTTAGTTGATTAGAGGATCTCGGGGTACACGACATTTTCCACCAAGATCTTGCCCGGTACACTGGGGTGGGGCTTGGCCCCAAATATCTTGATGTCTGTGTCCTTAGAAGCTCGAGACATTGCCACATAGAGCTGGCCGTGGCTAAACATTTGATGCTCTTTGAGGTTGATCCCCACCTTCTTTAGGCTTTGTCCTTGAGCCTTGTTGGCCGTCATTGCGAAGCAGGGACGAACCGGGAATTGCTTTCGCGTCAAGGTGAATGGGAAATCCTCCGATACATTGGAGAAGTGGATACGTGGTATCAGGAGGATGCTACCTTTATTGGGTCCAGTGATGAGCTTAGCCGAGATCATGTGTGGCTTCAGATCTTCCACCACATAGCGTGACCCATTGCAATGTCCATTGGCAGGATCGAGGTTGCGTAGGAGCATGATTGGCATTCCCTTTTTTAGAACAATGCGGTGAGATGCCATTCCCGAAAGGCAGATTGAGTTTAAAAACTCGACCGGGTACAAATGCTGATTTTCTGAAACACTGTCCCTGCTCGTGTAGATCCGCGCATTGCCTTCGAAGAGCCGGGTCATGAGGTTATTGATGTTATCCACACCATGATTTGTGGGACAAAGGATGGATCTCTCGCAAAGCCACTCCCCATTCTTCCATAGCGAGCTCCGTGTCCCATAGATGGCATCGCAGAGCGTCTTGATTGAATTGCCATCAAGTGCATACTTTGCATCGAGCTCGATTGTAAAACCATTATGACCCAACACACGGGGTACTTTGCCCTCGCCAATTCTGAGTAGCTCCTCTGCAAAGGTTCGCTCATTTGGCCCCGCGTTATCCCGAAGAACCCTCATGTTGGTTGTGAGGTGCAAGATTTGCGCTTGAGCCCATATATCCGAGCGTTTGATGCAGGCACTGACGATCTCTGGTCGCCCTCCTCTCTTTACCACTGGTAGGATCTGGCGCCAGTCACCAGCCATGAGGATACAGAGGCCTCCAAAGGACTGCTGGCTCAGCCTAACATCCTGCAATGTCCTGTCAATAGCCTCAATGGCATGCTTGTGGGCCATGGTGATCTCATCAATGATGAGAAGTTTGCTCTCCTTCATGAGCTTGCCTGTGGCATCAGCACGACTCATGTTGCAGGTGGAGGTTGAAGTGAGGTTTTTGATGGGCACAGCACAGCGGGAGTGCATAGTCCGACCACTGGGCAGAAGCGTGGCCGCAATGCCACTTGTTGCTGTGGCCAAAGCAATATGACCCTCTCTTCTCAAGCTGGCCAAAAGCAATTTGATTATGTGGGTCTTCCCTGTACCACCGGGTGCATCCAGCGCAAAAACTCCACCTTCCCCACTCAAGGCCGCGTTGCGTACGGTGTCATACACGTGTCGCTGCTCAGGGTTGAGCTCTGGGACTTGTTCGACTGCCTCTTGCATGGCCTCCAGTTCCTGCGATCTGAAGTGTCTCTCCTCCTGCAGGACTCTGGCCTCTGTGAGCTGGTTGGCAAGCTCAGGATTGGGTTCCGGCAGCTGAAGCTGCCTGTTGCTTTGACCCTTGGCTCGCAGCATTTCGTCAACGTCCCTCAGCACGGCATGCACGACTGCCTCTGTCGGTTCACTCAACCTGTGTCTTCGTAGCAGATCCTCCATCAGATCATGCTTGTGGCGCTCCCAGAAGGCAACACAGTTTGATGGTTTTGCGTTCAAAAGGATCTGGACAAAAAAGAGCCTGAGTGGCTGCCCAAAAGACACAGAGGCTGCTTCGTCCATTGCCTTGTCCATTTCGGTGTCGTCGTCGATCAGTCCTCTGGCCATGCATGCGCCTTGGTAAGTTGCATGTGTGACACCATCATAGGTCCGCAGATTGTCGAAAGAGGTGGGCGCGAGAACCTGGTATAGTAGCATACGCAGGTGGAAGTGTTCTATCTGGTTGGGTGTGAGACCAATGATGGGGAGGCGTCCCACCGTATCAGACTTGACCTCAGAGTCTGGATCATCTCTGCAATTGCGGCTACGATTTTGTACTCGAGGCATCCAGGTTTTCTTACGACCGTTCCAAGTGTAGTACTTGAAAACTTCAGGATAGATGATCTTGGGAGGGTTCTCTGCTGCCGCATTCACATCAAAGAATGCTGTGAGCTTTGTTTTGCTTTGAGCCATGACAGCCTCTTCCAAGCCTCCCTCTTGAAAGAGAACCTGTTGTTCGTTCTCCAGGTGGAGCGGCAGCTTCTCCACCGAAGGGTAAGCATGCCGTAGTGGAAACTCAAAGGTCCTCCACACTGCTTCGGTGGCCCCAATGTGTCGTGCATCGACATACTGCGAAATCTCGTCAATGGCTACATTAGCGTTCTCATCACCCTCGGGTCTGATTCTGACCATTGTCCTGTCGCTGCCCTTCGTGATGTACTTGTGAATGTACTTCACGCTCTTTGTGGAGAAAACCAACTCGCAGTTTATGTGGGCATTGTACTTGAGGCTCAGAAAGGGGTTATACGGAACTACCCAGCTGTTGTCGAATGTAAATCTGCCTTTGGTGTGGGTGAACCTTTCGTTATTTAGACCCTCAGGGACCCGTCTCCTGTACTCTGGGTTGTCAGTTTGGCTCACTCTGGTGTTACTGTTGAAGGGCTTGGGGTACTTTTTCTCGCATGATTTTTTGTCCTTCATGCATGGAGACCTTGGACCATTGATTGGACCACACGGACCATGGAGGTTGTTGGTCGTGATAATGCTGTGTAGCCTTGGATTTGACAGGGGATCCGGAATCTCTGCCGAGATGAGTTTATTAACCTCCTCTGGTGTTCTGGGCTTGTCCCTCTCATCAAGGAAGAACAGCAGGTGGGCATGAGGGAGACCCCTCTTCTGGTACTCGACCATTCCAAAGTATCCTTTACACCTTCCCAGAACGTGCTTCTTAGCGATGTCATCAATCATAGCCTGAAGCTTCATGTTGAACACCCGGCATATAATATCAGGGCGGTCTGAGCTCCGTTCGTCCGGATACAGTGACTCCTTGACCTCTGGCCACTCAGGATTGCAGGTGAAGGTGATGAAGAGATCTGGACATCCCTTCTGCCTCACCACAGCCATGCTGTCATGAAAGGCCTCCTTGTACCACCTGGGACTGCCAGTAATAGTGGGTGGCAGGATGATCATCTTACCGACAGCTTCACGTCCCTCTTCATGGTGTAGAGCGTCGTAGGCACAGCTGTACTTCTCAGCCCTGATTTCTTTCTGGTGGTACCTCACATAATTCATGCGTCCAGACTCTTGCCTTGCAAAACCATCACACATATACTGCTGCGTCAGCTTGCCTAGACGCAGCACCTGATTGAAGTACCTTGTGGGATCTCTGACCTGCAGTCGAAAGCGGGTGTACTGACTGGCCGTCACCGTCTTGGGGCGATCGCGGGGTGCACCATTTGTACGACCATTGCAAGGCACAACTTTATGAGGTATATCTCGGTGATAACCGTCTCCTCCTTTCGGATGAATCAGGACATAACACAGTGGATCATATGACCTGTGTAGCTCGTTGATCTTCTGCAGGCCATCTGTACGGTGGTACAGTCTGATGTCCAGGTTGTTGACATGTTCAGTGCCCGGTATAATGACGGCAATCTCGCAAGACTCTGGAAGATTGTAGCGCCGTCTGTGTTCCTCACTGGGTCTGACTTTTTCGTCCAACACAACTTCCATAGCTCTACCCATGATTTCCAAAGCCGTTTTGAAAGAGGTGACATAGCTGTTGTTGGCCATAAGCCACTCCTGCAACTGGAGCAACACTTCTTCATCAAGATTGGGGTTTCTGGAGGCCCTTCGACTCTGCTGCTCTTGAGGTTCGAGGAAAAACAGCTGCGCATATTTGTAGGTGTTGGGGTTCCTGGGGCCAGGCTGAAGAGATCCAATAGCATGGTAAAGTTTTCCTTTTATTTTGAAGCTGGGGTCCCACCCATTCATGGTGACCCTGTCCATTCCAACCGAGGCCATAGCCAGTGAGTTGTTCAGTTGGAGCAGATTCTTCTTTAACTGGGACATCAGCACCAGATCCTTAAACAGGTTAGGATAATCCTGCATCTTGTCAAGGTCTACCTTTCCATTCTCGCAGCAGAGTCCAGCTCTCTCCAGAGACCAAAGGAGGGCATCGCAATGTGGACACATCCTGCCAGTATTCTGCAGCGAAGGCAGTTTGTGCTCCCTGTGCTCTTCAGGCACCTCAGTCTCAAGAAAGTCATCAATGTCGGTTACCCTTCCAAAGCAACTCTGTAGGCTTTGTCTTGCAGCACGATGAGCCAGTGTGTCATGATGCTGCTCCTCTGCCCTGCGTTGCTCATCGCGCCTGGCCATCCTTTTGCGCTTTGAATCAGTAGTTGACCTATTTAGGTTGGACCTCTTTGGGGGCATGATCCTGATACTAAGTAGCAAAGAACCGGGATCACTTACTTGGATAAATAGATGTGGCTGTAGAGTGATGTTTTATTTTATGTGATTGTTTAGATGATGATGTAGGTGTCGTATTGGAAGTAGTTATATGATAGATAATGATGTGAGTATTGTGATTGTTTAGATGATGATGGAGACGTCGTATCGAAAGTAGAGAATGATGTGAATATTTTTAAAAAAAGGAGAGGGAAAAAATATATATCATCCAGTAAATCCTGATTAATTTCCTCTCCGTATTTATTTTTCTTTTTTTCCCTTTTCTTACTTTCATTATTTTTCTTTTTTTCCCTTTTCTTACTTTCATTATTTTTCTTTTTTCCCCTTTTCTTACTTTAAAAATAACTTTATCGTATCTTTAAAAAAGTGGCCACAGATACTTACCAACACGCAGTGAGGCAAATATGAAGAAATATATGCCCTTTTAAATTATTTTATAATTTTTTAGATTATATGTATGCAATAATATTTTTGGACTTTTGCAATAAAAGCTCTCCTCCCTAAGACCTTTTTCATGATTAGGAGGGAAAATCAACATTTCAAACTTTGCGCAAATCTATTTTCATGATGTTATCGTATTCATGAGTACATGTGAAATATTTTTATTCATAAAGCTTCTCCCTTCTCTTTCTTTATACTTCGGAGCGCATCCACTTGTGTTTCCTGTGAGAAAAGGGGGAAGAGTTTGAAGTATTCAAACTGGTTGATAAGATTGGTGAACCCAACATAGAGATATTAAGATATAGAGAGCTGATTGGATCCTTCAGAAAAATACGTCATAGCGACCGTAAAAAACTTCAAAAAAGATATACAGTAAACCCTCGATATAACGAACTATATGGGGGGAGGGGAGGGTCGTTATATCCGAAAATTCGTTAAAAGAAGGCTCTGGAGTGTAAGGTATATCCTGCAGGAGTGACGATGAACTGCCGCTGGACAAATTTGGCAGATTAGTGGAGGAGGTCGAAGTCACAGACACACTGCTGGTCTCAGACTCTGTCCTAGACCTCTTCTCGGCTGGGGAGGGGCCAGCCTTGAAGAAGTCAGATATCTTCGTCTGCGTATTCTTCTGCTGCACCTCACGCATGAGTTCAAACCGCATGATCCGCAGCAGCTCATAATTCGGGTTCGGTAGCCTTAAATATAACGAACTTAGGTTCGCTATATATTAGGCTTGTTCGGCCAGCTCCACGAAGTTCGGTATCCTCAGATATAACGAACTTAAGTTCGTTATATCTGAGGCTTGTTCGGCTAGCTCCAGGAGGTTCGTTGTATCCAAAGTTCGTTATACAGAGGGGCGTTATATCGAGGGCTTACTGTAGAGAGTTTATTCTCTTCATCATTCATAAATTCTATCTCTAAGATCAGCTTACGATGACGTCGTAAAAATTACTTTGTTTATTTTGCATACACAGAAACATTAGAACGCTGTTTCTCTGCCATTGAAGGGAATCAGCTCTCTATATCTTTATATCTCTATGGATGCGATTAGTTTTCAAAAAAAGGAGAGGGAAAAAATATATATTATCCAGTAAATCCTGATTAAGTTCTTCTCTTTATAACTACAAATATGTATATATGTTTTTTTTTCTTTTTTTTTTCCCTTTTCTTACTTTAAAAATAACTTTATCGTCTCTTTTTAAAAAGTGGGCACAGACGCCATGTTTGAAAACAAAGATAAATTAAAAGGAATCAAATATATATAAACAAAGAGGAAAGAATGAAGAGGCAGTGACATATCAACATAAAGTACAAAGTACTCATGAGAGAGAGACAGACGCCATGTTTGAAAACAAAGATACAAATGACAAATATTGATATATCATTAACACAGGACCGAGTACTTTTCCTTTTCTTTCCCCACAACGGTGCTGATGAGAAAATAATAAAAAGGTAAAGAATTACAGAAATATAGAATATATTAGTTGAATGATTTTTACAGTCAGACTCAAAAAAGATGATCAATGATTCAAATGTCAACATTGTCTTGTAATAAGATAATCTCATTTTATAAATAATGTAGATAAATAATGTCAACAGTGATAGTATTTATATGTTTAATGTATTATCACGGTGCCCTTCCGTCAATTCCATCATGTTTATGACGGGGATCATAAACATGGTGACCTTTCATCAATTTTCTTTTATTTATTTAAAATATTTTTAATAAAAATACTCCGGAAGATGCTTGAAGGCTTAATATATTCCAGGGTCATATGTTGCTTACATAAATATAAATAAAAGATCATGACAATAATTAAGATACATTTTTTCTTTAAATATTCACTTTATAAAATGAGGTATTATATAAAAAGCTCCCATATCGTTTGAAGCCTTATTATACGCATGAACAACATTAGCATTTATAGATAGACCTTCAATAACATCAATACATAATACTTGTTGCGACAGTAATGACAAAAATATCCAAGATGATAAAGTTATTTTAAGGTAAGACCTTCTTCATGATTTGGAGGGAAAATCGACATTTCCAACTTTGCACTGGAAACCATTTTCATGATGTTATCGTATTCATGTGTATTTTTATTCATAGAGCTTTTCCCTTCTTTCTTCATACTTCGGAGCGCGTTCAGCTGTGTCTCCTGTGAGAAAAGGGGGATGAGTTTGAAGTATTCAAACTGGGTAATAAGATTGGTGAACCCAAGGTTGGGGCAATACAAAAACAAACATGTAGCAGTGTGACTACTCAAACGATTTTATATATATATATCAATCAATCTCCCTATCTATATATATTTATATATATATGAATATATAAAATAAATATTATAATATATATATTCGTTCTCCAGTGACGTCATTGAGTAGTTATACTGCCAGGATTACATGTTTATTTTTGTATAGCTCAGACCTTATTATACAGACCTTTGGTGAACCGTGGTTTTATTTATGACGTCATATGTTGCCGGATATTTTTATTGCGAGGGCTTCATTTTGTATTCCATAATTTAAATACCAATTATGCAGTAAAAAGTCTCCCTAGAGGTTACATTAGATTCATAATTTAGAGCGCCCCCTAGGGAGCAAAAAAGAACTAACATTATAGCCAACTCCTATGCTATATATATGTAGCATATGTACTTTTGAAATAATGCTTACAAATAAAACTTTTTTGTTTTTCATCCAATTTTAAAAATTTCTTCACATTTGCATTAGTCTCTCCAATTGGGAACAACTATATTAACAAATTTAAAAATTAAAAAAAATGCCAAAAATCATGGGGGACCCCCTTAAGTTTTTTGAAAAAATCAGTTGTTTGGGTTTTCTGAAAAAATATATGAAACACTTGAGAATGATTTATTTTATAGTTTGTTGTCAGACTTTTTAAGTTCCTTCTTATGAATTTAAGTTGAAATCTGTGAGTTTACCAGGAGCGGAGAAAAAACACTTTTCCATTTTGACAGTTTTTATGCCAAAACTCGAAAAATTATGAACCAAAATTCATTTAAAAAAACGAACTTATTAAAAATGCCAAACTCTATAGATATTATTTTATAACTTGATGCGATCAATCCCATAAACAGCCCAAAAACGGCCCCCCAAAATTTAGGATTTCAAAAATATTCCGCTTCGTCTATGAAATTGGACCTAATATTCAATCCCGGATTTGAGGGTCTTAACGACCTCGGATCCGGATACTGAATACATCAAAGTTGCTCCCTTTGTGAAGCTGAATATGATTGTGCAAAAATATATTGCGAAAAACTGCAAATTAAAAAAATTCCGGATCCCGGCCCAAATATGTCCCGGAGGCCGGACATTGACTTAACCAACCTAGGCTTATTTTGCAAGGCCTTCATTTCGTATATTTTGTTTTGAACTTTTTTCGTATTAAAAAGTCGCCCCAGAGGTTTTCTTGAATTTCCCGACAGGCCGGTCCGGTTTTCCGGGAAATTTCTTTTGGACCCGATTGGAAACCCTATTCTTGATATACTTTTAGAGTAGCTTTTTATCGAAATGGGAAAGAATCAAAAGTTAAGGAAATGTCATAATCCGGGTCCGGGAGTTTCTAGATCCGGATTTTTTTTCCGGATCCAGGTTCTTTGGGCAGAGATGCAGATAACTTTTATTTGCGTTCTGTCTCTAAAACATCTCACTTACGAACTATGGACAACCAAAAATTTCAAGCCTTTTTTGAGGCCTTTGAAAGGCCGCTAGACCTTAGTTTTTTTTATACCAAAAGATGCTTACGGCCAAAGCCCACAAAACATTTAATTACATCCCGAGCCTTCTAACCCTCAAAAATCCATGCAAACCGCAAAACCCTCTCACAGACACAAATCTGTCTGATCAGAATCTAACCTAGCCCAGAACCATCACATGGTCAAGATGCATCTGTGTGCCAAATTTCAGATCTCTAGCTTCTGTAGTTTCGGCGTCTATAACGGACAGACAAACTCCAATTATAATATAGATTAGTGCAAACTCATGCCTGGCTAGTTTTATATTTTTTTGTTAATATCGAGTCACTGTGGGTCGTTTGAATAGGTTATTCAAGGGGATGAAAAATGCAACAAAAAATGAACTTTTTTCCTTTATTCGGTAGTTAATATGGAAAGGAAGTTTTAGAATCAGATTTAAGTGTTTAAAAATAATTACAGAGCAGTCTCTATTAAGATACATTCTAGTTCCTATAATTATAATACAAATTATGTATTATAAAAATCAAAATCGTTTAATAATTATAATTACTTTAATACTTTTCTGCATTCCTAAATAGACAAGATTAGTAGGACCTTAAGTGATAAAAATATCAAGTAAACTTATGATAAGGTCAAGAAACTATTTACCATTTCAGATTTTTATTAATGAGTATTTTTATTTGTAAAGCTTTCCTATAGCTAATAAGCATTTCTCGTTCTCCTGATAAGCCAGGTGTGTTTGAAGTAAAAAACATTTAAAAAAAGAATTAATGCAAAAAAAATTTGCATGATTTTAAACAGTGGTCTTCATTGAGTCGAGCCAATCTCATTACTTTATAGTTTCAGGATGCAGTTCAGGGTTTCACTGGAATAAAGATCAATGTTCTGTCCATCCACAAAAATATATTACAAAGAAGTAGGGGAAACCAAATCTTCATGTACATGTTAAATTTCAAAAGATCTTAACATGATGTGGCTTTTGTATATGAAACTAGAGGCAGACCTCCGCCCGATCCCACTAAAGCTTAAGTAAAGTAGCGCATCGGGGCAGATAGCTTGGAAAGATTTCATTGAGTCTCTTTTTCTTTTTGTCCGGCAGATGTCGCTTTGGGACTTACTAGTATGACGTCATACGGGTTGTTTTCGATCTCCTTCATAACATCCATTTAAATAATTGCATTCACTACTCTTGTTTTTTAACTTATTATAACAACGATAATAATATTTTAATGTACAAAGCAACTGCATTAGAAAACATTTGAGTTACTTGAATGTTCTATAGATAATTTAGGTGTGAGGTTTCATGTGGAGTATCGAGCCAAAGTTCCGCGAGCAATAAAATAGTTTTAGTAAAAAATATCCATCAATCATATGTTGTTAAATATATACATATGATTATGTTAGTTCCTATTTATGTTAATTCTTAATTTTCATATTATACATATTAAAATTATATAATCAGATAAAACTTTTTAAGTTCATAGAAATAGTTCTTTTCATTTAATAAAATATGTTTGCTCATTTATTGATACCGTGAAAATCTTAAAAAAATTACTTCTTATTCACATTCAAATTCCTTCCACTCTGATCAAAAGTTTTTAAGCTCACACCATTGGAATTTATATTTATAAAAAAATGAATTATGTTTCTGTATACACCAAATAGGTCAATAGTATGCGGGAAATATTGTCATGCATATACATAAAAGTACTTAGAGCATACTCTATCAAAATGTCGTAAAGATTAAATACAATAATTCTATTTATTGTAGTGTATATAATCTTTTATGTGTAGCTTATTTAGCTTTTTTAAAATATAAGTGAATACTTTAATGGGAAATTGAGGTAACTCTTTTACGTAATGTCTTCCTTACTCCTTATATTGAGAATTAGCCCTGATTGCATGGCATGGATGAAAATTACATACAAGATTATAAAGCAAAACTTTGTAATTTTATATTAAATAAAAATCAAACGTCATTTTACAACATTGCAAAATTAAATAATAATTGGCTTTCCATGCGTGTCTTCGTCCGTGCTCACGACCCGCAGAGAACAAAACTTGGCAGGCATGGAATTGACGGAGCAGGCGTTGATGGACTTGACAAAGACGGCGTGGGAGTCCTCAATCTCCGAGGGCAGCGGGCTCCAAAAGGAATAAAAGTCCTTGTCCTGGATGTGTGGCATGTTGGATCGGGGGCAAAGGCGGGACCACCTGGTGGACCACTTGGTTCAAGCCCAGGAGCTCCCGGCGGAGGCGGAGCTGCAGAGGACGGCCACGTTGCTCCATATCTCCTTGACGCGAGCGGGCCACCAGCCAAAGGTCTCAGAGTCCCGTACGGTGTTGAGGACTTCCACTTCCACCCCGATACTGAAGCTGTGCGTCCCCGGGTGGCTAGTGGCGGGAGGGAGGGGACCTCGGACGGAAGAGAAAGGGAAGCGTAAGAGTGGGGAGCTCCCGGGAGTCGGGAGTCGAAGCTAGCTCACGAGTCCCTCGGAGGAAAGGGATAGACTTCCTTCCTCCACATGGCCGCTGTCATAAGCACCGCTCTCACAAAGCACCTCCACATGAGAAGAACCGGAGTACCCAAGTACCCACGCTCGGAGACACGGTAGAGGGGGAGACAAGAGAAGTGTAGGAGGAGGCTTCATGAGTGGAGTCTCCGTAGTCAGTCATCCGAGACAGATCCGGAAGAGGGGGATGGAGGGAGGGCGGGTAGATATTTGAAGACGAATGAGTAGGAATAGGTCATGAAGAACCTCCTCTTATCACGATCCAGGTGACCAAAGATTCCAATTCGATGTGTAAAGTCACTTTCACTATTTCTGGATCCCGAGACTCTTCAGGATGGGAGGTAAGTTAATATATAGTTATCTCTCTCTGTGTCTTTCTCTATCTGTGTGTCTATATCAATATACTCTATATAAGGAGGAATTCATATTCCACTTACGTCATCATAATACACAAAAATAATGATGATGACAAGGCAATCTAAAAGATCTACTCAATTTCCAAAATGAATCCTTAATTTCTGGCTTAAACAAAAAACACATCTCTGAATTTTTGATATTTTGTAGAAAAAAGTCTCTTCTATCAACTCAAGGCATCAGTTTTTGTCCAAAACAAAGAGGAAATCAGGAGAGCCGATTGGCTATAAAAAAGTGGCATCAAGACAAAAAACAAAAAGTTTAATTTCATCACCATAGAGCTTTCAAATGCTCAAAATGGGCAATTCTAGTTTAAGATATAAAAAAAAAATATGCTCAATTTATTAAGTTTTTTCAAAACTCCATAAGGAACTCGAGAATTTCCAATAAAAAATAAGACCGGGATTTGGCGGGGAAAAAGCCCAAATTAAGAGGCATGTTAACTTTGCTCAGACAACAAATTTCGAACTAAAATTTAAAACATATAATGGAAAAGATTAATCATTCTATGGTGTAAATTTCATTTGAATCCATGAACCCAACATTCATTGAAGTAATTTTTTTTGGAATGACCCATATATATATATATATGTAGGAATACTCTAGACGTCTGAAGGAAACTGATTTATTTCGCTGCTACGTCATGTACAGCTGAAGGGGAGAGTAACATGGAAGCTGCTACAGTACTCCCCTAAATTCTGACACGTAAATATTTCGACACAAAGGAATTTATACAAAAAAAAACAAACACTAAAACTCTCCAAGAAATGAGGGAAGAATGTCCCTAATGCCGAAAGCCGGCTTAAAACGATCAATTGACACGTGATCCGTGCGCTGTCCGAAGTCCAATTCGAAAAACACGGTCAAGCTTCTTCAAAACCTTGAGGGTCCAAGGTACGTTGGAGATAGTGAAGGCCGGACGGGGATATTCTTCACGAATACAAACTCGCTTTTTTAATTTATACACAGCCGAGAGGAACCTCGAAGACGTCTCCGGAATAACCCGGAGGAGGGAGTGCTTGAGATCCCGCAAACGCTCAAATATTTTTATCCGGCAAACGCTCTCCTTCGTTCACCAAGTTAAGCGTGAGTTGGAGCTTCTCCCAATAGGAGATGAAGGGAGAGAATTCAGAGCCCGGAATAAAGGGACTGGACGAGACGAAGGCCCAAAAGAACAAAAGGCAACGCCTTCACCCTTGATTCACCTTCTTGAGAGATACGAGCTGCAAGGGAGGCTTTTTCAAGGTGCGGTGAAATCTCTCAATTATCCGTTGGACTCAGGGTGATAAGATGTCGTGAATAAGTTTTTGGCGCCCAAAAGTTGACCCAAGTGTCCCCAAAGCGATATGTGAATTGAGGGCCTCTATCAGAGTGAATGGTTGGGGAACCCAAATCTGGGCCACATCCGGAGAAAAATTAGTGACAATGGTTTCGCCCGTGGTATCCTGAAGAGGAATGGCTTCGATCAACTTTGTAGCTCTGTCCAGATCGTTAAAAGGTATCTAAGTCCATTGGAAAGTGGTTAAGGGGCCCACCAAATCACAGTGGACGGATAGAAAACCTCTTTGGATTCTTACAAACGGGGTGGGGCTGCTGGTCGCGGATGAGTGTCCACTTTATTCCTTTGGCAAGGCAAGCAGCCTTATGTCCATGCTTTCACG